>WBOK01000022.1:0-333883 GCA_009289805.1 Alternaria gansuensis | reverse complement strand
AGCCCTCTAACTTATTAAGAGTAGTAAGGAGAAATCTAATTGTTCTAATAAAAAATAGAGCTAAATTATTATAACTAGCTCTAACTACAGAAGCTGCTAGTTTTAAGGACATAATTCTAGAAGATATTTACTTTACTTCTAAGGATATAAATAATCTTAGAAACTTTTATTAAGTGCATAAACACGAGGACAAAGAGCACTATTTAGTAGTAATAAAAAAAGAACTAGATTAATTGCAGAAAAACAACACTTAGTTACTAGTACTAAGGCCTGCAGATTAATTAGTCCTAAAAGGTTGTTAGGTTCTAAATAAAAATTACTAACAAACAACAACTATATATTTAAAGCACGCTAGGTAGCTAAAGGCTTTTAACAAGAGTTTAGCGTGAATTATAAAGAAACTTTCGCTAATACTACGAGGCCTAATTTAATAAAGCTATTGATTTTATTAGTTACTACGCTTAACTAGCTAATTAAAAGCTAGGATATTAAACAAGCATTTCTAAACGCTTTAATTAATACAACAATCTATATTAAATAACAAGAATGTTTTTAAGATTAAAAGCATCTTTAGCACGTTTGCTTACTTAACAAGGCTTTATATAGTTTAAAATAAGCTAGCAGACAATAGCAAAAGCTATTAGCTAGCCTACTAGGCTAACTACAATTTAAATCTTTGTCTATTAATACAGCTATATATATCAATATTAAACAGAAGATTATAATTGTAACCTACATAGACAATCTGCTTATATTTAGAGCAAATAAGCATAAAATATCTTAATTATTAAAGAATCTTTTAAATATATTAGACCTTAAAATTAAAGACCTAGGCGACGTATCTAAGTTTCTAGGAGTACAGGTAATTAGATTAAATTAATTAACTTCTATTACTTAAGAAAATTACGCTTGGAGATTACTAGCTAAATATAATAAGCTAGAAATTAAGCTTAAAAAATTACTACTCTAGCAAAATATAAAGCTAAAAAAGAATGATTAGAAAGCTATGTTAAAAGACATTAGGATATTTTAACAACAAATTAGCTCTTTAATCTATTAATTACTTTTTACTAGGCCTAATATAACTTATGCAGTAAATCTGCTATTAAGATTTATAGCTAATTCAAGTACTAAGTATTTTAGCAGCCTAGATTATTTATAAGGCTATATAGCTTATACTAAACAAGAAGGCTTGCTATATAATTCTACACAATCTGCACTATCAAAAACAGAGCCTAAGATTAATTAAATAGGCTCTAGTAATGCAGATTAGGGGGGTAATAATAGTGGTAGGAGATCTACTTTAGGATATATATTTCTACTCTAAATTAACAAATCTTTTAGTGCTATTACTTAGCTATTAAAGTTACAATCAACAGTAGCGTTATTAAGTACTAAGGCTAAGTTTATAGCTTACAAAGAAGCAACTAAATAGAGTATTTATATATTTTAGTTTATTAATAAGATAAAGCAGCTATTCTAAATTAAATTAACAGAAGCTACTACAATTTACTTTAATAGCTAAAGCGCAATACAACTGTTAAAAAATCCTGCCTACTATGCTAGAACAAAGCATATTAATATACAATTTTAGGTCTTACAAAGGCTACAAGTTCTAATAAAATTAGAGATTTTTTACTAGGTGCAAATCTAGTTAATATATCTTAAATTACTAGCAAAATAGCTTCCTAGCTTAAGGGGGCGTGTTAGAGATTAAGCTACTTAGCTGTTTCTCTACAGGATCTAGGTGCTTAAAATCACACCTAGAGTCTACAATTATCCTACAATCAATTAAGATCTACAGCAACTACGCAATCTATTACGTAAGATTACATAAGATTGCGAGATATTGCATTATCTACTACGCAAGCTATTGCGTAAGGACAGATCTTTCTAGAATGCAAGTAACAGGTATATATAGACTGTAGTTTAGCTTGTAGTTAGAAACCAAGAGAGTTAAAAAGAGAGAATTACAATATTTAATTAAGCAGTTGTACAATACAATAATAAGACTCAAATCACTCTCTTCCCCTAGTCTCTATTTATTTCTCTTATTCTTATCGTTCTACTTCCGCACCTCCTCTTTCTGAGTCTACTACAAACAAGTAGAAGGCAGAGACCTCTACCTCTGAGTTGATAGTAGAACAAGCAACTATACCTGGAGATTGAATCTACAACAGTAAATTGTTATTAGTTAAGAGAGTTAGTTAAAGAGAAATTACGCATCTTGTTTCTATCGAAATATAAAACACACTAATTACGTGCTAGCTAAATAAGGGGGCATAAGCCTAGACACCTATTGTTAGCAATGAATATTTTTTTACTAAAAAGGTGTCTACAAAATGTGTAGTCACATCAAAAGGTTGTCTTGAAAGGCCGAAGATAGAAGCTAAATATATAACAAGAAAGCTTCTTGCTTTTAAATAAGAGTTTAAATGAAAAATTTGCTTATTGCAGAGGTTGTACGCTATATTATAGTGCAGTCTATTATATACGAATTGTTTATATATAGTGCTGTTTAAGATGTAAGAAGCAGTAGGTAAAAAGCAGCAGCTTTAGCTTTATAAAGTATTACAGGCTCCCGCTGTAGTAGGTATATATTCTTTCTCTTCTTTATTGCATTAAGTTACAATCTTATTGCAGTCCTACTCTCATCATATTGCTAGCTATAGGCTAGCAATCGCCGTTAGACACGTTTTAATTAGTGTTGTTATTAAGTACCTTAGCAAATCTTTTAACTCAGCTATTGCTTAGTAGTTTAAGCTTTCTTTCTACAACTTATTTACCTACTGTGCAAATCTTGTCAACTATACCTGCACAATGATCAGTAGTTCACTGATCATATCTACCCTTTTGTGGTTGTTTTGGCGTAGTGGTGCAGGGCTGCGTTCTGACACTATACACAATTGTTTTTTGTTACTTTTGCAACTATCTTAGTATAATCTTGCTAAAACTTTAACTCTGTATACTAGTTAGTAAAGCCTTTTATAGTTAAAAACCTTTTTTAACTTTATTTTTAGAATATAGAGTTATAAAGCTATATATAATAGAAGAAAAGTATAGTAAACTAATGTCAGGACTGGACATTCAGCCAGCCTAGGCCAGATTAGTTCGGCACGGCTAAGGTCAGACTAGATCAGTTCGGCACAGCCAAGGTCAGGCGCGACTAGATTAGGTATAAATAGGCTATATAACCTCAAATTACCCTAGTTTAATTAGAGATACAATATTGTAGTTAAGACAATATTAATTTGTCTCTTATCTGCAGGCAATATACTATTATCGCTCTTTTTCTAGCATCCTGTATCTTTATTTAGTATTTAGCTTTACATTTAGATTAATCTGCTTTAAATATACTTATGCTACACAATAAGTGCTTAATTACTTATATAGACGCCGCGCCCGTATTGCCGCTAATAATAAAGAAGAATTATCTAACCTAAGAACTTAAGAAATAAAATTATTAAAACTAGCACCTATCTTTAAAAAGAAGAAAGAACAGGCACCTAACGACTAGAAGATAAACAAAGATAAAAAAAGTAATGCATTTTAATCCCTAACTCTGCTACAACATTTATATATACTTAAAAATGGCGAAAATAGCCTAAAAAAAGCTACTCTTAACTAGGAACTAGCATAATTTCGCGCATAAAAAGAAGCATAATTAAAATAATGTAAGTTAGCCAAACTTAGAAAAATATATAATAAAGTAGCTTTAAAAGACCTAAGTGCACTTGATAAAGATCTCAAAGACATAGTTTCTAGTAAATAAATCAACTTAACTTTATTATTTAGCTTTCTATATTTAGAACTACTATATATATTTTTAAAAGCTAGCTATGCGCAATATAACTACTAAGTAAAAGTTTATTAATTATACTTTTTTTGCGTACTACAAAAGTTTAAAGCTAAAACTTAAAATATTAACTTTAAAACAATATATATCTTAAAACTACTAAAAACACTGTAGCAGGCACATTAAACTGTAAGAAAATAGGATTTACCTTGTTAAATACTAAAATAAGCAGGCTGAAACAAAAAGATATTAAACTTCCTAAAACTACTCTAAGAATGCAAACGATAAGCTTATAACTGTTTAAAATAAGCTTATTTACTCTAAAAGCTAAATTATACAGACTTGCTAAACTATATAAAACTATTTTAAAAATAATTAGGCTTAAATCACACGCTAAATATTTAAGTCCTAAAATATAAAGCAGTATTACGTAAAGATATTAAAAAAAGCTTTCTATTATTTCTAGTAGACTAACAGGCAATATTGCTGCAAGTAAAAAAACATGTAAACTTTATTTACTATTAAGAAGCTTAAAAAGTAGAGTTTGATCTGTAATACTTTGTAAAAAACAAAGCAAGAGCACTACAAAATTAAAAAAAAAAAATGCAAAAAAGACTTTAAAAACTACTAAGTAGGCAAGAATAAGCTATTATAGCCTAGAGTAAGGTAAACTAAGCAAGAAAAGCACTAAAGAATATACTTAACAGTCTTATAAGTGCAGAGAACTTAAATATTATAAGTCTAACTACTATAAGCTAAGTAAGCTAAAAAGGACAGTAGATAGCGCTACTGTACCTAAGTTAAGAAAAGACTAAAGGCAAATGAACTTAAGTTCTACTTTACTGCCTACATTGCTCTCTACTAAAAAAACAAGAACTTAGGCACGTTACATAAAGCAATCTTACCTAAACTAATCTAGCTTTTAACTTTAAAGTATATAATAAAAGCATCAAAGCTTATAAAAGCTATAGTTAATAAAGGTTTATAATTAAACCTTACATCTACTATACTAGCAACAAAATAAATGTTAACTATTAATTTTTTACCTAGCCTATTAGTAGAAGAAGTAAATAAAAGCAAGCTTACTCTATATAGCACAACTAAAGTAAATATAATTATTACAGATTAATAAGAACGCGTTAAAACGCAATATATTCTATTAATAGTATTAGACTTAAAGAAATACTAAAGTTACTTTACGTCACTAAAGATTAACTCTTGCAACTAAAAAATAAGCGATATAACTAAATATATACTTCTTTTTTAAAAAAAAAGTGCTAAAATTTAGGTAGTTTTTAAAAAGTTACGATAAAAGGCGCAGAAACTTTTAAAAAGAGCATACATAATATTATAGTAGATATATAAACATATATGATAAGTTTTGTAGGCTAGAATAGCTAAAAATCAGCTAAAATAAACTAGCTTTCTTTACTATACGCTAAACACGTAGATACATATTTATAAAAAGACTCTATAGTCCTAGCAAAGCATAAATTGCAGAATCTAGTAATGAACTTACTACTTATTAAAAATTTACTACATATGCTATTCAACAACTTATTAAGAATAGAGTTAAAGCTATTAAAAAAATACCTTACAGAGTATATAGCAAAAAAATTAATAAGAGAATCTAAGTCCCTAGTAGGCGCACTAATACTCTTTATAAAAAAGGAAGACAGTACAATAAGGCTATATGTAGATTATCTATAGTCTAAATAAGATTATAGTAGAAAACAGGCACTCTTTCCTGCTTATTATAAAGCTGTTAGATAGACTAGCGTTAGCTAAGTACTATAATAAGCTTAATATAAGAAAGGCATACTATAAAGTCATATTTAGAAGGGAAATAAATAGAAAATAGCCTTCTACACAAGATACAGCTATTTTTAGTATACTATTATGCTTTCTAGCCTAACAAACGCTTCTACCTAGCTTTAAGCCTATATAAACTGAACACTAGTTAGCTTAGTTAAGATATCTTGTATTGTCTATCTAGACAATATCCTAATATTTTCTAAGACAAGAAAAGAATATAAAACTCATAGTAAGAAAGTATTGCAAAAACTGCATAAAGCTAAGATATATATAAAGCTTAGTATGTGTAAATAGTACAATTAGCGTATAGAATACCTAAGATATATAGTTCCAGTAAAAAGTATTAAGAATAACAAAGATTAAATTAAGAGAATCTAGAATTAGCCTAGCGTACACATAATGCAGGATATTAAACTATTTATTAGTTTTCTAAACTATCATAGAAGATTTATTACTAGATTCTTTAAGTTAGCTCTACCCTTAACTATATTAACCTAGAAAAGCCTAGGCTTAGCTAGAAAAGGTTATGCTATAAGAAGAGAGGAAAGTTAAACTCTAGATATTAGGGAAAAAGTAAAAAGATTATTTTAACAACTTAAAAATTCCTTTCTAAATATACCTATATTAGCGCATTTTAAGAAAGACAAAAAAACAAAGGTAGAAGTAATCGCCTCTAGTAGTGCGATATTAAGTATTCTAAGCTAATATATCCTAGAATCGCCTACTACAAAATAAGAAAAACTAATTAACTTTTATTTACGCAAGCTCATTACAGCTAAATAAAACTATAACATCTATAAGTAAAAACTTTTTGCAATAGTTAAGAGTTTAGAATACTAGCGCTACTACCTTAAAAGTATCTATTTTAAAATCTTAACAAATTATTTGAATTTTAAATAGTTTATAGAAACTAAAATCCTTAGCTACTGCTAAGTATAGTTATACCTAGTACTAACACGCTATAATTTTGTTCTAAATTGTTGGAGATTAGGCTACTTAGCTATTTCTCTACAGAATCTAGGTGCTCAAAATCACACCTATAATCTATAATCAACCTACGATCAATTGATTACTAGAAGCTATTACGCTACTAGTACGACTTATTATTGTTATCAGTTAATCTACAGCAACCACGCCATCTATTACGTGAGATTATCAAGCTATTGCGTAAGTACAGATCTTTCTAGAATGCAAGTAACAGGTATATATAGACTGTAGTTTAGCTTGTAGTTAGAAACTAAGAAAGAGTTCTTAAGAGAATCATAATATTTAATTAAGCAGTTGTACAGTATAATGATAAGACTCAAATCACTCTCTACCTCTAGTCTCTAATTTATTCTCTTATTTTATCGTTCTACTTCCGCAATTCCTCCTTAATCTCTAGGTTATAAGCCTAGATTAGGCTGCCTCTAAGTCTACTACAAGCAAGTAGAAGGCAGAGACCTCTACCTCCAAGTTAATAGTAGAACAAGCAACTATACTTGGAGATTAAATCTCTAATAAGTTATAAGCCTAGAGAATCTATAAAAGATTACGCGATAGGACAAAAAGATTTGAGAAATTTCTATTTGCCTAGATTATAAGCACACGTAAGAACTAGTACTATTTAAGGGTAGTTTCTTAGCAAGGGCTAGTGTTACAACACAACAACTTAACAACGCTAGTTAGGGGATTTAACTAAACAAATATTTAACTTATAGTAAGGAGAATTCTGCTATTAAAGTTTTTTTAGTTTAAGAGTAAACTAAGGCAGATAAGCTAAAAAACTCTAAGGGTTAAGAGTAAACTAAAGCAAATAAGCTTAGAAACTCTAATACGCTAGTGAAGGTATTTAACTAAGCGTACAAAAGCTTTATAGCAAGAGTTATCTAGCTATATAAGCTTGTTTTTTAAAAAAAGTTAGGAGTAAGCTAAGGCATTAAGCTAAGATACTCTAATACGCTAGTAACAGAAGATAAATTTAATTAGCAGCTAGAGTTTTTTATAGTAAGGACAGTAGCTACAGCTATACTAGGCGTTATATTTACTAACTCAGCTAATTATTCTAGACTAAGGCTAGTAGATTAAATTAGCCAATCAAAGTAGTATTTTTAGAGTGCTTAAGCTTAAGGGCAGCTCTAACTACAATATATAGGCACTTAGGATTCAATTAATTCTTATACAACAAGATTACAGAAATATTAATATTAATAATCCAATTAAATCAATTAAGGAGGATAAATTATTAGAGGCTTTTTAGACGCTTGGAAATTAAAAAGCAAAAGCCTTATCAACATTATGTTTTAGCCTTGAAAATAGACTTTTATTATAGTGGAAAGATATTGTTAATCCCTTTTTGTTCCAGGATTATCTAAAAAAATTGTATTTATAAAAAGGGTTTAGTTCTAATTTTTTTATGTGTAGAGATCTTATTAATACTATACTATATTAATATTAGAACAATGTAAAAACTTATCTACAAAAAGTTAATAGGCTTGTTTTAAGCTTGGAGACTAGAAAAACTAAACTGCCTACTAAATTTATTACAGCTCTAATTATTAATAATTTTGGCTTAGAATTTAACTATTTAATTACTGCAATTACTTAAAGCTTTAGATTAAATAAAGCTATAACTCTAGAAGAAATGTGTAGCGAAGTATTAAACAAGTCTAGACCTCTAGAAGCCTTAAAGAATAGCTCTAATTAAAAAAGCTATTAATATAGTCCTTATGAAATTGGGCCTTATTACTATAAGTTTAATATATATAAATTGGAAAGGCTATATTAATAAATAAGCAATAATAATAGCTTATTAGCTTTTTAATCTCTTTAGTTTTATGACGTTAAAATATTCTTATTAACTTAAAAATTAAACAACAAAAAGAGTCTAGAAATAATTTATAGGTACTGCAGAAAAATAAGACACTTAGAAGATAATTACTAGAAAAGAGATCTTAGCAATGTTCTAAACAAATAATTTAATTAAAAAAATTAAGTAAATTAGATATTTAATATACTAAATAATTCTAAACATGCTCTTTTAACTATAGTATTAGTATTATAGAAGATTGCTAATATTGATACTACTAGATTTACAGAAATTATTAAGTAAGTACTAGATAGTAAAGCAAGCGCACATATATGCTACAATAAGAATTTATGTTAAAACCTTTATAGTATAAGTAATACATACATTAAATAAAGTAATAACGCTACACTACTAGCAATAGTAAAAGAAGACGTACTAATTACTTTTACTAGTACAAATACAACAGTAGTGCTAAAGGACGTACTTTTAGTACTAGACTTAAAAGTTAATATACTTAGTCTATACTAATTAATTTAGAAAGGAGCTAAATTTTAGTTTACTAAGGCTAATAGCCTAGTTACTTATTCTAGAAGAATACTTGCTAAAAGGCAGTACAACAGGAAAATCTTAACATTTACTGCTACTAGTAGTCATAAAAGTAATCAAAGCTCTGCAAAAATTAATAAATTAAATTAAAAATATTAAGAACTCTAGAAAGATTGAAAAAATTAAAAAAATCAAAAAGATTGAGAGAC
The DNA here is from genome assembly GCA_009289805.1 of Alternaria gansuensis. Classification (NCBI taxonomy): domain Eukaryota; kingdom Fungi; phylum Ascomycota; class Dothideomycetes; order Pleosporales; family Pleosporaceae; genus Alternaria; species Alternaria gansuensis. The sequence continues at coordinate 324,729 of WBOK01000022.1, read as the reverse complement.
TTTTCTGCACAGGCGTTTTAGGCTATATTAGTAAAATAGGCTTAAATAAGCTTAGTAATAATACCTATAGTATTATATTAAATAATAAGACTAGTAAAGCTATTAGCAACAAGGATTGCTTTAAGAATAAGCTTACTAGCAAAGTTAATAAATAATTACAAAAGGTGTCAGCTAGGCTATAAGGCTAAAGGATTATAGCAGTAACTTTTATTAACAATTTGCTTATATTGAAAGAAAATAAGTAGAAAATAACTTAATTATTTAAGGATCTTTTAAATATTTTAGACCTTAAAATTAGAGACTTCGGCAATATCTCTAAATCTTAAGAAGAATAGAGACTACTAGCTAATAATAAGCTAAACAATAAGCCTAGTAAAACAATACTACTTTAGCAGATGAGTTCTAAAAAAAAGTAATCTGTAATAGAGCCTAGAATTAATAAAAAAGGCTCTAGTAATACAGATTAAGAAGGTAATTACAATAATAGTAGAAGATCTATTTTAGAGTCTTTACTTTTGCTCTTTTTTGCTATTAGTAGAAGATTTGTTTTAGAATCTATACTTCTACTCTAAATTGCTATTAGAGGATATATCTATCTCAAATTACTGGCAAAACAGCTTCCTAGCTTTAGGGGACGTGTTGGAGATTAAGCTACTTAGCTGTTTCTCTACAGGATCTAGGTGCGTAAAATTACACCTAGAATCTATAATCAACCTACGATTAATTAATTACTAGAAGCTATTACGCTATTAGTACGACTTATCATTATTATTAGTTAATCTACAGCAACTAAGCAATCTATTACGTAAGATGACATAAAATTGAAAATACTATATTATCTACTACTAAGCTATTGCGTAAGTATAGATTCTTCTAAAATGCAAATAACAGGTATATATGAACTATAGTTTAGCTTGTAGTTAGAAACTAAGAGAGAGTTCTTAAGAGAATTATAATATTCAATTAAGTACTTGTATAGTATAATAATAAGACTCAAATCACTCTCTTCCTCTAGTCTCTAATTTATTCTCTTATCTTATCGTTCTACTTCCGCACTTCTGAGTCTACTACAAACAAGTAGAAGGCAGAGACCTCTACCTCTGAGTTAATAGTAGAACAAGCAACTATACTTGGAGATTGAATCTCCAACATAAACTACCGCACTAGGAGTACTAATCTAGAAGACAGCCTATCTTGCTATCTTAACTATTTATTTTTAAGGTGTCAAAGGTGGTGGTTGTTGTTGTAGTTAAAATAGGGTTTTTAAAAAAGTGAAAAGCAGCTACGCTCTACTAATTAGACGCAAAAGTTAAAAGAAAAGATTGTGTATAGTTAACGAGATTTAAACGGTAAGTAGATAAGGTCTACGCGCTAGGCGCTTAGAGTAGAAAAGCTTAGACTACTAAGCAAAATTAGGGTTATAAAAACTTACTTAAGGTACTGAAAAACAACATTAATTAAAACGTGTTTAACAGCGATTGCTAGCCTGTAGCTAGCAACAAGATTGCGATAGAGATAGAAGAAGAGTGTAAGGACACGTACGTTACTGCAGCAGGAGTCTGCAATACTTTTTTATAAAAGCTCCTTGCCTGCTGCTTCTTACTTTTAAGATTTCTTATACTACACAGTACTGAATACATACAACTTGCATATAAATAATATAATACTTAGACTGTTCTTCTTCTTGTTTAACACAAAGACTAATGGCTTACATTAAGTAAAGTTAGACCTTACTAAGTTACTACACTAAAAGCTATAGTGGTGGATTACGAAGCCGGCGTTCACTGTCGTTGAGCGGCCACCTCCGTCAGACAAAAAGGAGCTAGTGGCGATAGTCCCTGTGGTAATCGAGTTGGTGCAGAGGTCAGCTATATTAACTATATAGCTAAGTTACAAAAACTAGCATAAAAGTATAATAAGGCTTTTAAATAACTAATAAAAAATATCTTAAGTTATAAAAGTAAACAAAGCTTAGTTTTGTAGTAACCATTACCTAGTTAAGCAAATAGACAAAGCAGCAAGCTACTTTAAAAAAAGCACTAAAAGAGTTTAAATAAATAGACAAAACGATGCTTAAAAACTTAAAACTTATAAATAACTGCAACATTACTAACAAAGACATAAAAGCTATATTAGATAAATCTAATATAGAAATAGACTAAAAGAGCCTATCTAAACTTAGAATAGGCTTATTGCGTCTAAGAGAGCTTACTAACACTTCAAGCAAGGCGCAAGCACTAAGAGAATACTATAATAACTTACCTACAGGCTATTTTAGTTCTAGAAAAATACTAAAGAAATTGCAACAGTAATATACTTAAAAGAGTATAAAAAAGATGTAATAGGGTATTATTATAACTGCCTAACTTATAAGAAGTTAACTTTAGCATATTATAGGCCTTATAGACCTATTAAGCCTTTACCTCTACTAGGCCGGCCGTAAGAGGACGTAATAATAAACTTTGTTACAGAATTGCCTTTTAGCAGAATACTAAGCTAAGTTTACAACTTATCACTTGTAGTAGTCTGCTAATCAATTAAAATAGCCCATTATATTCTAGCAAGAGCTAATTAGGATAGCACTAACCTAGCTTAAGCTTAAATACGCAAAGTAATTAGATTATATAGTGTACTAAGGTAGGTAATCTCAAATAGAGGCTTACTAATAAATGCAAAGCACTAGAACACTTTCTAATATTATCTTAACTTAAAAAGAGTTTTTATGTCTACTTTCTATTTGTAAATAGACAGACAGATAAAAAGGTAGAACTAAATGCTTAAATAATACTCTTAGTGCTACTATATTTTAAAGTAAAATAATTAGGCTTTATAAGCCTTTATTAGAGAGTTTGCATACAACGACAGTATATATAACTATAAGAACTACTCTCTTCTAAATATACTATAAAATAGACTTAATTAGCGTAGAATAGCCAAGTATAGCCTTAAGAAATAAAGAAAGCCTTATAAAACTATAAACTGCTTTTGGAGTGCTAAGTCTACAAAGTGGATATATATAGAAGATTATTGCAGCTAATACTTACTAAAAAGTACATGCTAATAAGAAAAAGTTACCTATTATATTTTAAGTAAGAGACTAAGTCTTGGTATTAAATTACTATATATAATTATCAAGGCTAAAGAAAAAAATAAACTAGAAGTTTATAAAACCTAAACGTATTTTAGCCTAGATTAGGCTATCTGCGTTTAAAGTAGACATGCTAAAGTAAAAAAATATTTATCTAGTTTTCTATGCTTTATTGTTAGAGCTATATAACCTAACAGGGATAATACTACACCTAAAGAGGTAGAACGTAGATACTTTAAAAGAGTTAGATAATAATGTGTACAAAGTAAATCGTATACTAGAAAGAAAAGAAAATAAAGCTAACTAATAGAAATACTTAGTTTTATAGAAAAGTTATCTAAAAAAAGAGAATTTCTAAGAACAAAGTTTTAACCTAAGCGCAGAAGCGCTTAAGAAATTCTAGAAGGATAACAGTATACTTCTACGTTGCTAAACTAAGAAAGTAGAACTAAAAAAAGGTTAAGAATAACCTCTTAAGAAGAAAGAACAGAAATCTAAGTACATTAAGAGAAGACAACCAAAGTATACTTTTACTTATTTATTTTTTTACAAAAAGTTTTTTAACAAGGTGTGTCTAACAGTACTTTAGCCTAAGATAACAAGAACGTTTCTTATATATTTAACTCTTAATTATACTAGCTTATAATAGCCTAGTATAGCCTACTAAACCATACTAAGGCTAGTGAAACAATAAGAATAAAAGTTAATTAAAGCTAAATAGCCTTAATTTATAGAAGAAAAAGTCATACTAGTAAAGAATTACTAAGTCTAAAAGAGACTATGTTATTATTTAACTTATACAGATTAGGGTATCTACTAGAACGCCTTAGACTAGGCTATTATAGCCTAGTCTAACCTATAATTGTCAGGACTGGACATTTAGCTAGCCTAAGCCGGATCAGTTCGGCACGGCTAAGGTTAGACCAGATTAGTTCGGCACGGCTGAGGTTAGACGCGACTAGGTTAGGTCTAAATAGATCATGTAACCTCAAATTACCCTAGTTTAATTAGAGATACAATATTGTAGTTAAGACAATATTAATTTGTCTCTTATCTACAGGCAATATACTATTATCTTTTTATCTCTAGCCTCTTGTATCTTTATTTAGTATTTAGCCTTACATTTAAATTAATCTACTTTAAATATACTTATGCTACACAATAAGTGCTAATCTACTTATGTGAACAGCTGCGCTTGTACTCTTGCTAACAACAAGGAAAGACTATCTACCCTAAGAACCTAAGAGACAAAATTGTTAGAACTAGCACCTATCTTTAAACAGGAACAAGAACAGGCACTTCACAACTAAGAAATAGATAAAAATAAACAAAATAATGCATTTTAATTCCTAATTAGGTTACAACGTCTATATACATTTAAAAAAAAGCTAAAATAGCTTAGAAAAGGCTACTTTCAACTAAGAACTACTATAATTGCGCGTTTACAAAAAAGAATAACTAAAATAACGTAAGTTAGCTAAACTTAAAAAAATTTAACAAAGTAATTTTAAGAAACTTAAGTGCACTTAATAGGGATTTTAAAAACACAGATTTAAGTAAATAAACTAACTTAACTTGATTATTTAGCTTTTTACGTCTAGAACTACTATACGTGTTCTTAAAGGCTAGCTATACGTAATACAACTAATAAGAAAGAAATTATTAATTATTCTTCTTTTACGTATTACAAAGTTTTACAGCTAAAACTTAAAGAATTAACCTTGAATAATGTATGTTTTAGAACTACTAAAAACGCTATAGCACGCACATTAAACTGTAGAGAAACAAAAGTTTCTTTTTTAGACACTAAAATAAGTAGACTTAAAAAAGGTTATGTTGAACTCTTTAGAATTACTCTAAGAACGCAAATAATAGGCCTATAACTATCTAAAACGTGCTTATTAACTCTTAAAGCAGAATCCTACAGACTTGCTAGATTATATAAGACTATTTTAGAAGAAATTAGGCTTAAATAGCATACTAGATGTCTAAGTGCTACATTATACTATAGTATTGCGTAAGAATATTAAGAAAAGTCTTCTTTTGCTTTTAGTAGACTAATAAGTAATATCACCACAAGTAAAAGAACACGCAAACCTTATTTACTAATAAAAGGCTTAAAAAGTAGAATTTAAACTGTAACACTTTAAAAAAAAAGAGAGCAAAAGTACTATCGAACTAAGACAAGTTAAGAAATATAAAATTAACTTTAACAACTATTAAGTAGGTAAAAATAGGCTATTATAGCTTAAAGCAAGGTAAACTAAGCAAAAAAAGCGCTAAAGAATGCACTTTATAGTATTATAAGTGCAAAAAACTTAAACATCACAAGTTTAACTACTATAAGCTAAGTAAGCTAAAAAAGACAGCAGATAGCACTACTGCACATAAGTTAAAAAAAGACTAGAGGTAAAAAAACCTAAGTCTTACCTTGCCGCCCACATTGCTCTCTACTAGGAGAACAAGGACTTAGGCATATTATATAAAGCAATTTGACCTAAACTAGTGCAGCTCTTAACTATAAGGTGTATAGTTAAGGCATTAAAGCTTATAAAAGCTATAGTTAATAGAAGCTTAGCTTCTCGTATGTCGGTCTTCGTGTCGAACGGGGAGAAGAACAGTCCGAGCATTGTATCGTTCGTATGCGAGTCGTTCGTATGCGGTACTGTGTGGTGTAGAAAATCCTAAAGGTGAGAAGCAGCAGGCAGGGAGCTTTTATAAAGTATTGCAGGCTCCCGCTGTAGTAACGTACGTGTTCTTACCCTCCTCCACCTCTATCGCAATCTTGTTGCTAGCTATAGGCTAGCAATCGCCGTTGAACACGTTTTAATTAGTGTTGTTTTTTAGTACCTTTAGCAAATTTTTTGACCCTAATTTTGCTTAGTGGTCTAAGCTTTTCTGCTCTAAGCGCTTAGTGCGTGGACCTTATCTACTCACTGTTCGAATTTTATTAACTATACACAATCTTTTTTTGACTTTTGCGACTGATTAGTAGAGGGTAGCTGCTTTTCACTTTTTTAGAAAAACCATTTTGACTACAACAACAACCACCACCTTTGATACCTTAAAAATAAATAGAAGCTTACAACTAAATCTTATATCTGCTATATTAGTAAAGAAGCAAGACTTAACTATTAATTCTTTACTTAGCCTATTAGTAGAAAAAGTAAATAGAGGTAAGCTTACTATCTATAGTATAACTAAAGTAAATATAACTATTATAGATTTACAAGAACGCGTTAAGACGCAATATATTTTATTTATAGTATTAGACTTACAAAGGTTGCTAATTTACTTTAAGTTACTATAAATTAACTCCTGCAACTTAAAGATAAGCTACGTAGTAAGACGTATGCTTTTTTAATGTAAAAAGTCCTAAATTTTAAGTAGTTTTTAAAAAAGTTAGCGTAAAAGACTTAAAAACTTTTAAAAAGAGTATACGTAATTCTATAGCAGACGTATTTTACGGGTGTTAGAGTGTATGAAGACATACTGCTACAAGGGCAGGAGTTTACTAGTAGTTAGATTATGCAAGAACGAGGTTAGTAAGATAATAATCTTATTGTAGGTTGAGTATAAAGACTATTAGTAGAAGAAGAAGCCTATTCTATAGTACAATACAGGAGCTTCGCTGTCAAGTAAAGGAATAATTAATAGTCCTCCTTTTCGTGAGATACCAAATAGGTTATATACCTTAGACTTAGGTAGTTGAGCGCTAATTTAGTGTGCAGTAGGGTATTACCCTATGCACTAGCACAAACTTTCCTTTCCTGCAAGCTTAGCTCTATTAAGCTCTACACTCTACAAAAAGAAAGGAATAAAAAATAGCAAAAACAAAAGAAATAAATAAGAGAAATATAATTTAATTATCTAGGACGCCGCCTAGTATTAGCAGATTTTATATTCTTGTAGTAGCTACAGAATATAGGTGTCTAGAGAGCACTTAAATTCTATAAGCTTAGCAGTCCTCTTCTTTACACACCTAACAAAGGCACATCTTTACTATATTACTATCTCTTACTTCTTTAAGCGTTGACTTTAACAAAGTTCTTAAGTAGTAGTTAAAGTGCTTAGTTTAAGTACAAGTATAGTTATTATAGTAGTAGTAGGCGTTAAGGTTTTAAATATTAATTAAAAACAACTATAATAAGGCTGCCTAGTTAGAGGTAAAGGTACTAAAACGTAATCTAAAATTACTATGCTTAATAAAAAATACACACAAAATAGACGCTATAAAAAAAAAGTATAACTAGTTTCTTACTCTTTTAAAAGACTTAGCGCTTATTTACTTTTAAGCTAAGCTCTTTTACAAAGGCGCTAGAAGAAATTAGCTTAAAAAAATTAGTATTTTATTTATCTTAGTTTTTTGTTGTGTATAAAGAGTTTTTTTTATTATTAGAAAAGTATAATTAGTTAAAGAAACTTTAAACAAGATTAGCATAAAAAGCATTCTTCTTTAACTCTTATACTATAAGCTATAAGTTAAAAGTTTATTGTATAATATAGTTACAATATTTCTTAATATATTTGTTCATTTATTCTTTAGTAGCGTTCTATAGTATATTGTTTAGCTTTTTACAAACAAGAGGATTATCCTATTTAGTCTACCCTACAAGGGCCTTCTAGATATAGAATTTATACTTAATATGCACATCTACAAGAAGTAGCTAGTTAATTCCTTTAAACTTGTTAAGATAACTAGAAGAAGTATAAAAAGTAGTAGTAAAGTTGTAGTAAGCCTTATAGATTTCTTTATAAGTTCCTATAGCAGGCACCTCTATTACACTATCTTAGACTATAACAAACTAGGGAAGCACAGTATAGCAGCTATAAGTAGTTAGTCTAGTAAATTTATAGAGTAAAAGAAGTAATAAAATTTAAGCTTGTTCTTCCTTGCAGATTTGCTTCATCTGTTTAGTGTTAAGAACTACTTTCTACGCGTTTTTTAGCTAGTTAGTCTTATCTTCTTATCTTTTAATAAGACTATTTAACAATTTAATACTTGTATTCTTACGCTACTACAAGTACGCTAGTATATACTTATAAAATTCTTGTAGTATTTCTATCCAGCTGTTTATGTCTTTATTATTAAATAAGACACTGCTTTAAACTATCTTTATACTAAGGCCTTCTATTATTGCATGCTTGAAGTTAAATTTAATATACTTAAAGTATGTCTAATTACCTTTTTTAGCAAACTTAGCATAGTAAAGGTAGAAAATTAAAGTATGTTCCTTACAAAGCATTATATAATATAACTAGTATTTTAAGGTTATGCGTATAGCCTGTTAAATAAGCAAGTAGTATATATTATATAACTACTTAAGATTTAGTTTTCTGTCTATGTGTTATAGATAGAACTTATATATTTTAAAAGTTTTTATAATTATATTTTTTAGATCGCTACACTGTTGCAGCTATATGCAGGCGTTAGTAATAATACTTTCTATGCGTTAGAATTCCTCTACTTATAGTTAAAACTTTATAGTGTTAATAATCTTATCTTAAGTAAGAATAAGGTAAAGGTTAAGTTAAAATAGTTAATATTAGTAGCTTAGCAGATCCTTATCTTGCTTAGTGAGGCAATATTTGCTATTAAAAAGCTTAAAAATAATAGAATTAGATTAGAATTCCTAGTAACAGCTTTGTTTTATATATAGTAAGAGCAGACACTTAATAAATATATTAGAAGGCATAGCTCTTTTAAATAAACTTATAACACTTGAAGCAGTACGCTTATAAATAAAGTATACTTAATTATATAGTAGATTGTTAAAGTTTTATAGTTGTCTAATGTTAACCTCTTAATACTATTTTTTAATAACTTTAATATAATTAAGATTTGTAATTAGCTTCTTTGCGTAAGCATGCTTAAGTAGCTTAAGAAACGCTAAAGTAGAATTTATACAGTAGCATTTCGCCTTAAGAATCTTAGTCTCTTAGTTTATTATACTAAGCTCTTTATTTATATAAGTAGTATTATTAAGCTTAGTGTCTAGTTGTGTAGCTACTTATTAGTATACTAGTATTACCTTTAGAGCACGAGAGCTTAGTAAAAGTAGTAAAGTAGAGACTAGTTAGTTACTAGTTTTAGCCTTTACACGTCCTACTTAAATATTAGCAGTATTACGCCTTTATTATGTAATAGTCTTTTTACTTATAAGTTTAAATGCTTTAACTATTACATATTTATTAGCTCTACTTTCTGCTAACATTCTTAAGGATTGCCTTAGTTACTTAGTTATAATTAATAGACTACGACCCCTTAGAGTGCGGGTCTTAGATACTATAAGGTTACTATAGTAATTAATAAATTAAGCTTTAAACAGAGTTCTTCTAAGTTCTGTTATATTAGATGCACCTGCACTTTTATTACTTTGTAGTAATTTATATTTTTAAGAGATTACGTAAAGTAGAGCTAATAAGTTTTTGAGTTTTTAGATATAGCTAAATACTTAAAGATCTTTTGCTAGAAAGCATAGTAGAAGTTACTATTTCTTTTATTGACCTTAACCTTAGCGTTAGGGCGTAGTTTCTGCGCGCTATAAGTTATATTGTTCTTTTTAACTTTTGTAGCCGCAACAATCCTGTGCAGGTTCTCTTTTTACTATTTACTAATATCTAGAAGTAGTTATTTACTGTAAGAGCTATTTTGTATAGTAAAAGCATAAATACTTTTACATAGTAGCTTAATAGTCGCCTAGTCTACTAGTAATATGTAGTATTCTTTTTTTTTTGTTCTTTGCGTTAAGACAGTGTAGTGCTGCTATGTTAAAAAAGTACGCAGTATTCTTAAGATTTTTACGTTATAGTATAAAAGCTATGTTTATAAGTCTTTAGTAGTTAAGTAATTTGTAAAGCCTGTAGATACTAATATATTTTTTAACAAATTTTATTGCTAGCTTTTTTACTATTAAAATTGCTTTGCATAGTTCCTTAGCCCTTCTGTCTTGCGACAAGAATGCTACCCTAATTATTAGATAGTGTTTCTAGAAACTTTTAACTCTACTATATTTATCCATAAGTCCTAGGAGTTAAGCATAGAAATTGCCTAGTCTTAAAATAACTTTAAAAATAAACCAAAATTAGTATAAAGCACTATTAAACTATTAATATATATAAATACGCTGTTGCTGTAAAGCGTTTAAAAGAATCTTGTCTACTAAAGTTTAAATATTAGTAATTCTAATGCTGTTGCTAAGTTTTGCAAGCTTTAGTACTTTGTCATAATACTAAATAACTTTAAAAGTATAGTCTATAATATAGTCTTCTTTTTTTACACTTACTTCTAAGTCCTTAATAACCTTTAATAGACCTAGTATCTAAAGTAGTTACTACTGTAGCTGCTTGCCCTAAGCCTTGTCTAATAAAGGCTAAGACATTGCTAGAATAAGTTTATTAGTAGTATGTGTATTATCCTTAGCCTCTGTTAGACTAAGGAAGAAAATATTACTATAATTATTGTCTTTAAAAGTTAATACTTAAGTAGAAAAGTAGTAAAGTTAGTGTTAAAAGAGAGTTAGTTAGTTAGTAGGGTTGTAGTTTAACTTTATGTGTAGTAGCGGTATGCTGCTAGTAAGTAGGTAAAGGTAAAAGTAAATAAAGTTTATAACGCGCTAAAATAAGTAGGTTTTGCAATAAAGATAGTTACTGTTATTAGCTGTTGCTTTGCAAGTGCAAGAAATTAAGTGTAGTATTAGTATAGTAGTAAGGTATTATAAGTTTTTAATATTTAGATACTTACTGCACACTTAGAATTTAAGAGATAGGCGGCCTATACTAAAATTTTACAGAGGAAATTAGTAGATAAGCAGCTAAAGATAAAGGTAGACACTAATAATACAGTATTCTTTTCTCTTCCTAAGAATGTAGGCCGTCCTATAGCTTAAAGGTTGCTAGCTGTAGTGTTGTCTAAAAAAAAATGCTTAAGATTGGCAAGGACCTGCTCTAGTCTAGCGTTAATCTTTTAATTAATTACAGAAAGCCTTTTAATAATCTAATTCTTAATTTTATTAGAAAGAAAACGCTAAAGGTTAAGTGTTCTAAAGTAGAGTATATAGTTCTTAAACGTTGTAGACTAGAGAGCACTATAGTTAATCTTATCTTACTTTAGATTCCTAACTGCGAAGCATCTATAGCCTAGCGCAAATTGTTTTTAATTACAAACTTTTATAAGTTTATTATAGTATAATTTTTCTAGTAGATAATTAGGTTTAGTAAGTATACTTATATATTAATTAGTAATCTTCCTAATATAAGCAATGCTATAAGTGCTAAAATTAGCAATGTCTATTGGTAGTAAAAGAGTAATAGTAGGTAAGCTAATAGTAGCTAGCTATATATAAGTAATAATTTGCTTAAAGTTTTATAGGCTATTTGTTTTAGTAAAAAAATGACAGTTAGGCTAAGGAAGTTATACTTATCTTGGAAAGTGTTAAATATATTAATTTTGCAATGTTCTTACAATAGCAGCTACTCTATAAGCTATATTACGCTTTAGTACTATGCTATAAAAATATGTTTTGTTATACATCTTTATTAAAACTCTTTAAGAGCTAGGAGGTTAGCGCTAATACTATCACTATTTGCGAGGTGCTAAAGGTCTAATATTAGAAGATGTAAAAAAATAGCACCTTCTTGGTATTAAGCTATAAGTAATACCTTCTGCATTCCCTCTATGTCCTCTGCTGCTAATAGTAGAAGCTAGAACTTATAAAGCCTTTTATCTTCAAAGATTTTGCTAGCGTTAAGTTAATATAGCTTTTAGGCTTAGAAGTTGTTACTGTATACTGATAGTGATCTAGCTAAGCTAACTAGCGCTACTCCTCTTAGTAAAAGAATCTGCAATAGTAGTCCTCTACTATTTACTATATAAAATAATGTGTTTCTTAAGCTAATTTCGCGCAATACTAGGCTTAAGGCTATAGCTAGTAATAGCGCTATAAGTTTCAGAACGCGTTGTGCTATTTATAGTATTATGCTAATAATAAATTATTATTAGTAGCTCTTGCTTGTCTTTATTTTACTAGTGTAGTAGGCTTTATTTAAATTTTTGTAGTACTGCTAATAACCTAAGATTGCTAAGCTTAGTACGTTGTAGTATAACGTTATCTGTACTATAAAAAGTTAATACGCTAGGTTCTTTATACTTGCAGCCTAGGTAGCGTCCTGCCTGCAATAGAAGGACAGCTTATTCTTTTAATAATAAGAAGACTAGTAGTTACAGTCTAATCTATAAAAGACAGGCAAAAATTTAATTATAGTAGTATACTTTTAAGTACGTAATTATAAGGTAGCTAAAAGAATTATTAAGTTAATATTGCTTTTTAGCTTATTCTTAGTTTCTTAGCTTAAAAAGACTTTTTTTTAAAGAAGGCGCTTATTCTTACTTATCATTGTTACTATTGCGCCTGCTAGCTAAGAACACTTATTATTTAGCCTTTACTAAATTATGCAGCTTTTATAGTGCTATAGTAGTTCTAGTTCTTGCTACTAGTTCTTAGCGTATTAAGCTAGCGCTTACTGCTTTCCATATATGTCTTACTACTATAAAACTATAAAAAGTTGTTGCTTTAAAAGTTATTAGTTGTAGTTAACTAAGTAAGCTAGCTTGTTTAATAGTAATATGTAAAGCTTAAAATTAGTTAAGGTTAAAAGAAAAAAACTTATAGTCTGCCTAAAAAGCTTTTTGTCTTTAAAGCAATTAACTAAAGACATACAAAACTATTAAAATTGCTTTTCATTACTAAAAAAGCTTGCTAGAGAGTATGTGTTGTAATATTAACGCAGTATTGCGCATTAAGATGTAATAAATTTATAGAATCTAGGTGCTCTTATCACACCTAGAATTTATAAGGCAAACAACTAATAGTTACGCATAATAAAAGGAACTTATAAATAAGTAGCTAAAAGCAAAAGTAGACACTAATAACGTAGTATTCTCTTTCCTTTTTTAGAACATAAGCTATCTAGCAACTTACTAGTTACTTATTGTAGTAGTTTTAAAGTTAAAGTCTAAGCTTCTAAAATCTTATATATATACATAACGCTTTTCTTTTATAAAACGTTTAGTAATAACAACTTAAAAATAAAAATTATCTCTTGTTGCAGAAAGTAGAGGTAGTTATAACTTAGTAGGTAGCTTAAGTAAGTCTAGAGAGATAGAAACATTTACTATTAGGCTAGTTTATTCTTAATACTTAAGATCTTATAGCTTTATATTTTCTTAATTTTCTTTTATAATATCCTGCATATGTTATTATTGAAAAGGCTTTAATTACTAACTAAGTGTTGTGTGCAGAAAGCGTGTACTATTAAGGTCTTCTAGGTAGTAAGTTCCTCCATTAAGTTTAGCGTTATAAATATAATATAGCCTTAACTATCTTGTATTTAGCTTATAGTCTTAAGATATATTAATTTCTTAAACTAAGTTCTAAAGAAGAACTAAATATTTTAGCTTTATATTCTTATGTTGTATTATTTTAGTGTTATTCTAGTATTCCTTTTTAGCAGCTCTTATGTAATTAGTACAAGTAACAGCATCTTTAGTAAACTAATTTCTAAAATTTAGCTATATTACTTGTATAGCAAGTAACTGTGTATAGTTTTTTTGCTTTTTTAAATAAAAGCGTTTGCTATGTAGACAGCGTAAGCTTAATAGAAAGTACTAGGTTTTATTTTATAACTAGTTTGTATAGTAGGTAACTTATTTACTTTTATATGAAGATCCTGTCTATAAGAAAAACTATTAGTAAGTTCTTAACTTAAAGTTTTAGACTTTGTAAGGGCATTTATAATTAGCTTATACTTTTTTTTTTTTTTTTTTATCGCTTAAGAATTATGTTTAGATAATTAGACCTAGTTAATTTTGTATGTCTTTAATAGATATACAAGTACGTTAGTAAAGTCAAGTTCTTTATTAACTATAAGTTTGCGTGCAGTGCTCTATTTATATATAATGTTCTTATATATCAACTCTGTAATTGTCTTAGACTAGTTGTTTAATAGTGCTTTTGCTTTAGGCTAGCTGCTAAGATAGTCCTTTGTAATTATAAGAAACTTTTTTTTAATGTATTAAGGCATATATACTATATTAATAGCAATAGTTTTCTAAATAGCAAAGCTGTAGGTGTTAGTAAGCATATTAACTTTCTTTTTAGAAGATTGCAGTTAATACTCTAGGCAGGTTATAAGTTTTTTTTGCACTTACTTTTATATTCCTTTCTACTAGTATTGCTACGTGAGTATAGAGTAAAATGCATTGATTTTTTAGTGTTTAATTTAGGTGTATATATTTTATACTATAGCTGTTCTTAAATGTATATTATATACTACTTATTAGATTGTAATGTTTCTAGATGTCTTTCTAAAGAGTATGCTATTTTATATAAAGAAGTTTAATGCTTACTTTTTCTACACTTGTAGTTTTTATAGTTCTATTCTCTTTAAAGTCTTAAAACTAACTAAAAACTAAGTATATTACCCTAATTTCTTAAAAAACTCCTAGTACAGTATTTTAGCTTATCCTACTAGAACTAGTGCATTTACATTTCTAATTATATAGTTAATAAACTCCTCTAGGTCTTTCTTAGGTTTAAGAGGAGGCTCTTAATTATTAGCTTTTAAAGACCTAAACAATGCATTTAGCACAACATTCTTGTTTTCTAGTATATGCTTAATATTAAAATCTTACAAGAGAAAAGTTTATATCTATTTATTTATAACTAATTTTAGATTATTAGTTAAAAGATAATTTAGTTAAGTAATAAAAGTTACAGTATTAGTTTTTATAGTAAAGTAAATACTATAGAAATAAGTTTAAAACTTCTTAAGGGCTTATAGTACAGCTTTGCATTCTAACTTAGTAGAGTACTATTACTTTTCTTAAGCTAACTATAGCGTGCTTTTAAATTATACTAAGTGTTGTTTATTATTTTTTTTAAGTTGCTCTATGCAAGCCCCTACACTATCTTAACTAGCATTAGTAAAAAAAATATTTTGTAGTCTTTAGTAATAGTGTAGTCTAGGTTTATAAGTACTAGTGTATTATATATTGCCTAGTTTAGTATATACATTGCTGTGTCTTATATATTTTTTTATTTAAAAGAGGTGTTGTCTTGTAAGAGTGTAAACAGACGTTTAGCAATTTTAGTAAAGTTCTTTACTTATATCTAATAGTAAACGCATATACTTATAAATAGTTGTACCTTTCTCTTATTCTTGCATAGTAGCTAGTTTATAATCTTCTTAACTTTCTTCTAGTTAGGATAATAACTTTAAGGACTAACTTTATAGCCTACTACCTTAAGTTTTTCTATAAGAAAGTAGTACTTCTTTCCTAAAATAGTACTTTTAGCTCATTTAATATTAGCTAGCACTTTGTTTAGTAAATAATATGCTTAAGAATATAATATTATACCCCTAGCATTAACTTTTCTCTACTATAATTATTCTTTAGCTCTCTGCATGTAATGTTATTAATAATAGGCATAGTATCTAGCTAGTAGTCTCTTAGGATTTTTACTATAACTTATTAAAATACTACTATAGAGTTAGTAGCGCCTATTACTATTGTATATAACTATATAAGTTTAACTAGTGTTTAAAATGCTGTTATATCTCTGCTTTCTAGATGTAGTGTAATCTAGTTGTATTCTAAAAATAAGTCTATAAGTAAGATAATCTTACATTCTATAAATTTCTTAGAGAATTTATCTACTGTTAGTAGTAAGTTTATATCTTATATAGTCACTGCATTTATTTTTTACGTATAGCTAATCTGTTAAACGCCCTTATTTTTCTTTAGTACTAGGTGCTATAAGTTATAATACTCACTATTACATTATTTCTATGTTTCTTAATTTAGGCAGACATTAACTATATCTACTACTTATAACTTTAATACTTTTAGAACAGCAAAGCTTTACACCTGTTAAGCTTTGTGTAGTATTGTCTATATCTTATATAGTAGGCATACATGAAAATAGATTCTTCCTAACTCTTTAAACTGCTATAAAAGAGCTCTTTCTCTATTAGGAAGTATATGTATAAGCATTTTTTTAGGCTAGAGGTAGTCTCCTACGTGCAGTTTATCAATTTATTTTTTAGTAAGTCTTATTTCTTCAAAAAAAAGCAGCATATCTTAGTTTAAATAAATAATTATATAGTCTAGTATTAGGATTATAAATACTTCTTTAGAAGAGTTGTTATTTTTTAGCTTTTTTCTTTTAGTCTTCTTATTTAAACTCTATTAGTATCTTCTGCTAAGAGATATAAATAAGTTAAACTCTCTTGTCTATAGTTTTGTATATAGTGTAAAGATTATACTATTAATAAAAGCTATGAAAAAATTTCTTTTATAATCATTGCTAGTTTAGCTTACATATAATTAAAAATTTACTAAAGCTATAGTTTACTATAGAGTCTTCTAATTGCCTAACTACGTGTATAAATACTTAGTTTATCTAGACTATTTAATTATGTTTACTATTGTTTGTGTACAGCATGTTAAAATTACTAAATCTAGCTATTAAATCTAACTATGCTACTTTTTGTATGTACTTTACTGCAGCTGCTTATAGCTTATTATTTATTATATTAGTAATTACGTGTACTTATACATTACCTACTATTATTCTATTTAAATTGTTGTTAGAAGCTTTACTCCTAATTATTTATGTAAAGTAATATAGTAAAGAATTAGATATAATAAAGACTGCGTTCTTAGTGCTATTTTCAAAGAGGACTTAGCATGTAATTTGTCTAAACGCATTATACTATATTGCTATCTTTATACATGCGCACTAAAGTCCTCCTAGAATTATAGATCTAGTAATATAAGCATTAATTCTTAATATAGTTTCAATAGAAACTGTCTCTATTTGTATAAGAATATTAAGTGCTGTCCTAACAAATAGATTATAAGTTCTATTAGCTAAAGTTACACGAGGAAATAGCTATACTAGTTAGTGTTCTATTATTTTAAATAGTATTTTCAATGCCTGTGCAGCACTAAGTCTTAAAATATTTATTTATGCTTTAGTGTTAATAAAGCACTTTAAGGAGTTTCCATAAATAATAACTTAGTATTCTAGTAGGTCTATTTAAGTAAAGACTTACTTATTTCTTTATTAGACTTTTTAAACTTCCTTAGTAGGGATATTATTTAACTTATTAACCTAAAAATTACTTTTTTTAGATACTTTATATTAATTTTGCGTATTTAATTAATACATACTTACTGTATTGCAACATATACTAACAATAGTTAGTGTAATTAGTAGAATTTTATTAGTAGAGTGTTCTTAGCCTGTATAATAGTCTAGCTAATTAGCAGTTAGAACAGATTCTAGGTGCGCTAAATTACACCTAAATTGTGTGAATTCTCTACTAGTTATAACGTTAAGCGTTTCTAAGCTGTCTACAATACTAATGTTGTTATTTAGAAAGTTACGTAGCTGTTTCTGAATATTGTCTTACTTTATAAAGTTAGACATAGTTACCTCTTGTACTTCTTATTAAAGTAAAGTAGTTGTAATACAGTTTAGCTAACCTTATATTAATTCTTTTAACCTAAGATTAAAAAGCATATTTATAAATTATATAGCTTTCTTTTTTTATTCTTACTATAGGTGCTTTAGATTAGCTAATATATTGTTATTTTGCCAAACTAACTGCGGCGGCCTGATAATTAAAAATAGTATATTATAAGGCTAACTTACAAAAAGTATTTTACTTTATATTTCTTTCTATAGAAACTACATATCTATAAGCTGTAAGTTAGGGATCTAGGTATTACCTTAAATTATTTAATTACTTTCTTAAGTACTTAAACCCTTGCTTAGCCTTTTTCATTTCTTTATCTCTCTATCCTAGACACAATTAATATCCTAGTAAAAAGAAAGGCTCTTTCTTTTTAAGCACATAGCAGTATTTAACTTAGAAATATTATGTAAACCGTTTAATCTGCCTTCTAGTATAATATTAGCATCATTAATATTATTAAGTCTATTAATATATTTATCTTTAGTAAGATTATATAGTTGTTCTTAGAACTGTTAGAACTGCTAGAGAATATTATTGCAGTAACTTTAGTCTATTAAACTAGTTGCTACCTTTATAGAACTAGAGGCTTTACCTCTATACCTTAATCCTAGTTAAAAGTCTCTACTTATAAACTTCTTAGGTATCACACTAAAGGCAAGTTAATTAAGTACGTTATTAGTAATATTATAGAATTCTTAGATTTTTGCCTTTAACTATAACAAGACTTAAGTTAATAGTAGCTGTCTTAGGACTTCCCCTAGATGTTTATATAGTAGCCTAAAGTAGTAGATCCTTTTCTTAGCCGCAGTATCCTAGTTAAAACTAACTTATCCTATCTACTTTAGGGCGTAGTATAGCTTACAATCCTTAAGCATATATCTAATAATATTATATATATAATAGAGAGTGTTTGTCTTTGCAGTATTTAAGTATATAGTACTTATCTTACTTAGTAGCTCTTGTTTTGCATTAGTAATAAAGGAACTATTATTTCTTTTACTTAGAAGTTTTATATTTATTGCTTATATAATAAAATACGCGTAGTTAGCAGGTTTCTCTAAGAGTTTCTTAGTTATAGAGTGCGCTATAAGTATATTAATAGTAAATAACTTAAGCTTTAGATTGCCCAAAGACTTAATGAAGTCTTCTACTTTTAAGTTAACTTCTACTAGCGTGCTTAATTTCTTGTGTGCTTTGCTAATTTTAACTGCTGCCTTCTTTACTTTCTCTAGAGTAAATGTCGTACGCTAGTTAAACAATATAATTTAGCGTATTTCTATATCTGCGCCTTCTTGTTCTAACTAATAAATCTTATTTAGGCGAGTTGACTTTTTATAGTAAAATTTAAGAAAAGAATAAATTAAATCTAGTTTATACGTATTATAATTATTACTATTAGAAGTAGTAAGCATACAGTATATAACTACCTCTTTATTTAATCATAATAAATATTAAAAAAAAAGAATACCTTTCTCTTTTTAAAGAATTTGCTTGTTCTTAATATATGCATTAGCAACAGAAGTAAAATTAGTATAGTACACTACTAGCTCTAGCTAGTTTTATACATTTTCATAAATATAAGCTTAAAAGTAAGAGCGTTTACTTATTTTAATAATAGTATCTTTATCTTTCTACTGCTTTTTCATATTTATTCTCAACTTAGACTAATCTCTTTCTACATATCTAGGTAAACGTTTTAAAATATAAGAGAGTAATTAATCTTTGTTAAAGAAATAGTCTAGTAGAATAAAGACTTATATAGTATTATGAATATCTCTATTATTAGCTTGTCTGTTAAAGTCTTTTAAGAATTTAGTAATATTTATTTTAGTAAAAACTAAGGTACTGGGTTTTAGTTAAACTATAAACAGCACTAAGTTATGCGTAGATGTAACTATAGAATTAATAATTAAGCTTAATAGTGTTAATAGTAACTTAGGACTAGCAGTTGTAGGCCTAATAGAAAGAAGTATTTTGCCTTCTTATCTTTAACCTAACTTCTAATTCTTTTTTAACATTAACAGTATTGTAGGACTCTTAAAAGTTCTTTATTTAAATAGTTAATAGTAGTTAGTTATTAATGTAGTAAACAAGGTTTAGTTTTTAAAAAAAATAAGCTATTTATTTTTAAGATTTTGTAGTAAGTGCTTAATCAAGAGTAGTTATATAAGTTTTTGCCTCCTTAGTACCCTAATTTTTACTAAGTTGGCTCTAAAATATACTTATGCTATCTTAATTATTAGTAATATTTTTATTTTGCTAGACTAATACTTTAAATTAGCGTTTTAAATATATTTAGTTGTAAGCTTTTAGTTTTATTATCATTTTTGTTAAAGAAAACTTTAGCTTTTTATTATTAACGCATATAAGCCTGCTTTGATTTTGCTAGATAAGGTGCTGCCTTTATTTTGTTAAATAGACTTTAGTTTAGCGTTTAAACATATATAAGCCTGCTTTTTTTTTACTAAATAGGTTACTACCTCTATTTTACTAGACAGACTTTGACTTTATATTTAATAACGCATTTTATTATTATATTAGTAAAATTTATTGCTATTCTCTGTTATTAGTGCTAACTTAAGTAACAAAGTCCTTAACGTAGTCTATAGTAGAGGGTAGTGCTAACTCACTAAAATTATAACTAGTAGTAATCTTAAGAGTTCTAGCTTCTTTAAAGTTCCTCTCAATTCTATTCTTTTATAAAATTATTATATTATTCTTGTAATAATTGTGCACTATTTCCTTTGTACACTAAGTAGTAGAGTAGATTTTTATAAGCTTTGCTATTTATACAGGTGTTAAAGTGTATATAAACATACTGCTACAAGAACAGGAGTTTACTAGTAGTTAGATTATACAAGAACAAGGTTAGTAAAATAATAATTTTATTATAAGTTAAGTATAAAGACTATTAGTAGAAGAAGAATCCTATTCTATAGTATAATACAAGAGCTTCGCTGTCAAGAAAAGGAATAATA
The DNA here is from genome assembly GCA_009289805.1 of Alternaria gansuensis. Taxonomy (NCBI): domain Eukaryota; kingdom Fungi; phylum Ascomycota; class Dothideomycetes; order Pleosporales; family Pleosporaceae; genus Alternaria; species Alternaria gansuensis. The sequence goes on along the minus strand of WBOK01000022.1, from coordinate 304,119 downwards.
AATAGTCCTCCTTTTCGTGAGATACCGAATAGGTTATATACCTTAGACTTAGGTGGTCGAGCGCTAACTTATTGTGCAGTAGGGTATTACCCTGTGCACCGGCACAGTATATTTGTATATTATGAGTTCTATAAGCTAGAATAGCTAAAAATTGGCTAAAACAAGCTAGCTTCCTTTATAATACGCTATATACGCTGATATATATTTAAAAAAGAACTCTATAGTTCTAGCAGAGCATAGACTGCAAAATCTAGCAATTAACTTACTACTTAGTATAAATTTATTACACATGCTATTATACAACTTATTGGAAATAAAGTTAGAACTATTAAAGAAATACTTTATAAAGTATAAAGTAAGAGGATGCATAAGAAGATCTAAGTCTTTAGCAGGCGCACTAATACTTTTTATAAGAAAAATGACAGTACAATAAGGCTATATATAAATTATTATAGTCTAAATAAAATTATAGTAAAAAATAGGCATTTTCTCCTGCTTATTAAAGAGTTGTTAGATAGACTAGCGCAAGCTAAGTGCTATACTAAGCTTAATATAAAAGAAGCGTACTATGAAGTGCGTATTTAGAAGGGAGATAAATAGAAAATAGCTTTCTACACAAAATATAGCTATTTTAAGTATACTATTATACTTTTTAGCCTAGTAAATGCTCCTACGCAGGTATAAGCTTATATAGACTAAATACTAGTTAGCTTAGTTAATATATTCTGTATTACCTATTTAGATAATATTCTAATATTCTCTAAAACATGAGAATAATTTCAAAATTATATTAAGAAAGTATTACAAAAATTGCGCAAAGCTAAGCGATACATAAAGCTTAGTAAGTGCAAATAGTATACCTAGCGCACTTAATACTTAGAATATATAGTTATACTAAATAGTGCTAAGATTAAGAAAGATAGAACTATGACGATCTAAATTTAGCCTATTTTGAACATAGTGTAGGACATTAGCATATTATCAGTTTTATAAACTACTATAGGAGATTTATTGCTAGATTCTCTAAGTTAGCTTTACCCTTAACTATATTAACCTAGAAAAGCCTAAGCTTAGCTAGAATAGGCTATGTTATAAAAAGGAAGGAAAGTTAAACTCTAGATATTAGGGATCGTAAGATACTAAGCTAAGTGAATAACTTTGTACTTGTAGTAGTGTGCTAATTAACTAAAATAGCCTATTAAATTCTAGCAAGGGCTAATTAGGACAGTACTAACTTAGCTTAAGCTTAGATACGCGAAGTAATTAGATTACATAGCATACTAAAGCAGGTAATCTTAGATTAAAGCCTGCTAATAAATATAAAGCACTAAAACACTTTTTAATATTATATAAACATAAGAAAGGCTCTTACGTCTACTTTCTATTTACAAATAGATAGATAGATAAAAAAGGAAAACTAAATAGTTAAACAATAATTTTAGTGCTACTTTACCTTAGAGCACGATAATTAGGCTTTAGAGATTTTTATTAGAGAATTTGTATACAACAAGAGCATACATGTAACTATAGAAACTACCTTTTTATAAGCATACTATAAAATAGACCTAATTAGCGTGAAATAGCTTAGTATAGCTTTAAAGAATAAAGAAAGCCCTATAGAACTACAAACCGCCTCCAGAGTGCTAAGTTTATAAATTAAATGTAAACAAAAAAGTATTATAGCTGATACCTACTAAAGAGCTCATGCTAACAGAAAAAGGTTACCTATTATATTTAAAGTAAGAGACTAGGTCTTAGTATTAAATTATTACATACAATTAACAAAGCTAAAGAAGAAAATAAACTAAAGATTTATAGGACTTAAACGTATTATAGCCTAAATTAGGCTATCCGCGTTTAAAGTGGATATACTAAAGTGAAAAAATATTTATTTAGTCGTATATACCTTATTATTAGAGCTATATAACCTAATAGGTACAATACTATACTTAGAGAGGCAGAATATAGATACTTTAAAAGAGTTAGGTAACAATATGTACACAGTAGATTGTATACTAGAAAAAAAAATAAAGCTAACTAATAAGAATACTTAGTTTTGTAGAAAGGTTATTCTAAAAAATTGAATTCTTAAGAACCTAGTTCTAACTTAAGCGCTTGAATAATTCTAGGAGGATAATAATATACTTTTACGTTGCTAAACTAAAAAGGGAAAACTAAAAAGAGGTTAAGGACAACCTTTTAAGAAGAAAGGAGATAAATCTAAGTCGATTAAAGGAAAACAACTAAAGTATACTTTTACTTGTTTTTTTCTTTTATAAAAAGATTTTTGATTAGATGTTTAATAGTACTTTAGTCTAAAACAACAAGGACGTTCTTTATATATCTAACTTCTACTTATACTAGCCTATAATAGCCTAGTATAGCCCACTAAAGCACACTAAGGCCAACAGGACAACAAGACTAGAAGTTAATTAGAGCTAAATAGCCTAAATTTATAAGAGAAGAGTTATACTAGTAAGAAAATACTAAGTCTAAAAGAAACTAAGTTATTATTTAACATATACAAATTAGGGTATCTACTAGAGCGCCTTAGACTAGGCTATTATAGCCTAGTTTGAACTATAATACTCTATTAGGGGCAAGCACCTCCTAGGCGCATTCTATATGTATATATTAAAGGTTTTAGGCACCTATTGTAGCCTAGAGTAGCTTATTATAGCTTATATTAACTTATTTAAAGTCTATCTATCTTGTCCTTAGCCTTCTAGATCTAGGTCTTAACCCTCTTAATAACCTTAGTTAAGCTGTCCTTAGTATTGCCCTTAGCGCTTACATGTTAGGACTCTAGGCCTAACAACTTTACATTTATGCAATATACCTTCTGCTTAAGCAGAGAACAGCAACTCTTAGTAACTTTACGCTATACTAGGTTAGAACAGCCTATTATAGCTAACAATAGGATATGTATACCTTTTTAAGAGTACCTAAAATTAGCTCTTCTATCTCTTACTTCTCTAAGTACTTATTAGCCTTAGCCTTAGCCTTAATAGTACAGTTATTGCAAGAATAGAAATTAAGACGCAAATAGCTTTTAAAATTTTAACTAAAGCAAATAGTAGTATAATAAAGGAAAAGCTTTTCTGCCTAAGGCTTGTACTAGCTAAAGAAGGTTAACAAAGCTAACAATAGAGTATAATAGGCTACTATAGCCTATAATAGCCTACTTATTTCATAATCTTTTTATTTAAGGCCTAAGTCTGCATAATTAGCTTAGCCTAAACTAGTATAATGTTATCTAGAGAAAAAGTAACTTTTTAGCAAGATTATTAAAGTTTTTATACTTTTTTCTTTTAAACATCAGCATCTAAGTTATAGCAAGGGTTATTAATAGTCTTTTTGCGCTTACTAGTATTAATCTACTTAACTAGAACACTAATATTAAAAGATTTTATTTTTTAGTAGCAAAGAGCTACGTTGTATTAGTATAAGCTAAAATACTTTATAATAACTAAGAAGAGCCTATTAACGTATGGCACAACACTTTTAACCTAAGGACTAGTGATAAAAGTGCTTTATATACTAAATCTTTATATATTTATTTTTTAAGGTATCAAAGATAGTGGTTGTTGTTGTAGTCAAAATAGGTTTTACAAAAAAATGAAAAGCAGCTGCCCTCTACTAATCAGTCGCAAAAGTCAAAAAAAGATTGTGAGTAAATCTTTATACTAGAGTTATTCTTATGCGTCTAGGTTTTAAAAAGCTCTATAGTATTATTCTTAACTATAAAAAAGACGCAACAAACCTTGTCAAATATATGAATACTTCTACTAGCAAAAAAAGTTAATACAATAAATATAATAATACGTGGATATATAACTTATGCTAGTATTAAAGTTACTAACTACAGTAGCATCTATCTTAGAAGTAGCAACTATTGTATAAGCAAGTATAAGCTATTCTAGCCTACAGATGTTTATATTAAGCTGTAATGGGGCTAAAATAGGCAGAATTAGCAGAATTTGTTAAAAAAAAGCTACATTAATAAGTTGCAACGAGCTTCTTAACTAAAGTTAGCTTTATAAACTTTATACTAGTCGATTATAGCCTATAATAGCATATAATAGCGTGTTACTAGGACTTACTAGATTTTTGAGATTTAAGGAGACTTACTAGTTGTTATTAAGTAAAATATAGAAAAAAAAGTCGATGTAAGCCATCGGTCTTCGTGTTAAACAGGGAGAAGAACAGTCCAAGCATTGTATTGTTGTTACGAACCTGAGAAGAGAGAAGGAATAGACTATGTATGAAGGATAGAGGCAGGGAGAGATCCTAGACTACTTAAACAAAGGGCAACGCCTTTGTGTGCTAATAGATAACGCCACCCTGCACTAAGCACGTAATCCCACGGGCCTTAGCGGAAATCCTTTATGGGACAAGTCACATGCGTCCCACGATGTACCACAAAATCCCATACGTCCTACCTATAGGATAGTATAGGATTTTGTAGGACAGTAAGACACTCTCTTAGTATATAGTAGTAGGTATTAAGCCCTTATGGCTTAGTGTGTTTAACTTTAAGTGTAATTTAAGGATTACTTAATTCTTAACCCTTCTGTGTTATTACATTGTTCTACTAAACGTGCTAACACAACCCTGTACTATTATATTAATCTACTAATTGTGCTAGTACAACTCTTGTCTATTGTACTTACTTATTCTAAGAGAACTAACACAGATTATTTACAGATAATTTTTACACTTTAAACACTCTTAAGATAAGTAACACTACAATAGACACCTCTACTAACATCCTAACTACAGGAACAACTACGCGAGCCAATAAGCCTAACACCTACTATAGTAATCGCAATAAGCTTGAGGAATAGCTACTTTAAGTTAACAAATACTTCCACATTAAAGGGACTAAAATCAATAACAATAACGTAGTTGTATAGGCCTCTACGTTTCTACAAGGAGCCGCTAAAAAATAAGCTAACTTTATTCTTTGTTAATACATAGACATTACTGTTAATAATAATATTAATAAGGCACTTGTTAAAGATTAGGATAACTTTAAAACGGAAATAAGAAAAGTATTCTTACTTTTTAAGGAATTTGTAGTGGCAGAACAAAAGATTTAAAGGTTGCGACAAACGCGCTCTGCAGCTAACTATATAATAGAGTTTTAGCAGTACTAAACAATTATTAAATAGGATAATAATGCTTTAATGTGGATGTACTAACAAGGTCTTAAACTAGCAGTATAAGTAGAACTTATGCGAAGCAGAGCTACCCTTAACACGCTTAATAAACTTATAGCTAAAGCTATTTAAGTAGACAACAACCTCTATAAGCTAAAGTTAGAGGAACAACTATTTACATAGAGAAATTGTACACTTAGAGCTATAGACGCTTAACCTTGTTAAATATTCTAACGTCTATACTTTAACTAAGGTTAACAACAAAACTATACCCTTAGGATCCTAGAACACTATATAACTAATAGCTACAAGCCTATGCACCTTAATAATTTTAATAAGGGACCTAGGAGGAACAAGTTTTAGGACAACAAAGGAAGTAAGAAAAGGATTACTTGCTATACATGTAGCAAAGAAGGTTATATAAAGCAGGACTACTAGAGCTAAGGCAAAGTAACGTAATAGTTAAATGTCTTTTACTGTGCAGTACCTAGCAACGATCTAGAGAAAGAATAGAATGTTATTACCTAACCTACTATTACGGTCTAGGGACAGGACTAGGCAAACATTAATAGTCTAGATAACCTCTTTATAATTACTCTAAAGGAAGCCTTAAACGACGACGTCTTTAAGATAATGCTTAACAAAAGAATAGAAGCGACCCCTGCTAACTAGACTAAGCATAGAAAGATAGCTAGGTTCTAAGAAACCCACCGGCCCTCTACACTAGTTACATAGGAAGAACTAATAGCCTATAACTAGGAAAATTTACTACTAGCTATGCGGAAGTACTACACTATACTAGACAGGCAAGATATTAATACATAGTTATTACTACCCTTAGAAACGCGATGCTTAAACGACCTAGCTAAGAAGATTAACGTTCTGCTAAGGCAGCTTAGATAACTTAAGGAAATCTTTATAGGACCCTGCAGAGGAACATTAATAGAATACTACTAGTATGCCAATTTACTAGAAGAACTATAGAAGAAAGGGATTACTCTAAAGGCTACTATTAACAAAACCCTACACGATAATTTTGTATAGAAATAGACTTAAGATGCTAAGGTATTTTAGAATAAACTAACGCATTAACTCTTAGATTAAGAGAAAGAAGAGATTTATAAAGAACTCTAGGCAATACGCTAAAGGCAAAAGGCACAAGAAGTTAACTGCAATAGCATATACTATTAGATAGATCTGCGTAACCTAGAACACGCAAAGTACTTATAGACTGTATGTACATACAACAGCTGCACTATACACTACTTAAACAAGTACAGATTAGGATAGTTTCTAAGGAAACTAAAAGGAATGCCTTAATACAAGTACCTATAGTACAACTGTCTAAATAATAGATGCGCAGTACATATATAGGACAACGACATAGCTTATACTTCTATAAACACAATAATCTAGAAGAGACCCTGCAAATACACATAACGCAGCAGAAAGATTACAAGAACAGAACCTGTGCATAGAAGTGTAACTAGCCCTTATAGCACACGTGCCTTAATATTAAATGCAAACTACATATAGTTGCTAAGAAGTTCTATAGATTTAGCACACAGTCTTTTTTAGACAAACGCCCTAAACACCTAGAACCGCTAGGGCAATAAACGTAATTAACCCCCTAAGCTTCCTTAAGCTACTAGTAAAGCTTAACAGACATTAGATAATAGTATTAGTAGATTCTAGCTCCTAAGCTAACTTTGTTTCCCCTTAAGCAGTGCAAGTAGCAGGCCTATAAATACTAAAGAAATAAGAACCTTACCTACTATATGTTGTGAATAGTTAGCCTATGCTAGGCAAGACAACTATTACGCACGAGGTTAACAAGGTAACGCTTAGCATCGAGGAACACAAGAAAGAATTAGACTTAGACGTCTTTAGATTAGCTACCTACAACATTATATTAGGAATTCCTTAGTTACAAGAACACAACTCGCGGATTAACTAAAAGTTAAAGAAGTTCTTATTTAAGTGCTGTAGATTAGACGCAACTATAAGCTAGCCTACGCATCTAATAACTGTAATAGTAGATAAAAGGAAGATTTATAATATCGCTAAGGAACAGTAAACCTTAACTAAGAACAGCCTTACAACACAAGAGTTTAACTTAATAAATACTAGCAGGGCACCCCTAGGTTATAAAGTTAAAGTTTTAGAGCAACGCGTAACTTTAAATATCCTAAAAAAGTATAAAAAATTTTAGCACCTCTTTATAGAAGTAGTAGATGGCAAAGCCTTACTAAGACACTAACCCTAGGACTATAAGATTGTCCTAGAAGAAGGGAAGACTTTACCCTTTAAGCTAATTTATTAACTATTAGAGATAGAACTTAGGGAACTAAGGACTAAGCTAGATAAGGATCTAAAGAAAAAATACATTAAACTTTTAACATTGCTAGTAGAATTTCTTATACTCTTTGTACTAAAAAAGAATAAGCTACTATAAATGTGCGTTAACTACTAGAAACTTAACAACATTATAGTAAAAAATTAATACTTATTACTAAACATTATAGAGCTTTAGAATTAATTATCTTGCGCTAAGGTCTTTACAGCATTAGACTTCTAAGATAGATACTACTTTATTAGGATAAAGAAAAGTAAAGAATAAAAGACAGTGTTCTAAACATAATATAGACCCTATAAATACACTGTTATGCTATTTAGGCTTACAAACGCCCTAGCAACATTTTAGGAACTTATTAATAACGTGTTAAGAGCACATTTAAACATCTTTATTATAGTATATCTAGATAACATCCTTGTCTACTCTAAGAACCTAAGGGATTATGTAGAACACGTCCGCACGGTACTAAGGTGCCTAGATTAGTTTAACCTCTAGCTTAAACTAAAGAAATGCAAGTTTTATAGGGATAAAGTTGCTTTCCTTAGATATATAGTAGGAGCACAAAGAGTACGAATAAGTAAAGAGAAAATGCAGGTAGTTAAGAAATAGCTACACCTAACAACAGTTAAGAAGATATAATTATTCTTAAAATTTTTAAACTTTAATTAATAGTTTATTAAGGACTACTTTAAGATTGCTATCCTATTAACAAGACTTACAAGAAAGGAGATACTTTTTAAGTAAAGCAAAAAAGCAGAAGACGCCTTCTAGACGCTTAAGAAAGCAAGCATAAAACTACTATACTTTAAAATATTCTAAGTAGGACAACTATTGCGCTTTAAAACTAATATATTAGACCTTACGCTAGGAGGCTGTGCTAGTTAACTGCACGAAGGCAAATAGCACCCTATTACGTACTATTTACAAAAATTCTCTAGACTAGAAGAACGATATAACGTCTACAACAAGGAGCTACTAGCTATTATTATATGCTTACAGTATTAGAGAGCATACGCAGAAAGCTACTTAGAACTTACAATATTTATAGATTACAAGAACTTAGTTAACTTTACAACTACTAAAGTACTTAACTAATAATAAGTAAGATAGTTAGAATTACTTAGACAATATAAGTTCAAGATTATATATATATTAGAAAAAGACAACAGTAGAGCAGATGCTTTTAGCTAACAACACAATATTGCAGAAACAAAGGAAATTATTAATACTGTAATACTTAAGATTAATAAAGACAAATTATTAGGACTAGCAAAAACGCTAAACGCAGTTCTATAAATTACACTAGATGTACTAGAAGAATTGCAGGAAGTAATTATTAAACAACATTATAACAACTCTATACATAGTTACCCTAGCATTACTTAAACTATAAAACTTATTAAGAGAAATTACAAGTTTCTAGGAATAAAAAACAAAGTTACCTTTTTTATTGCTAAGTGCGCAGACTGTTAGAAGAATAAGCACAGTACCTACGCATCTTATAAAGAAATGTAAGCAATAAAACTACCTAACGCACTATAGTTAGACATCTCTATAGACTTTGTTACAGAATTACTAGTCTTAAAAGACCTTGTTACTAAAGTATTTTACAACGTAATTCTTATAGTAGTTAATTAATTTATAAAACAAGCAGAGTACATTACCTTTAAGAAAGATTTTATAGCAGTACAGCTAGCACACATTATTAACAACTAAATTATTAAATACTACAGTATACTAAAGTTAATTATTAGTAACAGAGATAAGCTCTTTACATCTAACTTTTAGACAACACTATTAGCCGCAATTAGAACAAAACAAAAGCTATTAACAGCTTACTACCTGTAAACAGACGGATAGACAGAACAAACAAACTATACAATAAAAGCCTACCTTAGGATATATATTAATTAACAGCAAAACAATTAGGTATTACTACTACTTATAGCACAAATAGTATACAACAACAAGATTTTAGAATTTATAAAATAAACACTGTTTTACGCAAACTATAGAAGATACTTAAATCTCTTTATATGTACACTTCTAAGCTAGAAAACAGAAGCAGCTATTGCTATAGCTAATAAGCTAAAAACAGTACATAAGTTACTTAAAACAACACTTAAAAAAGCTTAACGCTAAAGCATTTTATATGTTAACTAGAAACAAAAAATAGCACCTTAGCTAAAAAAGAGGAATAAAGTATATTTGCTTAAGAAGAATCTTTGCACTAAACAACCTAATAAAGGACTTAACAACGTTAAGGTTAGACTATTTTTAATTCTAGACTAGAAGGGACTAGTCACGTATACACTTAACCTTCTACTAAATATAAAAATATACCTAAGATTCTATATTAATATATTAGAACTAGCAGACCTAGAAATGCTATTATAGAAAACCTTCTACTTTAAAACAGAAGAAGACAATGTCTTTAAAGTTAAGAAGATCCTAGCACACTAAGCATAGAATAACAGTAAAGAATACCTAGTTAAATAGTTAGAATACCTAAACAGCAAGAACATATAAGAACTAGATACAAACTTTACAAATTGTTGTTAACTACTTGTATAATACTATGTAACTTACCTAAAAAGTTGTTAAAAGTAGGATTACTTTCTAAATAAGTAGGAGAGAACGCGCTCTAATCTAACGACAGCGTACTAGGTATTAGACTACTTTTTAGAATACTAACTTTACGGTTAATATCCTCTGCAGCTTCTAAGGCTTTAATCTCCTTAACAAATTTTCTTAACTTATCTATTAACTACTGCTTGCGACGCGCTAGCACCTTATGCTGTTTCTAAAAATAATCTTTCTTTGCACGCGCTGCCAATAACGCCTTAAGCGCAACTAACTTTGCTGCATTAGCTTTAAACTCCTGCTGCTCTAATTAAGCTAACTTTTAGTCTAGCCGCGAATAATCTGGCAACAGCACCTCTGCTAGAATACACTCTTTAACTTTATTTTTATAATAATTTCTACACACTTTTTTTAACGAAGACATCTAACACAACAAATTCTTCTTAGCATAATATTAATAGGCGACTATAGCAAATTAACTAATACTGTTTATGCAATTACTAAGTGCGTGACGATAAGCAATACTGCAGGAAACTATTAGGCTAGTTTATAAGGACAAGAACGTAGAAGGGGAGGATAGTGTTACAAACCTAAGAAGAGAGAAGGAACAGACTATGTATAAAGGATAGAGGCAGAAAAAGATCCTAGACTACTTAAACAAAGGGCAACGCCTTTGTGTGCTAATAGATAACGCCACCCCGCACTAAGCACGTGATCCCACAGGCCTTGGCGGAAATCTTTTATAGGACAAGTCACATGCGTTCTACAATGTACTACAAAATCCTATACGTCCTACCTATAGGACAGCATAGGATTCTGTAGGACAGTAAGACACTCTCTTAGTATATAGTAGTAGGCATTAAGCCCTTATAGCTTAGTGTGTTCAACTTTAAGTGCAATCTAAGGATTACCTAATTCTTAACTCTTCTGTGTTATTACATTGTTCTACCAAACGTGCTAACACAACCCCGTACTATTATATTAATCTACCAATCGTGCTAGTACAACCCTCGTCCATTGTACTCACTCATTCCAAGAGAACCAACACAGATTATCTACGGACGATCTTCACAATTATTCGTATGCGAGTTGTTTGTATGCAGTACTGTGTAGTGTGAAAAATCTTAAAGGTAAAAAGCAGTAGGTAGAGAACTTTTATAAAGTATTGCAGGCTCCTGCTGCAGTAACGTACGTGTCCTTACTAGGCTGGTAAATGGGTCGTGGGTACCCACGCGTGGGTATAAGTTGGGTTGGGGTCGCACAGACTAGTGGTTGTGGTTGTAGTTAGGTTGCACTAACTAGTAGTTGTAGTTGTGGTTGGGTCGCACTAACCAGTGGTTGTGGTTGTAGTTAGGTCGCACTGACTAGTGGTTGTGGTTGTGGTTAGGTCGCACTAACTAGTAGTTGTAGTTGTAGTTAGGTTGTGGTTACGTGCTATTTATAGTGATAAATAGCTGTGTTAAATAGGTAAGACTAGGAGAGGTGAGATTAGGAGAGATGAGCTGAGTAAGCACTAATTTAGTTATAACCTTAACCTAACTACAACTACATGTAGTAGTTATGTTGTAGTTATTAACACAGTTAGTTATTATAGTATAAAAAGTAATTAAGAGAGCATCTTTATATTATTATACACTAAAGGAACTCTAACTACTTACTATGCAGTCTTTTTGTAGAAAGCTACAAGAACGTAAAGTTAGTACTAAACTTTGTAATAGTTTAGTTAACTTTTGCTACTTCTTAATCTCTTTTAGCGCAACAGCTATACGCTATTAGTGTTTAACTATAATAAAAGACTATAATAACTTACTGCCTAGCTTATATTAACGTTTTTTTTTAACAGCTCTAGCCTTTGTAAATAATGTAGGCAGCTTTTAACTAGCCTTTACTTACAAATTCTTTATAGGCGCCTTACTACTAGTTAAAGCTTACGCAGTTTGCTTAGTGCGCGCTATTATAGTAGTTATAAAGTTGTTAAAATTTGTAGTAAGCGTAGAGAATTATCATTAATTGTTTTTGCAGCAATAGAGTGCGTAAGTACACGTAATAAAAAGCTGTTATAATGCGACGTGCTAGGGTATATTATTAGTAGGTAGTGATTGGTGGGGTGTCTAAATATAGGAAAAATGTCGATTTTTGGTAAGCTTTAGTGGGGGCGCACGGGCTACACTAGCTACAATATAGTAATATTTCTATATCTCTACCTACTATGTAACTACTACAACTAAAACTAACTAATTACAGTTAATTATTACATCTATTGCAAGAACAATAATTAAAGAAGAGCTAAGTAACAGTCCTAAAGGCCTAGTTCTACGCATTCTAGTTTTAGTGCTACTAGGTTTTAAACGTAACAAGTAAGAGAAGCTTACAAAAATATTTAACACAGCTATTAATTATAGCATATACTAATTTGTAAAGAGTTACAAATGTAAAAAAGACAAAATTACTAATACACTTACGTGACGCGGCTAAGGCAGTTTAAAGAAAAGTTGCTCTACAAATTTAAAAGTCTTAATAAAGAAATTATTAAGCTCTAGTTCTTAAGCTGTTGCGTAAAAAAGTTAAGCAGCTTAACTTAATTTTAAAATAATGGCCTTATAAGACGCATATGCAGCTAATCGCGCTGCTACATACTAATTAAAAAAAAAATAGAAGGTATAGAATAATACAAGAATGCGAGTGTAGAGAGGCGTATTAAATTTATAAAACATAGAAAGACGCATACTACAAAGTTAATATAAAGTAACACGCAAGAATCTTAAACAAGGCGGCGCAGGCAACAAAGAGCTTAAACAATAGCAGCTAAAATTGTATACATACTTAAATTTATAGCTCTAGCAGTGTTTCTAAAAAGATTATACGTCGCATTTATAATAAAGGATTAGCAAAGCTTTGCACTAATACTTTTAAAAGTAAATAAGCTAAAAAGGAATAGCAAGACTTTGTTAAAAATATAAGTCTAAAGGAGTTAGCTGTTGCTATAAGTAAAAATTAGAAGTAAGTTTTAACACAAATTTTTATTATATATACTTACTAACTAGTATAAACTATTTGAGCCTCCGCTAGTGTACAAGTCCTTAGGACTTAGCGACAATACTATCCTACGCAGCGACAAGCTATATATTAAGGGACATAATAGTAATAAATGCAAGGAAGAGGTTAACAATAATTCTAATATTAATGCGTACTACAATTAATATAAGGATAAATATAAGACTAAGGAGTAGTAGCAGGAATTACAAGCTGAAGTTAAGAACAAAAATTAAAATAAAAATATAGATTCTAGTAATTCTACAGACTTTAAAGGCTTTTTAAATTAATTACAGTAGTATTCCTGTGTTAAGTTATTAGCATTAATTAGCGCTTATTACAGCTAATTAACATAATTTATACAACGTAAATATTATTGCATAACTTTATAACTATACTGCTTTTATTTTAATGTTTTTTAAATTAATAAAGTCTAATTAAAAAGCGCCTAATATAGTACGTAATTAGAGAGACAAGTTAATCTTAGTTTAGCTTTACACGCGTCTACTAAAGGCCTATAGTCTATGTACTATTAAAGGTTAGCAATTGCAACAATTTATTACAGCTTTTTATTATATTTTTAAATTAAACGCTATTTACACACACATTATAGCTAAACACATTTATAAGCTTTTATAAAACCTTTACTTATTCTTAATAAGCAGACACTATGTTATTGAGAAAGAAGGGCAGAAGAAGTTAGATCTGTTAATATACTTACCTTAAGAAGCTATACTAGAAGGAGGAAATGAAATTGTAACTAATTAGAATAAGTAGTAGAGTACAACTAGCTAGGCTTAAAATCTAGACAATTAATCTCCCCGCTAGAACTATGCTACCTGTACTAGTAGCATTTAGTTAAAGTTTAGAGAAGCTGCCTATATTGCAACTAGCTGCCTTTATGTATTCTGTCTTAACTACGGAATAATCCTGCAACACCTAAGGCTAATAAGAATAGAGACTAAACACCTTATAAACTACATTTGAACAGTTAATTATTAGATTACCTTAACTTCTATTTATAATATTCCGCGCATAATAAACTCTATATATACTTAACTTTAAAAAAGTAGTACACCTGCTTTAATACCTAAATTTACTTAAAATGCCTTTAAGAAAGAGCTTGTTTGAGTAGTTATTAATAGTAATTAGCTATTCTAAACTATTAAGCGGCTATTATTTATGCGCTTTTTCTAATTCCTAAAGCCTTAGACTGCAATAATTACTTGTTATAAATTTAAGTTAATGTTTTAGAACTAGTTTTATAAAGCAAAAGCCTCTTTTTTTAACAAACTAGGCTTTACAACTAAAATTTTAATTATACTAGATATATAGTCTGCAGCTAATTATCTTAGCTTTCTTGCAGTTAAAAGTTACTATATTATACTAAATTAGCAATTCTAAAAGAAATTACTTAATTTTATACTAATACGCAATATACTAGAATTTTAATAGCCGCAGAGGTACTACGTGTACTTTTAGACACTAATACTAGGTCTTGCCTTCTAGCTATTACTTGCAACAATGCTAGCAACAATACAGTACTTAGTTAGACAATTTAATTAACACTAGTAAATAAGAATATTAGCTAGAGCGCCTTAGAAAACACTATTCTATGCCTAGCTTATATTAATAACCTAGTAGTTTAAGACATAATCTAATATCTCTAACTAGCTAATACTATAGAGGTTAGACTTAAAGAGGTCTTACGCAGGCAACATGTTAAAGAAATTAAATATAAAATGTTCTTTCTAAACACACTTTGCAAGGTATTTATACTTTTATTATATTTAATTATTATATTATAACTATAGTCTAGATCTAAGCTATTTGCTTTACTATTAACGCGTTACTACAACAGTATAAGCAATTCCTTGCTATTTAATAACATTTACTACTAAGAGAACAACATTCTATTATTTGTAATGTAAAAACTTAATAGAACTTAATATAAAATATATATAAGCGCGCGCTTAAGCTCTTTAAATACATTAATAAATAGCTAGTACAAGAAATAGTAATAAAAAGAAGTACTTATATTGTTTTTAACTCTAACAACAATATAAAAGAGATTAACTATTGCGACCTTAAGCGTCTCTAACTCTCTTCTGTTAAGTAGCACTATATTAAGGTAATTACAGAGATGCTTAAGCAGTTTAAGAACGCTACAAGCTTTTTAAGTAAGAACTAGAAGCCCTAAGTCTAATATATTTAGCTTATTTACAACTGTCTTTTTAATTTTATAGACTAAATGTCTAACAATTTTAATAAAGACGTAGAAAGTTGTACTATAGAATGGCCTGTAATAGTACAAGCTGCTATAGACAAGAGAAAAGAAAAACTAAGTAAGTACTACGCAAAAACATTAGCTAAGTAAAAGTTTCTATTTAACTACGCAGCTATTTTAGATCTAACTTAAAAGCTTACTGTATATAAAGTATAGTTATTATAGTTTGTTATTACAGAGGAGTGCTAATTAGCTAACTAGGATTTTATATAAAAACCTTAAGACAAGCACATATATTACAAACAGTTTTTTAACTATTATAATTAATATAATAATAGTAGAGAGGCAAGTTAAACACTAGTCTCTACTTTTTTTCTAAAAAGGACACTTAGCTATAAATAGTTTTGAAGACCTGCTCCTTAATTGTCTTTTAACAGCTTTTCTACTTTAAGTTAAACATCTTTACATAAGAAAAAGAAAAGATAAAAAGCCTTACCTAATAAGAAGAAGAATTTTACCTTAATACTCTTTGCATTAAACTAAGGACATTATTTAATATTTTAAAGGAGTAGCAACAAAATAAAAATACTTATTCTTAGCTGTCTTAAGTTGCAAAAGATATATTAGCAATCCTAATTGCTAGTATTAGTGTTAAGCGTGTTTTTAATACTACAAAAGATGTTATTAGCAATTAGAGGTATTACCTTTTAGCTTTAACTATACTAATTACAAGCTATAATAATTAACTGTAGTAATAAAGTTTTAACTATCTCCTAACTCTAACTAGTAATAACTATTAAATACTGTAACTTAACTCTTGTATGTGCGACCTAACTACAACTACAATCTAACCTATACCTACGCGTAGGTACCTACAACCTATTTACTAGCCTAGGTATAAGTTAAATTGTAGTTGTAGTTAAGTTGCATTGCATAGACTATGTAACTAAATTAGTGCTTACTTAGCTTGCCTCTTCTAATCTTACCTGTTTAACACAGCTATTTATTACTATAAATAGCACGTAACTACAACCTAACTACAACTACAACTACAACCTAACTACAACTACAACTACAACCTAACCTATACCTACAGTTTGTGCACGTAACTACAACTACAACTACTAGTTATTACAACCTAACTACAACTACAACTACTAGTCTGTGTAACCTAACTATAACCACAACTACTAAGCGTAAGTTAGCGTGGGTATAGGTTGGGTTGTGGTTGGGTTAGCTTACGTCAGACCCCAACCACAACCCAACCTATACCTATTTACCAGCCTAGTCCTTACTCTCCTCTACCTCCTCTACCTCCTCTACCTCCTCCGCCTCTATCGCAATCTTGTTGCTAGCTATAGGCTAGCAATTGCTGTTAAACACGTTTTAATTAGTATTGTTTTTTAGTACTTACAGCAAATTTTTTAACTCTAATTTTGCTTAGTAGTCTAAGCTTTTCTGCTCTAAGCGCCTAGCGCGTGGACCTTATCCACTCACCGTTTAAATTTTATTAACTACACACAATCTTTTTTTAACTTTTGCAAGTAGAGGGCAGCTGCTTTTCACTTTTTTGGAAAACCTATTTTAACTACAACAACAACCACCACCTTTAATACCTTAAAAATAAATAAATACTTAGCCTCTTCTAGGCCTATATCTGCTATTCTCTACTCTAAATATAAGCTATCTTTTAACTAGCCTTTCTTCTGTGCGTAAAGTCTACCTTACATAATAGTAGACCTATAAGCAAAAAGCTTACTGTAGGCTTCTAGCTTAGACAAAAATAAGTAGTTCTTACTTATTTTATAGTTGTTGTACAAAACTATAGCTTTAGTAGCTAGCTTTTAGCTAAGTTTACCGCCTTTAAATAGTAAATTACTACTAAAATTGCTAAATTGCTAATGCTTTTAGAGAGCCTTTACTGCTAGCGCAGGTAAGATTTAGACCTTATCTACGTAGTAGATAGCTAGCTACAAGTTAGCCTTTACTACTTAATAGCCTAACGTATTATAGCTATTGCTATGTTTACTTACTTTTATAAATTTTTATTTAGAATAAGCCTTGCGTTATTTAAAGCGCGTTTTTTATTACTGTTTTAAACTTTTTTTGCGTATACATCTAGTAAATAGAAAAAAAGTACGTTAAAGTAACAGAAATTCTAAAAAAAACTTTACTATAAGAGTAGAAAATTTTACTTACTACAAAGTCCTTGCGCACTAATTAAGCACATAATTAATAGATTAGCAAAATAGTATGTTACAAGAACTAAGAATTTTAGCTTCTACTTAGATTTACGCTATTTAATCTACAGTTTAAAATTCTACATACTAGGTATTTATTTCTTTCTTTACTTTATACTTAAAAAAATTAACTGCGCTTTATTATAAGTATTTCTTTTCTTAAAGTTAACTAAACTAGAATATAGCTAATCTAGATAATAACAAAAATATTTAAAACTAACTATTAATGCTATATATAGCGCGATGTTGTTAATCTAGAATAATAGATAGACAGACAACATGCTTAATATCTTAAGCTACTTTCTAAAACTCTACTTATATTATAGATCTTTAGGCTAATACTAATTCTAACACTAATACAAAGAAACTACTACTAACTACTAAATCTATTTTAAGCGCGCTCTTTAGCTAACCTCTATATTATATTAATATGAAAACTAATAAAGTTACTGTTATTCGCTCTTCTAAAAAAACATTTAGAAAGACAATATTTAATTTAACTTTAGATCTTCCTCTCTCCTGCTAGGTAGCTACTATAGACAAAGACAATAAATATTAAGCTATATTTAATAGACTAAATTTTAAAACGTTTCTTTCTATGCTAGGCCCCTAAACCGCACAGACAAACTAGTTATAAGCACTACTAACTTTTTTTTAACTAAATAACGTGTTACTGCTAGAAGAACTAGACGCGCTCTAACTACTGCATTAAAAACACTAAAACACGGATGATATGCGTTAGGTTATTAAGTAAGTAGAACAAGACACGTTAGTAGAATTATAACTTTTTTATAATACTTACTTTGCTAAACTACTTACAACTGCAATGCTAACTAACTTTTCTAAACTTGTTTATAACAAACTTACTAGCGTAGCAGCTAGATTTTACTTTACTATATTAGCTATAGTAAAGGACAAGCTAAACATATAAAAATAGGCTTAAGTTTAACATAAGTACTTTTAAATAAGTAACTTGCATAAAACAAAGTAGCAGATAATAAACAAGCATAGAAAAACTAGTTCTTAGCTATCTATATTTAACTTACAGACGTCTAGAACTAGTTATATATAACTTAACCGAACGCACTACTAAATACAGAAAAAACTAGTAACTTAAATATTTTACTTTTATGCTCTGCAGTCTCTATATTTAAAAATTAGGTTACTATAAATAAACTTCTTACTATTTTAGATTGTAACAACCTTTAATTGCCAACACGCCTAAATAACTTTAGTTACTAGTTATACTACTCTTTACAACCGACTACTAATAATAACTTATTTATTATAGTTAAAGGTAATATAGTTTTTATTTTATATAAGCTGTAGGAACTTAAGCGTATGCTTAATATAATGCTATAATTTAAGAACGCTAATAATTATAATGCTATAAAGCTATATACTTTTAGGGAAAGTAAAAAAGCACTTTATAAATTTATTTAATTCTTTTTTAGCTACTAGCGTGCTGAAGGCAAGCATTTTTAGCACTTAGCCTAGCATATTTAGTCTCTCTTTACTTATAATTTTAAAGCTGCTAAGGACGATTTATTTAAAGGAAATACTGTTTATAGTTGCAAATACAAAACCGAGATAAAATACTTTATATTACTTTTTAAAATCTAGAGTAACTTAAAATTCTATGCTATAAACAAAGTAACTATAAACATAGTAGTATACTTTTATATCCTAGAGAACGCGAACTCTAACTAAGAAGCCTAAGTACACTTCAAAGTTAAGTTTTGCTTTATTGCTAATAAGATTAAATTTCTGTACTTTTTATATAGTATTAAGCTTATGCAGAAGCTTTCTATACAACACACAGCTAGCTTAAATATATTAAATTATTTTTTATAGAACGAAATTGCATTCTCTAAACTCTTGCTTAATATCTTATTATATATAAATAACTACAACGCAGCCTAGCTAGATAGCTATTTAGCCTAACAAGCTTAACACAACTATAGTAGACCTAACACTATTTTAAATATTACTTTTTTAGTAGATGCTAGGTCTAAGAATGTGTTAACACCTTGCAGTATAAGCTGCCTTAAGTAGAGCAAGATATTATTTAAAAAGCTTTAATCTTTTAAGCTTCTATTTTATAACCTAAACTATTTTTATTATAAAAGATTTAAATATATTGCCTAGAACTACTTTAAACAGCTAGCTCCTCCTAAGGCAGAAACTATTTATTAATATTACGTCTATGTATATGTAGAAGATAAATTTAACTTAGAACTTAATGTAAGAGGTGGCTTTAGGCAATAGTACTTGCTTTACACTACGATAGTAAGAGATAACTCTAGAATAATAACGTGTGTATATTTTAAGCAATAATACCTGCTAGTATTCTCGCGGGTGAAGAGCCTCTTTTGAGCACAATTGCAAGTAGGCAAGCTAACAATAAGCGAGCTTAGCAGACCTAGCTAACACGCAACTATCTGTAATAGAGCCTCCCCCTCTAGCCTAGCGTCCTAACAGATTTAATTAAAACTTCTAAACTTGTGTAAAAGGATAGGTTAGCAGGAGCGTGTCTTACGCGCGACTTATGTGCGCTCTAAACGCGTGTTTCCTAAGGATTAGACGCGTAGTAAGCTCTTGGGCTTGAGTCTCTATAGTGTTGTTGTAGTAACCTTTAAATTTGTTATTTATTTTTAAAAATTTTTTAAAGGTAAAAGTAAAAGTACGTAATTATTGTATGTAGTTTATACAAGGTAATTTTTGCTGCAGTAATAAAAAAATTCTAGTATATTTTTTATAATCCTTGTCTTGCTTAACATAATTAACACGTAATATTAGCGCACCCAATACGCACCTAAATAATAAGCTCTAATTTTTATTATAGTCTACTATTTAAATCCTAAGTATATTAAGAAGTCTTACTTACAAGATGCTTAGCTATATGAGTTTAGCATATTTAAAAAAGCTATTAATTCTGTTGCTTTATATGCAACCTGCCTACGCTATATACAAAACATTATTTAATAAAAAAAGATTTATAAAAAGACTAAGTATTGTTGTTACAACTATTATGCTAAAGGCAACTGTAGTAGTTATACTAAGGTAAGTTTTTTTATTTTAATAACTACGCTTTAGCCAATTCAAACAAGTTCTTAAGGCGCTTAATAAGTATTTGAATTATCTATATTAACTTTGCGCTTATTTTAATACTGCAGGTACTAATGCTGCTACTTTAAAAACTAGCTCTACTATTATTACTACTAGCGTTAAGCTTACGCGCTGCTAGTACTAATTTAACATTAAGCTATCCAACTACTGCTATATTACTATACACACTAGTACTCCTTTAAAAGTTTCTACTTAGGTACTAACAACCTTACCTTATTATTTAAGCTTAATCTTAGTAGAGTAACGCTGCATAGCAGCTAATTTTAAATTAATTACTAGGTATACAGCTAGGATTGCTAGTCCTGCTGGTAACAATAAAGACAATAATAAGAGCTTAAGTAACAACAACGTGCTACTACTTAAGCATAGTTAAGGCGCAGAAGGCGCACATTACAGTGGTACTAAAAGTAGTAGTAATAATAAGATAAGTAGTAGTAGTAAAGAAATTTATAATAATAAGTAGAGGTAAATAGCTTTATACTTATAGTTTTATTCTCTTTAAATACTTAGTTTTGCGCCCTAAGTGCGAGGTAATAATATTTAGTATACTCTTTTGGCATGCTTAGGACGCAATAAACTTTATTTGTGCTTATACTTTATCATTAGTTTTTTTATATTCTTAAATTGTAATGCTAAAGTCTAAGTATTTTATAATTTGTTACAACTTTTCTATTGCAACTCATACTCTACCTAGCTATTTTTAATTTATTTCTTTAATATTTTTTTAACTTCTTAAATATTTTTACCTTTAAAGCTAATTTCTAGTGTTTAAGTATTGTTTTCTTATCTACTGCGCGAATTATATTGTTCTAGTAGAGAAATATAGAAGACATTATAAATGTAATAGTAAAGTAGTAGTTGTAGTTAGTAAGCCTGCGTTTTAACTACTTTTTACACTTAGAATAGTCTTATAAACTTGCTAGAAAGCTTCTTGCTAAGTTAATAGGCTAGGCTATCGTTCATTGTGCTAAGGCAAACTTAGTTTTTTGAGTAAAAGATTTTTAGTTTATATTTGTTATTATTGTATTAGTATTAGTATTCTTATGCTGCTAAAAAGTTTTTTCTTGCTATTACACGTGCGCTGTGCATGTACTATACTCTATTTACAGCGTTTAGTACCTTCTTTTTTAGCCTGCTATCTTTTTAGAAAGTAACGTAAGTAATAAATACTTACTATATACTACTTAAAAGGGTGTTATCTTTATTAATTTATAGATAAAGTTGTTGTATGCAAATTATGTTGTTAGTAGAAGTAACACCTGATTGTCTTGTTTCTCTTAGGCAAACATCTTTAAGTATTACTATATTATCTAGTTTTAGTATTTATTTTACTTATTTATCTATAGTAGAAGGCTGTGCTTAGCTTACGCTTTATCTGTAGTTAGTAGTATATTTCTGTCTAAAATACTAAGGTAAAGATTAAACTATAATTAGATATAATGCCTTTCTAGATCTTGTATTTTGAAATAATATATTTAAAGTAAGATTTTATAAACTGTTTTACATCTTAAGTTTTTAATGCAGGTATATAAATTGCTATTTCTAAAAAGTAGTTAACAATTATAAAGATTGCATTAAAGACGTAACCTAAAATATTGATCTTTACTAGTAGTAACTTTATAACAAAATTAAAGCTTACTTCCTTTGATATCTTATTAGAAACTAGTAATAGTAATAGTTAACTATATTTGCTGTATTTTAGAGCTTTGCTTTTTTAGTATACTACATAGGTCTTTACATAATCTTAAATATTATAGCTTAGCTTTAGCTAATAATATAGCCTGCTAATAAGCTTATGCGTTCTATGTGCGCTAAAATAATTTACTATGCCCTTGTTATAATTCTGTAATAAAATCTTTTACTTAATAGCTTATTTTAGTAGAACATAAATTCTGCCTTTATATTTTAAAACTTTCTTATTATTAACGCGCTATACTTGCGTGCTACTACTATTTTAAGTGTATATTGCTTGTATAAAGTCTATAACTTACTATAAGGCCAAGGCGTTCTTTTATTGTAATAAGCGTAGTTTATTTATTAAAGCTTCTAACTTTACTGTTGCAGGTTTACTACTAACTAATACTTTAGCTAGAGAGCGTAGTACGTCTATTGTGTACTTTATAGCACTAGTAGTTTAGATACTTTTTATTTTATAAAAATTAGCTATACGCATTTTATATGCGCCTTTCTAGCTGTGCTAGGTTACAAATTCTTTTATTCTACTACGTTTTACTTTTGCTAGAAGCTTATTCTATAGTGAAAGTAATGATTAAGTTAACAATAAGTTCTTCCATTTGTAATTTACTCTTTTTAATAGTCTGTCTGTAAGGTTTATGCGCTCTAGGTAGTATTTAACTTTAAAATTAAAAGCCCTTAAATATAAAGCTTAGTGTGCTTAACGCTAGTTTAGCTTTTATACAGCGCTTAAGAAGCGTAGGTTATTATAATTAGTTAACACCTAAATAGTATGTTAAGCACTTTCTAAGTAGTGTTGCTATTTCTTAAACTTTGTATAATAGCTAAAAGTTTAAAGTTGTATACTTTATAGTTTAGCTTAGCGTTTAATAGTTTTTGTAAGTAAAACGTAATCAAATACTACCCTTTCTCCTTAGATAATTAAGATAATATACTTAATATAGTAAAAGTTAAAGTATTTATTTTAACTTAAATTATACGTATATCTTTAAAGTAACGCAAGATAGGGGCATATGTAAAGCGTTGCTTTAGCCTTAAAATAGTAGTATGTATATTCTTATTTTAGTAGAACGCCTGTTTCTTTTTAACGATATTTGTAAGATTTGCTGTTTTTATAGTATAGTTCTTAATAAAACGCTAATAGAAGTTTGCAAATCTTAGAAAAGACTATAGCTCCTTAATACTAGTAGGTGTAGGCTACTACTTAATAGTAGTAGCGCGCGCTAGATCTACGCGAATACTGCTTTTTATACTAATAAATCCTAGAAAATAAACTTTACTTAAAGTAAATGTACACTTTTTAAAATCTATATATAACTCTGCTTTTAATAAAATGTTAAGTACAGCGCGTACTACAAGCTAGTGTAGTGTAATATTGTTGTTATAGGTGTAGATAAGGATATTACCTAGATATACTACGTATATATAATCTAAGTGCTCTTTTAAAGCTTTATTAATATAGGCTTAGAAACTTGCTAGAGCGTTTGTAAGCTTAAAAAGCATAGCAAGATATTTAAAATATCTATATTATGTTCTAAAAGTAGTCTTCTACTTATCTCCTACCTTAATCTTTAAACAATAGTAGGCGTCCTTAAGATTTAATGTTGTGTAGTAGTATACGCCTAAAAGGCAGTCTAGTATCTTTCTAATTAAAGAGAGCAAGCAACAATCTTTTATTATAATAGCGTTAAGGCCTTAATAATTTATGCAAAGGTAAAGAGTCCTATTATTCTTTAGTATAAATAGTATTAAGGCGCCTATAGAGCTAGTGCTGTAGTGAATTTATTTCTTCTATAGTGCTTTTTTAATATATTTATAGAGCACTTAAAGCTTACAAGAAAAAAAAGTATAAAAAAACCTATATAGGAGTTCTTTTATTTGTTAAATAGGAATTACGTAATCTAAACTTTTTAGTTATAGAAGAGTTTTAACAATATTATTGTTAAAGATATTAGCATAATTTTATAATATATTAGGTATGCGCTATACTTGCACTGCAGATACGTTTAACATGTATGCCTTAGGCTTAATATACGTGCTATTACTTTAAAGTACTTTTAGAAAGTGAGTTTTTAAATTTATAAGTCTTGCGTTCTTAAAAAAATTTTTAGTAGCTACTAAGTTAATGTTTACTCTTATCTATTTTTAACGCTATATTTGTTTTCTACAGTTAATATAGATGCGTTTTTAGCTTAAGAAGAAGTTGCTAAGTAGTAAGAGTACGCCTTTTTTATTTACTTTGTATACAATAACTTTTGTAATGCACTTTATACTATTATTACTTATTAAGTGTAGCTAAAGCTTATATACTGCGTATATGTTCTACTTTTAAAGTCTAATTTAACTTAGGCAGGAAAGCTCTGCATTTTGAATAAGTTTTAGATTTATTTTTACAGCTATTTTTTAACTAATAAAGCTAATATCTGCTTATAAGTTTCAAATAACCTAAAGTTATTTTTTTACTTTAGTTACTAAACGTGCGTAATAAATGTGCTAATCTTTTGGTAAAATATCTATTAAAACGCGCTTTACTAATTTTAAGTTTATATAAGGCTTAAGTTTTTCTTATTTAGTTTATATTAACTAAAACCTTATTAAAGTTACTGCTTTAACACTTGTTTATGCAGTATTCTTTCTTTTAGCATTTAAAGCATGTAATACTATAGCTATTTTTACGCTTTTTTAGTACGTTTAGTGTAGTAGCTGTTAAAAAGTATTTTTTTTATAAAAGTATTTTAGTAAGGTTAATTATACATAATAAGTGCTCTATATAAATTCTGTTTAAGTGTAAATCTAAGCGTAATAAAGTCTTCTCTAGTAGTAGAAATTTAATAGTAGTTAGTAATAGCGTGCTATAGTTTAGGCCTTAGTTTTACAAATAGGTGCTAGACTTATTATACTTTATTATATAATAAAAGTTAATTTTTAAGAATATTAAAATAAGTTGTAAATAAGTAAATAGTTTAATTTTTTTACTATATAGCGTGCGTATACGTAGTTGCTGCTTTAAGGCTATAGTTAATAAAGTTTAAAAGTAAGTCAAGTATATATTACTTAAAGTAATTTTAAGTTAGCACTTCTTTTTTTACTTTAAAAGAACGCTTAAAGTAAGTATACTAAAGCTTTTAAGTATTTACCTTAAGATACTATATTCCTTAAATTACTTTATTGTTATCTCTTTTTAATTCTTTTAGCAGTAGCTAAAATGTTACTTTATAAAAATAGGTAAACTTATAATATTTTTTAAGAGTTTTACCTTAGTATTTAGCTAGGTCTTAAGGTTTTAGCGCGTGTTATATAAATAGGGAAAGTGTTGCTTTAAGTGCGTTTTGCGCGTAAGATAATGTAGTTAGTACTAGTAATATATTTAGAATTTCTCTTTATTTAACCTCTTCTAGTTGTGCTACTTTTTCTTCTAACTCTTATAATTGTTGCAAGAATTAAAATTTATTATATTACTTTTTTACAGCAATAATATGTTTTATAAGTATTATAGGTGCGCTTTAAGTGCGCTGTTGAGGCGCCTTAGGTGTAGCAGGCCTTAATAGGGTTTAAGGAGGGTTAGAGAGTTTAAATATAGTAGGGCTCTAGCTTCTCTAATTACTTTAAGTGTTAGATTACTTTAAGGGAGCTATCTCTAGACTATTAGCCTATAGAAAGAGGTATTATTCTGTAAGGGGTAGCTTTAGGTAATAGTACTTGCTTTACACTATGATAGTAAGAGATAACTCTAGAATAATAACGTGTGTATATTTTAAGCAATAATACCTGCTAGTATTCTCGCGGGTGAAGAGCCTCTTATAAGCATAATTGCAAGTGGGCAAGCTAACGATAAGTGAGCTTGGTAGACCCAGCCAACACGCAACTATCCGTGACACTTAAGCAAGAATACTAGGCTAAAGAGTTTTTTAACTTTGATAAATTAGAAAACTAAAAACTTTAAAGGATAAGCTAACTTTTAAAGAATATAAATAGCTATAGTAAGAACACTTAGCTAATTTCTTTATAAGTATAATAAGTTCTAAGTCTAATACATTACTTTAGAAGTTTGGATTAGAAAAAGAACTTATTTGAAAAAAAAGGATTTTGTATAATTTCTTTTCTACACGTATGTTAGTTATAACTATAAAGTTTTATACAGCTTTAAAACACTAGGCAATAATAGTATAAATAGCAACTTTATATTATAATAATTCTTAAATTAAACTTACGCCTTTAAACTAATCTTACTTGTCTAACTAATTTCTTACAAAGGCTATAATAGAGAAGCTATAGAACTAATAACTTACTATATTAAGTTTTTTTCAAAAGAAATACTTATATTAAATAAATTATAGCTTACGTAGTAAAGACTTGCATAGATTTTAATCTTATACTTAGATTTAAATAGCGTAAACTCTACTAGTCTAAGCTTATTTACTATAAAGACATAATTAAGTTTTTTAATTAGTACTGTTAACTAAATTATTAGCTTAAAGACACTGTGCTAAAAGTAGTTTATAGTAAACGTAAATAAATAAAGGATAAACCTTTTAAATATATCTATACTAATAATTAAAGTTTAGAAGCGCAAGCTTCTACTAACTTCTACTTATGTAGTACTACTAGATAGAATTCTAAACTAGAGCTTCTAGAAATAGGCGTCTTAGGCAAGGAATATACACTCCCTTGCTATAATTTCTAAATAAGGTAAGTTCCTTCAAATAAGATTAAAAAAAAGTGCCTACTTTTTTGCTTAAGCCTACTAACAAACTATTAGTTAAATTAAAATAATTTCTTTTTGCGTTAATTGTATGTACGCAAAGAAATAAATATAAAACTTTTACTTTATTACTATATATAGCAAAAAACCTATCTAGTTTTAATAGGTAGCTATAGATAAAGACTTTACAAAACTTATAGACAAACTTAAGAAAGTTACTTTTAGGAATATTTTTATACTAGAATTATATAAGGAATATGCTAATTATATTTTAGTATTTAATAAAAAATTAGCGTCTAAATTGCTAGACTATTTAGAACATAACTATAAAATTAATCTAACTCTAAGCCTAAAAGTTCTAAACTATTATTCTTAACTATTTTTAGGCTATTAAGAGGAGGCTATTGCTACTTATATTTGCAAAATAAAAAAATATCAATTTATTAAATAATATAATTTACTAGCGTAAAACTTACTTTTCATTATAGCTAAGCTAAATGAATGTATTTGCGTCTGTGTAGACTTCTATAACTTTTATAAGGCTATAATTAAAATTACTATTAAATTCTTTTTTTTTTATAAAACATTAGCTAAACTTAATAAGGCAACTATCTTCTCTAAGTTTAATAATGGTTATGCGTTTTATTAAATTTATATAAAGCTAGGCTCTAAATAGCTTACTACATTTACTACTTAGCAAGGTATATATATGTATAAAGTTATGCTGTTTAGATTATATAATGCCCTAGCTTCCTTCTAGCGCGCTATTGATAGTGCACTTTTTAAATACTTTAATTAGTTCTGCACTATATATTTAGATAATATTCTAGTTTTCTTGTAAATAGAAAAAGAATATATTAAGCAAGTTACGCTAGTTCTAGCTTAGCTAAAAGCTAAAGAATTCTACGTAGACTTTAAAAAATGTAAATTTTACAAAACTAGTATTAAATTTTTAGGCATAATTATTACTAATAAGTTTGTTAAAGTAGACCTAGCTATAGTCTTTATAATTTATAAATAAGAAACACCTTAATACATAAAAGAACTGCTTGCTTTCTAAAGCTATATAAGATTTTATTAATAATTTATTTAATGCTACTTATTTATTACTTTTTTTCTCACAAAACCCATTAAAGCTAATGTCCTTCTTAATAAATAACTTAGTAGAAAAGAACCGGTAACCCAAGCGAGCCGGTAACGCGAAATCCCCGCAAAATTTCAATAAAACAGGTGACTATTTCTCAACAACAACAAGGTAGAACTCTCTAAAAATTAAACACAATTCCTGCATCTATACAAAGAACAAGCTGTTAGGATATAAAAACTCTAGCTTTAATATTAAAAGAGATATACTTGGTTGTTTGGTTTTACAGGGTTTTACAGGGGTACAAGTAGTCTATCTCTACAACTACTCAGTTGAATTTCCTAAAAGTTTCCTAGCTTACTTATTACATAGATGCAGCGATTGTATTAAAATAGTCACCTGTTTTATTGAAATTTTGCGGGGATTTCGCGTTACCGGCTCGCTTGGGTTACCGGTCCGCTTATGAAACACGTTACGCAGTATTTAAAAGTGTTTGCTTAATTTGTTAAAGTAAAAGTGTAATTACTTACTACTCTTGCTTAGCTATAAGGTATTCAATAATTGTCAAGCTATCTTTAATTTTAATTTAGTTTAGAACACTGCGTGTTCTTTTCTTTTTAAAAAAGTAATTAACTAATCCTGCAATAAAACACTGAAAATCTTTTTTAGATTATTAAAAGTTAATTAAGCTCTACTAAGCGCTATTACTTGTAACAGCTTATTGCGCTTCTTATATAACTAGTCTAGTGTAATCTTAGTGCCTAAGGCGTTTAAAAAATTAGTAACTGCTAACAGTTTAATAACTTTAAGTAGTAAGTAGATTGTTGCTTATCTATATAGGAGCTACTACTTAGTTAACTAATACTTAGAGCCTATTTGTCTCTAGCAAGCCTTTTCTAGGTAAGATCTATATTGCGCTCTAATTAAATACTAAGTATTCTAATATAAAAGAGCAAGATCTTTTTCTAAACTCTTTACTAAAGCTTAAAAACTAGTAAAGTTTTTAGTAATTATGCTTATTAAGGCGTTTAAAAGTAGGTTTAAATGTACAGTCTTGCTAATCTAGTCTTTAATATTAGTAATATTAGTAACCTTTTGTATTTATTAAGCAGTATATACTTTATACCTATTAACTAGCTTGTTGTAATTATCTTTCTTATACTTAGCGTTAATTATATAAGCTTTGTATTTATACTAAGTAATTTTATAGTTCTCTTATTCTTAAGCGCTTGCGCTAGGTAGTAGAGTAATAAGCTTTTTAATATTCTTAGGCAACTTAGGATACTAAAGCTCCTAGTAATCTATTAAGCGCACGTCTAGGAGATTAGGATTAACTTAATCCTAAATACCTTTCTCTGAGCAGTGCAGTTTTAATAGAGTAAACTAAGTTAGCTAGTCTAATTAGGCCTTAAGGATTACTTCTAGAGCAACAAGCAGTGTATTAGAGAGGTCTATATTAGTAAAATACTTTATAGGATTACAACGTGGGTTGTTGTTAAAGTAAGCGCAGGATTAGTTAATAGGTAGCTGCGTTAATAATAACAGTAGCTAGTAGGTTGTAGGATAGATTAGTAGGAGGTTGATTTTATAATTGAGTAGGTAAGAGGTATAGCAGCTACAGCAATCTATTAGCTGTGCTCTAGGAGAAAATAGAAGAGAGTAAAGTAATAATAAAATAGTTAACCTTCTAGCTTAAAAATTGCGCAGTAGGAATTAATACTACAATTAAGCGGCTAGGCTTATAACTGTAGGAGCTAAGAAGAGGCAACTAAGATTAATTCAGTAGAGTAAAATAAGTGTATTAATTACTAAGGCTACAACAAAGTGTCTAATAACTACTAAAGAGACATAAGACGATCTAGCCCGTTTATATAGGTGCGAGCGGGGCCGTCACGTGCAGCAGCTTACCAGGATCACCTAATCAACAGGGTGATCCGCGTGTCAACTAAGTGTTAATACTCTAACAAAATACTTTCGTAGCTACTAAGTTAATGTTTACTCTTATATATCCTTAACGCTACATCTCTTTTCTGTAGTTAATACAAAT
Organism: Alternaria gansuensis; assembly: GCA_009289805.1. Taxonomy (NCBI): domain Eukaryota; kingdom Fungi; phylum Ascomycota; class Dothideomycetes; order Pleosporales; family Pleosporaceae; genus Alternaria; species Alternaria gansuensis. Next base: position 273,861 of record WBOK01000022.1, on the reverse strand, counting down.
ACCTTCTTAGCTTAAGAAAAAGTTACTAAGTAGTAGTAGTGCGCCTTTTTTATTTACTTTATACACAGTAACTTTTATAATACGCTTTATACTATTATGATTTATTAAGTATAGCTAGAGCTTATATACTACGTATGTTTTCCACTTTTAAAGTCCAATTTAACTTAAGCAAAGAAGTTCTATATCTTAAATCAAGTTTATATTTATTTTTACAGCCATTTTTTAAACTAATAAGGATGATATCTACTTATAAGTTTAAAATAACTTAGAGGTTCTTTTTTACTTTAGTTACTAAACGTGCGTAACACATATACTACATTTCTAGTAAAATATTTATTAGTACGCGCTTTACTAACTTTAAGTTTATAGTAAAGCTTAACTTTTTTTATTTAGTTTAAATTAACTAGAACTTTATTAGAGTTGCTGCTTTTGCACTTATTAGCATAGTGTTCTTTCTTTTAGCACTTAAAGTATATGATATTATTACTATTTTTTTACTTCTTAAGTGCGTTTAGTATAGTAGCTATAGAAAAGTGTTTTTTTTATAAAAGTGCTCTAGTAAGATAGATTATATATAATAAGTATACTACGCAAGTTTTATTCAAGTATAGATTTAAGTATCATAAAGTCTTTTATAGTTTTAAAAATCTAATAGTAGTTAGTAATTTCGTATTATAGTTTAGGCTTTAGTTTTATAATTATATGCTAGACCTTTTGTGCTTTAGTATATATTAAAAGTAAATTTTTAAAGACATTAGAATAAGTTGCAAATAATTAAATAGTCTAGTTTTTCTGCTATATAGCGTGCGCATGCGTAGTTACTACTTTAAAGCTATAGTTAATAAAGTCTAAAAGTAAGTTAAGTATATATTACTTAAAGTAGTCTTAAGTTAGCACCTTTTTTTTTACTTTAAAAAAACACTAATAGTAAGTATACTAAAGCTCTTAAAAGTCTACTTGAATATACTATCTTACTTAAGTTACTTGATTCTTATTATTTTTTTATAGTAGTAGCTAAAACACTACTTTGCAAGAACAAGTAAACTTATAATATTTTTTAAAAATTTTATCTTAGTATTTAGCTAAGTTTTGAAGTTCTAACATATATTATATAGATATAGTGTGTAACGCTTTAGGTATATTCTATGCATAGAGTAATGCAGTTGGTACTGTTAGTATATTTAAAATTTCTTCTTATATTACTCCTTTTAGTTGTGCTACTTCTTCTTCTAACTCTTATAATTATTATAAAGATTAAAGTTTATTATTTTGCTTTTCTATAGCATTAATACGCTCCTTAAGCGTTGCTAGTGCGCTTTAACTATACTCTCTAGGCTCCTTAGGTGTGGCGAGCCTTAATAAGGTTTAGGGGGGGTTAAAGAGTTTAGTTGTAGCAGGGCTTTAGCTTCTTCAATTACTTTAAGTATTAGATTAGGTTAAGAGAGCTATTTTTAGACTATTAGCCTATAGGAGAGGTATTATTCTGTAAAGGGTAGCTTTAGGCAATAGTACTTGCTTTACACTACAGAAAATAGTAAGAGATAGCTCTAAAATAAAAACGTGGGTATATTTTAAGTAATAATACCTACAAGTATTCTTAAAGGTGAGAAGCCCTTTATAAGCATAATTGCAGGTAGGCAAGCTAACAATAAGCGAGCTTGGCCGGTCTAGCCAACACGCAACCATCCGTGACATAAGTATTCTAAAACTTAGAGTCACATAAGCGTTAAAAATACTGTATAAAATAATAGAGCACAGGCTAAGGCAGCTATTCTCTAGTGTTACTTTAGCTAATAGCATATATAATTCTCTTGTTAGTACTGCGTTTAATATACTTTTACAAATAGTGGCAGTAATTATTAGAATTATATTTAGGATTATTGCTAATATTACTAGATCTATAATTTTAGGAGGGCCTTATTGTGCATGCGTAAGGATGGCAATACAGTATAATGCGTTTAAATAGATTATATGCTAAGTTCTTTCTAAGAATAGTACTAGGAACGTAGTTTTTGTTGGGTTAAATTTATCTCTAAATTACTTTGCTTAGATAATTAGGAATAAAGCCTTACACAAAGGCTTAGAAGAAGAAACAGCAGGTAATATAAAAGTAGATACAATTACTAATATAATAAAGAGTAGATCTAGAGCGGCTGCGGTAAAATTCAAATAAGAAGCTGCGTAGTTAGATTGAATAGTTAGATTTAGTAACTTTAACATGCTGTATACAAACAGCAATAAGAAAGACTAGAAAACCTAAATAAACTAAGTATTTACTTACGCAGTTAGACAGTCTAAAGACTTTACTTGTTTTTCAAGGTGTTAAAGGTGGTGGTTGTTGTTGTAGTCAAAATGGGGTTTCTAAAAAAGTAAAAAGCAGCTACCCTCTACTAATTAGACGCAAAAGTCTAAAAGAAAAATTGTGTGTAGTTAACAAGATTTAAATAGTAAGTAGATAAGGTCTACGCGCTAAGCGCTTGGAGCAGAAAAGCTTAGACTACTAAGCGAAAATTAGAGTTAAAAAAATTGGCTTAAAGTACTAAAAAACGACACTAATTAAAACATGTTTAACAGCAATTACTAGCCTATAGCTAGCAACAAGATTGCGATAGAGATAAAGGAGGAGGGTAAGAACACGTATGTTACTATAGCAGAAGCCTGTAATACTTCTTTATAAAAGCTTTTTGCCTGCTGCTTTTTACTTTTAAAATTTGTTACACTATATAGTACTGCATACAAATAACTTGCATATAAATGATATAATGCTTAGACTATTCTTCTCCCTGTTAAATATATAAACACTAATAGCTTATATTAAGTACAGTTAGACCTTACTAAGTTACTATACTAGAAGCTATAGTAGTAGATTATAAAGCTAGCGTTTGCTATTATTAAGCAGCTACCTCCGTTAGTTAAAAAGAAGCTAGTAGCAATAGTCTCTGTAGTAATTAAGTTAGTGCAGAAGTTAAAATATAACTATAGTTAAACTATCTTTACATCTAGTATTATAAATGTTAAAGTTATAACAAGAACTGTTAGCTAGTATACTATATACACTGCGCATGTTAATAGTCTAAGTATAGTAAAAGTATATTACTTTAGCAATCTCCTCCTACGCAAATTCAACTTTAGTAAAAAGACTTAAAAGTAGCTTTGCAAAGAGTAAAGGCGTGTTAAGATAGCTATTAAGTAGCTAGAATAAACCAATAAGTAGAAAGATTTTGTAAAATACCTCTAACAATAGGAGAGCTATGCATAAATAGTAATGATACTGTTGTTTGTTTACATTTAAGAATAAGCACTAAACACTGCAACTATAACACTGCTAGAATAGCGACAAGATAACAGAAGTTAGGGTTAGTAGTAAATAGTTATTAGTTAAGATAGTTAGTTAAAGGGATATTGCGCATCTTTGTTTCTGTCTAAACATGCGACACACTAATTGCGTGCCGGCAATGCCGAACAAGGGGGTGTTAGCAATAAATCCTTTTTTACTAAAAAGGTGTCTACAAAATGTGTGGTTACATCAAAAGGTTGTCTTAAAAGGCCGAAGCCATTTTACTATTGTATATAGGTAAAGGACTTTACTAAATTGCTAAAACTGCTTTTAACACTCTTAAGAGATAATACTCCTTTTAAATAAAGAGATATATAAGACACAGCAATGTACATACTAAAACAAGTTATATATAATACATCTGCACTTGCAAACCTAAACTATACTAATACTAAGAACTATAAGATATTTGTTTATTACTAATGCTAGTTGAAATAGTACGGGAGCCTGCATAGAGCAAGTTAAAGAATATAATAAACAACACGTAGTATAGTTCAAAAGCACTTTATAGTTAGTACAAGAAATGTAATAGCACTCTACTAAGTTAAAATGCAAAGCTGTACTGTAGGCTTTAAAAACGTTTTATACTTACTTCTATAGTATTTACTTTACTTTTAAAACTAACGCTGTAACTCTTATTGCTTAGCTAAATTGTTTGTTAACTAACAATCTAGGATTAGTTATAAATAGATAGATATTAATAATCCTCCTATAGGACTTTATTATTAAGCATATACTAAGAACAAAAATATTGTTGTAGATGCACTTTCTAGGTATCTAAAACCTTATAATTAGGAGCTGCCTTTAGAACTAGAGGAGGACTTAGAGGAATTTATTGACTATATAATTAGAAATGTAAATGCACTAGTACTAGTAAGATAAGCTAAGGTACTCTATCAGGAATTGTCTATAAAATTAAAGTAGTATACTTAGTTTTTAGCTAATCTTAAAACTCTAAAAGGAATAGAACTGCAAGAACTATAAGTATAGAAGGAGAAGCAGCAGGCAGGGAGCTTCTATAAAGAAGTATTGCAGGCTCCTGCTGCGGTAACGTACGTGTCCTTACCCTCCTCCTCCATCTCCATCGCAATCCTGTTGCTAGCCTACATAGGCTAGCAATCGCTGTTGAACACGTTTCAATTAGTGTTGTTTTTTAGTACCTTAAGCAAATTTTTTCGACCCTAATTTTCGCTTAGTGGTCTGAGCTTTTCTGCTCTAAGCGCTTAGCGCGTGGACCTCATCCACTCACCGTTCGAATCTCGTTAACTACACACAATCTTTTTTTTTTTGGTAGAGGGTAGCTGCTTTTCACTTTTTTGGAAACCCTATTTTGACTACAACAACAACCACCACCTTTGACACCTTAAAAAATAAATAAGTATAGAAGAGAAAAGTGTTAAACTTCTTTATACAGGATAGCATACTTTTTAGGAAAATATCTAGAAATATTGCTATTTAATAGGTAATAGATAACACAGATCTAAAAGCAGCTGTAGTATAAAATATATACTTTTAAATTAAACATAGAGGGGTTAATGCGGTGTACTCTATACTTACACAACAATACTAGTAAAAAGAATATATAAGCACGTGCATAAAAGACTAGCAACCTGCCCCAACTATTAACTGCAATTCACTAAAAAGAAAGTTAATTTGCTTACTACAGAGGGGTGACAAAAAGAAAGAGTAATTTTAAAGTTATCTTTTTTGGAGATATATAACTAAATGACCAGATAAGCAAGGACTATAATTTCTAGAGTTTTGAAAAGCGCATAACTTCTTCTTTAAGTTAAGCTACTTTTGAACTAGCTTTGTCAGCAGAGAAAAGGATCAGAAAGGCAGTGAAAGTAGGTAAAAAAAGCCTAGTTAAACCTAGTAACAACTTTTTATTTACAATATCTTTTTTGCTAAAAGTAATAAGTGTTATATATTAAGATAGTTACTAGAATGTCTCTAATTAAGAAGTTATTTTAATTATTATTGCATTAGTTAAATTAACAGATATTTTTTTGAAGTTTTCTGATATTAAAGTAGCTAAAGCTAGTAACTAGTACTTAGTATACCAACCCTTAGCTGCTTTAACAGCTAAATAACGCCTAGGTAAAAAGTTAATACAATTATTAATTGCTTGTTGTGGTATAAGGTCCTACTCTTCTAAAATTGCCTTTTTAAACAATTCTACTGCTTTAACGCTTTTACCTTTGCCTTAAGAGGCAACAGGCCTTTTATCTAGCGTGTTTTTAAGTAGACTCTAAACGTTCTCTATAGGATTTAAATCAAGGCTATAGGCAGGATGCTTAAAAAGGGAAATTCTATTTCTAGAAAACTAGGCAATAACTTGTAATGTTTGTCAGATTTTAGCGTTATCCTGCTGAAATTTCTAGCCTAAATAGATTTGGCTATTATATTTATAAATGTTAAAAATATTCAAAAAATATAAAGTAATAACAAAGTTATAGCCTTTTAAAGTATAAAATAAGAGAGGTTTTACTTACCTCTTTTAAAAAGAGGTTTAATAATAGAATTTAAAACTTCTTTTAAATATTAAGTATTTAAAAAAGCTCTAGTATCTTTTAGTGATCTAGTTATGTGTACCTTAGATCTACCACCTAGCCAAATAGCTCCCCAAACTGAGATAGGAATATTGCGAGCTATATCTTAGTTAGCAAGCTAGCTATGAATATTTAAAAAACTACAGAAAACTAGACTTTCTAGAGATGTTTTTAAGTTAATTAAAATATTTTTAAACTTACTTGTATTTGTAGTACACACTTGTTCCTTGCTAAGTCGCTTATTTCTCCTTTTCTAGACGTATTCTTGCCTAGCGCCGTGTCCACGCTAAAAAGAAGACTTGTTAGAAAATTTAACTTTTCCAAAGTTAATATTTTTTAATACTTTAATAGTCCTCTTAGCGTATTTTTTGTAATTTATGGCTTTTTTCTTGTTTAAAAGCTGTTTTTTCTTAGCAGTAGAAAAAGAGTATTTCTCTGCTTTTAATAAGCGTTGTAAGCTTCTAGTAGAAAAAGATAAACTATTTTCTTCTAAAATACGCTCATTTGTTTTCTTAGGGCTTCTTTCTAGGCCTCTATTAACTAGGCTAGTAAATGGGTATAGGTTAGGTTGTGGTTGGGGTCTGACGTAAGCTAACCTAACCACAACCTAACCTATACCTAGGCTAGTAAATAAGTTGTAAGTACCTACGCGTAGGTATAGGTTAGATTGTAGTTGTAGTTAGGTCGCACATACAAGAGTTAAGTTACAGTATTTAATAGTTATTACTAGTTAAAGTTAGAAGATAGTTAAAACTTTATTACTACAGTTAATCATTACCTGTAAGCTTATTTTCTACTATTTCCTCCTCTAGACTACATGTACTATCTCTAGGCGCTAGGAGCTTAAATATATTATTAATCTTGTTACATAGTGCTTTAAGGCCAACATCCTTATCCTATATAGAAATTTCTTGCGCCTTTAAATCTAAGGAGATAGTATTCTTAAAAACTATAATTTGCTGTATAGTTAAAGCTAAAAGGTAATATCTCTAATTGCTAATAACATCTTTTGCAGTGTTAAAAACACGCTTAACACTAACACTAGTAATTAAGATTGCTAATATATCTTTTGCAACTTAAGACAGCTAAAAATAAATATTTTTATTCTATTGCTACTACTTTAGGACATTAAATAATATCTCTAGTTTAATGCAAGAAGTGCTAAGGTAAGATTCTCTTTCTTATTAAGTAAGGCTTTTTATCTTTTCTCTTTTCTATGTAAAAGATGTCTAACTTAAAGTAGAAAAGCTATTAAAAGGTAATTAAGAAGCAGGCCTTTAAAACCATTTACAGCTAAGTGTCCTTTTTAAAAAAGAAGTAAACACTAGTGTTTAATTTGCCCTTTTACTATTATTATATTAATTAAGATAGTTAAAAAACTATTCGCGATATATATGCTTATCTTAAGGTTCTTATATAGAATCTTAGTTAGCTAATTAGCACTCCTCTGTAATAACAAACTATAATAACTATACTTTATATATAGTAAGCTTTTAAGTTAGATCTAGAATAGCTGCGCAGTTAAATAGAAACCTTTACTTAGCTAATGTTTTTGCGTAGTACTTACTTAGTTTTTTTTTTTTTTGTCTATAGCAGCTTGTACTATTGCAGGCTACTTTATAGTACAACTTTCTACATCTTTATTAAAATTATTAGACATTAAGTCTATAAAATTAAAAAAATAGTTATACATAAGCTAAATATATTCAACTTAAGGCTTTTAGTTTTTACTTAAAAAGCTTATAGCGTTCTTAAACTACTTAAGCATCTCTATAATTACTTTAATATAGTACTACTTAATAGAAAAGAGTTAGAGACGCTTAAGGTTGCAATAGTTAATCTCTCTTGTGTTGTTGTTAGAGTTAACAACAATATAAGTACTTTTTTTTATTACTATTTCTTGTACTAGCTATTTATTAATATATTTTAAGAGTTTAAGCGCGCGCTTGCATATATTATATATTAAGTTCTATTAAGTCTTTACATTGCAAATAACAGAAAGTTGTTCCTTTAGTAGTAAATATTGTTAAGTAGCAAGGAATCGCTTGTACTGTTGTAGTAACGTGTTAATAGCAATACAAATAGCTTAGATCTAAATAATAGTTATAATATAATAGTTAAATATAATAAAAGTATTAATACCTTGCAAAGTGTATTTAGAAAGAACATCTTATATTTAATTTCTTTAACATGTTGCCTACGTAAGACCTCTCTAGGTCTAACCTCTATAGTATTAGCTAGTTAGAGATGATAAATTATGTCTTAAACTACTAGGTTAATAATATAAGCTAGGCATAAGATAGTGTTTTCTAAGGCGCTCTAGCTAATATTTTTATCTGCTAGTATAAGTACTATATTGTTGCTAGCATTGTCGCAAGTAATAGCTAGAAGGCAAGACCTAGTATTAGTGTCTAAAAGTACACGTAGTACCTTTGCAGCTATTAAAATTCTAGTATATTGTCTGCGTATTAGTATAAAATTAAGTAGTTTCTCTTAGAATTGCTAATTTAGTATAATATAGTAACTCTTAACTGTAAGAAAGCTAAGATAATTAGCTATAGACTATATATGTAGTACAATTGAAATTTTAGTTATAGGGCCTAAGTTGTTAAAAAGAGAGACTTTTGCTTTATAAAACTAGTTTTAAAACATTAACTTAAATTTATAACAAGTAATTATTATAGTCTAAGGCCTTAGGAATTAGAGAAAGCGCGTAAATAATAGCCGCTTAATAGTTTAGAATAGCTAATTACTGTTAACAACTACTTAAACAAGCTCTTTCTTAAAAGTATCTTAAGTAAATTTAGGTATTAAAGTAGGTATACTACTTTTTTAAAGTTAAGTATGTATAGAGTTTATTGTGCGCAGACTATTATAAATAAGAGTTAAGGTACTCTAATAATTAACTATATTAATGTAGTTTATAAGGTGTTTAGTCTTTATTCTTGTTAGCCTTAGGTGTTGCAGGATTATGCTGTAGTTAAAGTAGAATACATAAAGGCGGCTAGTTGCAATATAGGCAGCTTCTTTAAACGTTAACTAAATGCTACTAGTGTAGGTAGCATAGTTCTAGCAAGGAGATTTGCTGTCTAGATTTTAAGCCTAGCTAGTTGTACTCTACTACTTATTCTAATTAGTTATATTTCCTCCTTCTAGTATAGCTTCTTAAGGTAGGTATATTAATAGATCTAACTTCTTCTGCCCTTCTCCTTAAATAACCTAGTGTCTACTTATTTAGAATTAGTAAAGGTTTTATAGAAGCTTGTAAATTAGTTTAGCTATAATATGTGTGTAAACAGCGTTTAGTTTAAAATTATAATAAAAAGCTATAATAAATTGTTGCAATTGCTAACCTTTAATAGTACATAGACTATAGCCCTTTAGTAGACGCGTGTAAAGCTAAACTAAGATTAACTTGTCTTTCTAATTACGTACTATGTTAGGCGCTTTTTAATTAGACTTTATTAATTTAAAGGACGTTAGAATAAAAGCAGTATAGTTATAAATGTAACGGCGCAGGCAAGACTTACGGATCAGTATCGGCAGAAGAATCTACAAATAAGCCTTAATTTAAATAAGACACCTATAGGCCTTGTACAAAAGGATATTAAAAATCTACAGAGCAACTATAGGTCCCGGGCTGTCTTTATACTTGCGATCTAGGCTAGGACTAGAGTAAGTCTAATACAGATACAATCTAGAGGCACGTAAGGATAAGAGAATTGTAACGTGTTTATTACACTACCCCCCCTCCTAGTAGTTAGCTAGTCCTATAGCTATGCATTTTCTTTAACATGTTTGTTGTTTGTTTGTTAACTTTATAACATCTTTTTGTTGTTGTTGTAGACTTCTAATAGGCAGTTACTGCGACTACAGCCTAGAGCAGCGTTGGACTAGCCTTAAGCGTTTGCTATTTTAATATTATAACAACAAGTTGCGTCTAATTTTTCTACCTCTCTAAAACACTACACACACACACATACACATATATATATACATATATATACTATACTGCTGTGCTGCCCCTTAGGGGCTTTACTAGAGGCGTATTGCTTTATTTATCTATAGTTAGTGCGCGCCTTCGCGCAGGGCGTTCTTAGAGTTAAATATTAGTTTAACTTTAAGACATTTAAAAAATGCGCTTATTACGCATAGTAGAAGAAGAAGTGCTTCCTTGTAAGTTTAATATATTTTACCTTTTTAAACTTAAGGTTAACTTAGGTAGGTACTAGACTACGTTAAGAAGGAGTTTTTTAAACTTTTTACTACTATAAACTTTCTTGCTGCTACAGAGCATAATAAGAATTTAGTAGAGGACTGCCTCTCTGCTAAAGAGCAAGTGCAGGCGGCGGCCTTTGTTCTAGCTAAGAAGGTTTAGGTAACAAAAAGCTAAAAAAAAAAAGCTGTTTATAGCTTTAATTTTAGTTTTAACTTACTAGGTTTTTTTAAAAATTTAAAACGCTGTTTATTTATTAGACAGCTAGGTTGCCTCTTTAAAGGCCTTTGCTTGCTAGGGCAGAACTAGCAGTAGTGGTCTAGTTTCTCCGCTGGGGGAGGAGGACGATGAGCAGCGCCTCTAGAGGGAGGCAGGGGAGGAGGGGAAGAGTAGTAGGCTCTCCTCTAACTCCTCCTCCTTTTATAGAGAGGAGGAGAGGTCTTCCCTAGATCTTTAAGTAAGGGTAGAGGGGTTAAAGAGGGGGGAGGAGAGAGGGGGGCGGAGGTAGTTTAGAGGTAGCCTAGTTGTTTTACTAAATACTTATTAAAAGAAAATTATTTTTTTTTCTTATATATTGTTGTCTTGCAGTAAAGTTATATCCTTTTTTTTTTACTTTTAGGCGTTAATTTACTTTGTTAAAGACTTTAAAAGACCTAGACGTATAGGGTTCTTCTTATAAAAGGCTTTAAGTTTATAAAAGGCTCTTATAAAATTTAAGGCTAGATACTAAGTTAAGTTTAAATTATATTTAACCTAGCTAACACAGTATTTTAACTTTAAGTAATATGCTTTACTAGCAAGAATTTTGTTAACTTTCTATTCTTTTACGCCTTAAATTAGAGTAGAGGCTAGCCTTAGAGCTTCTTGTTCTAGAAGTAAGTCTTAAGAATTTTTATATAATAGTTTAAGTGCAAAGATGTTGTGTATTTAAAATCTTTTTAGTAACTTAAAGTAGTATAAGTAGCTAACTTTTTTAAGAACTTTAAAGAGGCCTTCCTATTTAGCTAATAGTTTCTAGCTTAAGCAATTAGTTGCTAGGTTTTTTATATCTAGGAAAACCCTATCTCTTACATCCTAATTAATAAAGTAGTAGTAATAATTTATTGTAGTTTATATTTAATATTAAGCTTTTTTTAAGGAAGTTTGTGCTATTTTCTAAACGTTATATATTTAGGTAGCTATAGCTAGCGCGTCCTTGTAGTTTATCTTGTTAGTTAAAGTAAAGATGTTAGCTAGCTACTTCTAGTCCTAGCTCTATCTAGGATTAAATCTGTAAAGAATCTAATATAGGGTCATGCCTAGGGCAGAATAAAGTAAAGAAATTTGTGCTCTATTAATTAGAGGTAGTAGTCTACTCTAGTTGTCTTAGTAGTAAGATATAAATAGCTAAAGCCTTTAGTTAATATATTTGTTTATAATCTCTGTCTAACTGTTAGTCTCTTTGTAGTAAGCTGTTAATAGTTTAACTTTAACGCCTAGAATTTAATAGAACTTAGACTAGAAACTAAATACAAACTAAGGTCCTTAATTAGAGATAATAGTGTTAAGTATGTAGCTAAATTAGTACACTTATTAAATAAAGAATTTAGCTATACTCTTTGCGTTAATTGTCTTGTAATAAGAAATAGAGATAGCCTATTTAAATAAATAATTAATTACAACTATAATTTAATTTTAACTAGCCTTATTTAAAAGAAATTTCTTAAAGTTAATACACAAGTGTTGCATTAAACAATTAGAAATTAGTAGAAAGTAAATTATTCTAGAAATTTAGGTCTGTCTTAAATATACCTTACAATAGTTAATACAGTTCTGTATATACCTTTTGTAGGTAGCTTTTATACCTTTCTAGTAATATTTTAAGGCAATTAGCTAATAAGTTTTAGTAGCGCTAAGGTAAGCTAAGAAAACCTAGTTGTGTACCTTTTAGATTATCTATGTATAGAGTATAGAGTTAGGCAGTATATAAAGTTAGCTTAAGTATAAAAGTAATTTATTTTTAATCTAGTACTTATTTAGTAACAAGTTACGCTCTTTTTTAAACGCAGTGCAGTTTGTTTGCAAAATAAATTTTAATTAATTTTAGCAAATCTAGAGTTATAGGCTCTAAGGTAGCTTCTACTACGCGCAAAGACAAATTCTAAGCGTAGAGTTAGGCAATATAAGTAAGAGCAAGGTTAGAGTTAATTTAGTTATTAAGTTAGTGCAGTCTAAGTAGAACCGGCAAATAATTATTAGTTTTAGTAGACTTTAAGTTTCTTACATCTTGCTTACGTTGCAAAAGAATATTTATATAGGTATTATTCTTTCTAGGTGTATATTAGATGTAGAAGGAAAATAGGGCAAGTTCCTTAGCCTAATATACTTGTCTAGCGTTTAGGACCTTTGTAGTTATAAAGTACTTAAGTAAATAATAGTCTAAATACACGTAAATTCTAGAGTAGGCTAATACTAGTTTAGCTTACTACTTACTAAACGCTATAACAATAGCAAAAAGTTCTTTATTATAAATTTCTTAATTTAGTTTAGACCTAGATAGGACCTTACTAAAGAACACTACTAGACTCTATTTCTTATCTAGTTGTTTCTAAAAAAGTACGCCTGCTATAGCACTATTAGATGCGTTAGTCTCTACCTTAGTATTATATTTAGGGTAATAGTAGCATAAAGTAGAGATTTCTAGCAATGCAGCTTTTAACCTTTTAAAGGCCTCTTTGTAATCTAAATTTTATATAAATACTTTTAAAGGACTCTAGAGTGCAAGAAGTAGTTTTACAACTTATAAGTATTTTAGTACAAATTACTAGTAGAACTCTGTAAACCTAAGGAATAATTTTACACCTATAATAGTAGTAGGTTAAGCCTAATTATTAAAGAGTTCTACCTTATTAGAATCTACTTCTAGCCTTTAGTTTGTTAAGATATAGCCTAGGTACCTTGTTCTTATAATATAGAATTCGCTCTTCTTAATGTTAACTTAGAGGCTTGCTTACTGTAATTTTTCTAGTACTTTTTGTACGTAGAGAACATGCTCTGCCTTTAATTTAGAGTAGATAAGGATGTTGTCTAAGTAGACTATATAGAAGTTATCTAGATACTTAATTAACACATTATTTATGTAATATTAATAGGTAGCAGGGCTGTTGCATAATTTAAATAGCAATACCTTAGATTTGTATATTTTGTATTAGGTCTAAAAAGTAGTATACTTCTTAGAGTTTAAGTCTATCCTAATCTTGTTAAAAGCCGCGCGTATATTTAACTTAGTAAAGAACTAGGCTCTATATGTGCAGGCTAACAGCTTATTAATACGCAGGATTAGATATAAGTCTTTTTAAGTAATAGCGTTAAGTTTGTAATAATTAACACAAATCTAAATATCTCTGTTAAGCTTCTAAATATAGAGGATAAGGGAGGCGAAGAGGCAATTGCTAGGATTAATGTGTCCTTTTTTAAGGTTATCTATTACAAACATCTTAGTAGCTTTAAGTTCTTTAGTGCTCTGCTTGTATAAAAAGCTAAACTAATTTAGTAGTAGTTTAGTAAAAACAATTTTATAGTTGTAAAGATAATGTTTAGGCAGTTAGTTAGCTGCAGTTTTACTAAACACGTTTTAGTACAAATTATAAACAAATAGAAGTTAGTCTTAAATTAGTTTAGCGTTGTTAGGATTATTAAGTTCTATATAGTCTTTTAATAAATAATTAATCTTGTAAATACTTGTTGTAAAGAACTTATTCTCTTTCTGTTTTATTAAGTAGTAGAAGGCGTTGGCTAATATAATAGCGATGCGGGGGGTAGAGTCTAATTAAACAAGATCTAGTTTAGGGGTAGTAACTTTAGGAGTAAAACAAGTCTTTAGAAGCTAAAGAAGGCTACAGATTTTTTGTATTAAACACGTTGTAGGGCTTTGCCTTTTCTAGTATTTGTTTTTCTCCTAAAGCGCGTTTCTACGCTAGATATCCTCCTTAGTAACCTTATTATTAGTAGATTTCTTTAACTGTATAAGGATAAAAAGAGCAAGATTATACATAGCAGGATATTTTACAGGCTACACAATTTAGTTCTAAACTATGTCTAGCAATATATTAAATTGCTAAAGCTATTTAATTCTAATAATACAATCTTGCGTACCTAAATCTATAATAATAAAAAGATAGTTAAGAATCTTTTTACTATTAATTTAGATGTGTAGACAGATATATTTATTTACTTTAGTCTAGATCTAGTTCTAGAATCCTTTTACGGAGACCTTAAAAGGGAGTCTTTAGATAAGAACCTAAAGTAATTAAAAAAGAGTGTAAGCAACAAGAGAATTTAAGAATAAAAAACTTTAGGCTTTAGTATTAATTAATAATTGTAGCTAGGCACTGTAACCCTTTAAACAAAAAACAATAGAAACTTAGAAATGCTTTCTTCTAAACAAGTTTAATAAGTTAATATTAGCAAGATTATACTTGTGTAGGCCTAGGCTAGAGCGTTGTCTTAGGCGTTTTTATTTCCTTCCTGTTCCTAGTCTAAGTAAGGTTCTGTAGTTTTTAAGTATTCTTCCTATTTAATCTTAATTTCTCTTACCTAAGAGGTAGTATAATTACTTATAAAGTAACTAGGCTTCCTACACTTAAAACAAGTATCTAATAGAGGCTTATTATTAGGGGCAGGGGTTTTAGATAGAAATCTAGGCGTACTTAAAGTGGCGTAAGCGGGGGTTAAGGTTAAATTAGATAAAAAGCTACTATAAAAAGGCCGCGGGCTTTAATATTATTAAAGGTAAAGCTTTCTTAGTGCTACTAAGGTAAACATTAGTTTGCTATTTATATTTAGTCTAATAAGAGAATTGCGTTTTTCTATGTTAAATGTAGTAAAGTATTGCACTATCTTGTTAAATAAGTTATTTTATAGGTATTTAAAACCTAAATTTAGGGCGTGTAAGGCGGGGTTAATTTTCTCCTATAAGTAGAAAGACTACTCTAACTTAGATATAGACCCTTTTATAGCAGTACTAATAAACCTCGTCTTAAAAGCTAAAAATATTTCTTTTTTATTTATAACTAAGCAGTAGAAAGCTGTACAGCTTTCTACCTATTTATTGCTAGATATAAAATATAATTTAAGTAGAGTAATTATTTTTTCTGTATTTTTAAACTGTTTTAAAACTAAACTAGCTAGGTACTGCAGTTTAAAGTATCTTTTTGCAATACTAGTAGTGTGTCCCTATATAAGAGCTATGCGAGCGCGCTTAGTCTAGTAGTAATTTAAGTTAATCTCTAATTAGTCTTCTATTAAGGCCTGCTATTAACAGAACGTAGAGTTAATTTTATTATTAAAATTTTTAATAGTAGGCGTGCGCTCTGTAAGCTTAATACGTAGCATTTTAAGAGTAGCAGAAATGTACTATGTTAATTAGCTTAATAGTATATCTGCTTTTGTTAGTAGTGTTTTAATAGATAGTATAGCTGTGTCTTTAGACAGCGTAACTTTTTATGTTAATTGCGCAACTTACATATTTAAGTAGTTAATTTTGTCCGTATAAAGTGCGACTAGATCTTCCTCTAAATCTACTTCTTCTTTCTTTTTAACTCTATTTTTTTTAACAACTAGTTGCTTGCTAGTTACTTTGTCTTATAAGGATTATTATTAACTCTAGCAGCAGGTCGTAGACAGGCTCTAAAGAGGGTCTAGGGTAGTTTTAGTTAGCTATTAGCAATTAATTCTAATACTAATAGGTTGTTAGTAGTCTCTGTGTTTCTACTTTAGCGCACTCTACGCAACTTTTCTAAAGTAATTTACCTTATTATTAAGGTTAAAAGTTCTAAACTTAAAGGCTTTAGTTAGTAGAAGATCTAGAAGATTCTACTTAAGGTGTTAGTAGACTTAATAGTGTAAAGCTTTTAGTTTGTATTTAGAGAGGCTTAGGCTTAGGCGTAGTCTAAACAAACAGCTACAATATTATTTTAAATGCTATTACTAGCTAAGACAAGATTTTTAATATAATATAACAGCGCAGGCAAGACTTACAGATTAGTATTAGCAAAAAAGATTACAGCAAGGCATATAGGAGTGCGTTGTAATCTACAAATAAGCCTTAATTTAAATAAGACACTTATAGGCCTTATACAAAAGGATATTAAAAATCTACAGAGCAACTATAGGTCCTAGGCTGTCTTTATACTTGCGATCTAGGCTAGGACCAGAGTAGGTCCGATACAGATACGATCTAGAGGCACGTGAGGATAAGAGAGTTGTAACGTGTTCGTTACAATAAAGTTATACAATAATATTTACGTTATATAAATTATGTTAATTAGCTGTAATAAGCGCTAATTAATGCTAATAACTTAGCATAGAAATACTACTGTAATTAATCTAAAAAGCCTTTAAAGTCTGTAGAATCGCTAGAATCTATATTTTTATCTTAATTTTTGTTCTTAACTTTAGCCTATAATTCCTACTACTACTCTTTAGTCTTATACTTATCCTTACATTAATTATAGTACGCATTAATATTAAAATTATTATTAACCTCTTTCTTGTATTTATTACTATTATGTCCTTTAATATATAGCTTATTGCTGCGTAGAATAGTATTGTTGCTAAGTTCTACAAACTTATACACTAGCAGAGGCTTAAATAGTCTATACTAGTTAGTAAGTATATGTAATAAAAAAATATGTTAAAACTTACTTCTAATCTTTACTTATAGTAATAGCTAACTCCTCTAGACTTATATCTTTAACAAAGTCTTGCTATTCCCTTTTAGCTTATTTGCTTTTAAAGGTATTAGTGCAAAGCTTTGCTAATCCTTTATTATAGGTGCGACGTATAATTTATTTAAAAACACTACTAGAGCTATAAATCTAAGTATATGTGTAACTTTAGCTGCTATTATTTAAGCTCTTTAAAAGTTGTTTATAGCTACTTACTTATTTATATGTAAGCATAACTCTATAATAAATAACTATATTAACTTACTACTCTTCTAGGCGTTATATTACTTCTAGTTAAGCACTTCTTATGCTGTCTTTATTATTTTTTTGCGCCTCTCTACACTTATATTCTTGTATTATTCTATGCCTTCTATTCTTTTCTTTAATTAATATATAGTAGCGCAATTAGCTGCATATGCGTCTTGTAAAGCCTTTATCTTAAAATTAAGTTAAGCTGCTTAACTTCTTTGCGTAACAGCTTAAGAACTAGAGCTTAACAATTTCTTTATTAAGACTTTTAAATTTATAAGGCAACCTTTCTTTAAACTGCCTTAGCCGCGTCGCGTAAGTATATTAGTAATTTCATCTTCTTTGCATTTATAACCCTTTATAAATTAGCATGCGCTGTAATTAATAGCTGTGTTAAATACCTTTATAAGCTTCTCCTACTTATCGCGTTTAAAACTTAGTAGCACTAAAATTAGAATGCGCAGAACTAGGCCTTTAGGACTATTACTTAGCTCTTTTTTAATTGTTGTTATTGCAATAGATGTAATAATTAACTGTAATTAGTTAATTTTAGTTGTAGTAGTTGCATAATAAGTAGAGATATAAAAATATTACTATATTATAGCTAGTGTAGCCCGTGCGCCCCCACTAAAGCTAACTAAGAATCGACATTTTTCCTATATTTAGACACCCCACCAATCACCACCTACTAATAATACACCCTAGCACGTCGCATTATAACAGCTTTTTATTACGTCTACTTGCGCACCCTATTGCTACAAAAACAATTAACAATAATTCTACACGCTTACTACAAATTTTAATAACTTTACAACTACTATAATAGCGTGTACTAAGCAAACTGCGCAAGCTTTAACTAGTAGCAAGGCGCCTATAAAGAATTTATAAGCAAAGGCTAGTTAAAAGCTACCTATATTATTTACAGAGGCTAGAGCTGTTAAAAAAAAACGTTAATATAAGCTAGGTAGTAGGTTATTACAGTCTTTTATTACAGTTAAACACTAATAGCGTATAGCTGTTGCGCTAAGAGAAATTAAGAAGTAGCAAAAGTTAACTAAACTATTACTGCGTAAACTCCTGTTTAGCCGTCTTGTTCGCGAGATTACGTATACTTATTACTCTAATTTGCGCTTTTAGGCAGAGGCAATTTATGCTCTTTAAAAGTTAGCTAAAGCGTTCCTAGTTAGCTATTTTAAAGATATTGTAACTACTCTTATTATTTTTTAAATTTTATACTAATAAATACAAACTATAACCTTAATGCTATTTATATAAAGAAAGTTACTATTTAACTAACTGTGTTAACAACTACAACATAACTACTACATGTAGTTGTAGTTAGGTTAAGGTTGTAACTAAATTAGTGCTTACTTAGCTCACCTCTCCTAATCTCACCTCTCCTAGTCTTACCTGTTTAACACAGCTATTTATTACTATAAATAGCACGTAACCACAACCCAACCACAACCACAACCACTAGTTAGTGCAACCTAACTACAACTACAACCACTGGTCAGTGCGACCTAACTACAACCACAACTACTAGTTAGTGCGACCTAACTACAACTTTAGAGACCTTAGCAGGGCGGCCTAGTTTAGGCTAAGAAAGAGGTAAAAAAGTATTTTTTTTCTTTTTAATACGTTGTATAGTATTGAAAATAGATTTAGAAGGCTTTTTAAGTATAGTACTAATAGCACTAATAGACTTTTGTTGTAAAGATAAAGAGTAAACTTTCTTTTTAAACTTTAAAAGTTTGATAGACATAGAGAGATAATAGAGAAGAGAAAATCTCAGCTTAGAAAGAGATTATTATATAAACTAAAGCTAAAAAAAGCTTACGTAATTTTAGCGCCTTTCGTTAGCGTCTTTATTTTTATTTTTTAATTTAAAAAATAATCATATTATGAACTAAAATTAAAAACTTGCCGACAAAATACTTACATAAGCTAGTATTACATAATTACTTTTTAAGTATATTTATACGTTCAATAAAAAGTTGTAACTAGAATAAAATAGACTTTTTTTTGCCTTTTCTTAAAACCTTTTACCACCTATTAGATGATTACTAAGCAAAGTCACTAGTAAGCTTACTTAAAGTAGAAGTTATGCGCTTTTCGAAACTTTAAAAATTATAGTCCTACCTTATCTAGTTATTTGGTTATATATCTTTAAGATAGATATCTTTTAAAATTACTCTTTCTTTTTGTCACCCCTCTGTAATACTTGTAGTTTTGCTATCTAAAAGACTGTTGCTATTAATATTGTATACATACTTTAATATTTTAAAAAGAAGTTTGTAGTAATTGTAAAAGACTACCTTAGTAGTTAGCGTAGAGCAAAAGCACTGTTAAATAACTAATCTAAGACTATTGCAGAGTTTATATATAAAAATATTATATATAGATAAAGTACAGCACGCAAGCTTATAGTTGATAAAGAACCTAATTTTGTAAAGGTAGTCACACATCTATTAAAGACGTATAAAATTAACTAAGTCTAATTATTAAAACATGACTTTTAAGCTATAAAAAAAATAAAAAAGAGGATAAACTAATTATAAACGCTCTTACAAAGCTACTAAAGCTTTAAGTAAAAACTTGCCTATAGTTCTTTTTATAGACAGGATCTCTATACAAAAGCAGATAGGTTACTTATTATACTAACTAGTTATAGGGCAGAACCTAGTACTTTCTATTAAACTTGCACTACCTATATAGCAAACGCTTTTATTTAGAGGAGTAAAGGACTACGCACAATTACTTGCTATATAAGTAATGTAGCTAAATCTTAGAAATTAGTTTATAAGAAATGCTATTACCTATACTGATTAAATAAGAGCTTTTAAAAAGGAATACTAGGACAACACTAAGAAAATACAACGTAAAATTATGAAGCAAAAAGACTTAGTTCTTCTTTAGAACTAAGTTTAAGAAATCAAAATGTCTTAAGACTGTAAGCTAGACACAAAGTAATTAGGACTATATTATATTTATAACGCTAACCTTAATAGTACACGCTTTTAATACACAATACCCAAATAGCAATTAAAGCCTCTTTAGCAACAATACGTACAAGATATTAAAAAAGTAAATTAAAAGAATATAACGCTATAGAATTTTAAGTATTAGGAATAAACTAGCCTAATAGTAAATGTTCTAGTCTCGTTAGATTTACCTAAGCTGTCTATTAAACTATAAACGCCTTTACTTTCTATAATAAGAGATAACTTTTATTCTTAAGTTGTTATTACTAAGCATTTTACAGAGAAAAAGCGCCGTGTATTTAAATAAAACTTTAGAAGCTTAGAGTCTAACTCTAATACTATTACAGCTAGCAACGAACAGGCTGCTAAACGGCCTATGTTCTTAAGAAAGGGAGAAGACACCATGCTATTAGTGTCTACTTTTACTTTTAGCTACTTATTTACAGATTTCTTATGTTAAATGCAGAGATTAGCTGTTTATTCTACAGATTCTAGGTGTACTAGGCGCACCTAGATTCTATAGATTTATTACACTTTAATACGCAACACTGCGTTTATATTACAACATACGCTCTCTTACAAGCTTCCTTAGCTATTAAACGTAATTCTAACATTCTTATGCGTTTTAAGCTAGTTGCCTTAAAGATAAAAGCTCTTTAGGCAGACTATTACTTCTTCTCTTCTGTTCTTAGCTAATTTCAAGCCTTATACATTGCAATTAAATAAGCTAGCTTACTTACTTAATTAAAACTAACAACTTTTAAGGCAGCAACCTTTTACAGTTCTGTAATAGCAAAACATATATAGAAAGTAGCAAGCACTAGCGTAATGCGCTAAGAACTAGCAATAGAAACTACAACTACTATAGTACTATAAAAGCTGCATAATTTAGTAGAAGCTAAGATATAGGTAGCCTTAGCTAGCAGGAGCGATAGCAATAACAACAGTAAGTAAGAATAGGTATCTCCTTTAAAAGTAAGCCTCTTTAGACTAGGAAATTAAAAATAAGCTAGAAGGCAACATTAACTTAGTAACTCTTTTAGCTACCTTAGAATTACTTACCTAGAAGAACACTACTATAATTAAATTTTTGCCTGTTTTTTATAGATTAGCCCGTAAACGCTAGTCTTCTTAATACTAGAACAGTAAGCTATTCTTCTGGTGCGGGTAGGACGCTACCTAGGCCGCGAGTATAAAGAACCCTAGATTTTAGTATAGTAACCCTCTGTAGTACAGATAATGTTGTACTACAACGTACTAAGCTTAGCAATCTTAGACTATTAGTAGCACTACAAAAATTTAAATAAGGCTTACTACACTAGTAGGATAAAGACAATTAAGAGCTGCTAACAATAATCTATTATTAGTGCTATATTATCAATAGCACAACACGTTCTACAGTTCTTAACACTATTACTGTACGGGTGTTGGAGTGTATAAAGACATACTGCTACGTGGGCAAGAGATTACTAGAGACTAGATTATGCAAGAACAGGGTTAGTAAGATAATAATCTTATTGTAGGTTAAGTATAAAGACTATTTGTAGAAGAAGAAGCCTATTTTATAGTACAGTACAGAAGCTTAGCTGTAAAGTAAAGGAATAATAAATAGTGTCTTCTTTCTGTAAAATACAGAATAGGTTATATACCTTAGGATTAGATAGTTAAGCACTAACTTAGTGTGCAGTAAGGTATTACTTTATAAACTAGCATAAACCTCCTCTTCCTGCAAGCTTCGCCTTATTAAGCTCTATATTTTATAGAAAAAAAAGAAAAAATAGCAAAAACAAAAAAAATAAAAGAAACACAATTTAATTACCTTCAACACTACCTAGTATTAGTAGATTATATATCCTTGTAGCAGCTATAGAATCTAAGTGTCTAGAAAGTACTTAAATTCTGTAGGCTTAGCAGTTCTCTCTCTATACACCTAATAAAAGCACATCTCTACTATATTACTATCTTCTACTTTTTTAAGCATTTATTTTAATAAAGTTCTTAAGCAGCAGTGAAAGTGCTTAATTTAAGTATAAGTATAGTTGCTACAGTAGTAGTAGAAGCTTAAGTCTTAAATATCAAATAAAGATAACTATAATAAAGCTACCTAGTTAGAGTTAAGAATACTAAAACGTTATTTAAGATTACGATGCTTGATTAAGAATAAACCCGCAGAAAACGCTATTTAAAAAAAGCATAATAAGTTTTTTACTTTCTTAAAGAACTTAGCGCTTGTTACTTTCTAGGCTAAGTTCTTTTTAAAAGTGCTAAAACAAATTAGCTTAAAAAAAGTAGCAATTTATTTATTCTAGTGCTTTATGATATATAAAAGGTTCTATTTATTATTAGAAAAGTATAATTAGTTAGGGAAACCTTAAACAAAATTAGTAGGAAAGGTGTTTTTTTAACTTTTGTACTATAAGCTATAAGTTAAGAATTTATTATGTAAGATAGGTATAAAATTCTTTAATATATTTATTAATTTATTTTTTATTATTATTTTATAACATATTGTTTAGCTCTTTATAAATAAAAGGTTTATCTTATTTAACTTATTTTATAAAAGCTTTCTAGATCTAGAATTTGTACTTAATATGTACATTTGCAAGGAACAGCTAGTTAATTTCTTGAAACTTATTAAAATAACTAAAAAAAGTATAAAAAGTAATAGTATAGTTATAGTAAGCTTTGCAAATCTCCTTATAAGTTTCTATAGTAGGCACTTCTATTATACTATCTTAGACTATAATAAACTAGAAAAGCATAGTGCAGCAGTAATAAGTAGTTAGCTTAGTACTTTATAAGGTAGAAAAAGTAATAAAATATAAGCTTGCCCTTTTTTGTAGATTTACTTTATTTATTTAGCGTTAAAAACCACTTTTTATATACTTTCTAGCTAGTTAGTCTTGTCTTCCTATTCTTTAATAAGACTATTTAACAATTTAATATCTATATTTTTACGCTACTATAAGTACGCTAGTACATACTTGGAAAATTCTAGTAGTATCTTTATACAGTTGTTTATGCTCTTATTATTAAATAAAACACTACTTTAAATTATCTTTATATTAAGGCTTTTTATTGTTACACGCTTAAAGTTACAGTTAATATACTTAAAGTGTATCTAATTGCTTTTTTAGCAAACTTAGTATCGTAAAAGTAAGAGATTGGAGTATATTCTTAACAAAGTATTATATATTATAACTAGTATTTTAAGTCTGTGCATATAGCTTATTAAATAATATAGGCGTTAGTAATAATGCTTCCTATGCGTTAGAATTCCTTTACTTATAGTTAAAACTTTATAGTTTAATAATCTTATTCTAAGTAGAGATAGGGTAGAGGTTAAGTTAAGATAGTTAATATTATTAGCTTAGCAGATTTTTATCTTGCTTAGTTAAGTAATATCTGCTAGTAAAAAGCTTAGAAATAATAAAATTAAATTAGAATTTCTGCTAACAGCTTTGTCCTATATATAGTAAGAGTAAGTACTTATTAAGTATATTAGAAGGCAAAGCTCTCTTAAATAGACTTATAACACTTACAGCAGTGCGCTTATAAATAAAGTATACTTAATTATATAATAAGTTGTTAGAGTTATGCAATTGTTTAATATTAACTTCTTAATACTATTTTTTAATAACTTTAATATAATTAAGATTTATAATTAGCTTTTTTACGTAGGCACGCTTAAGTAGCTTAAGATAGACTAAAGTAGAGTTTATATAATAGCGTCCTGCTCTAAGAATCTTAGTTTTTTAGTTTATTATATTGAGCCTTTTATTTACGTAAGTAGTATTATTAAGCTTAGTGTCTAGTTGTGTAGCTGCTTATTTGTATGCTAGTGTTGCTTTTAAAGTATAAGAGCTTAGTAAAAGTAGTAAAGTAAAAACTAGTTAGTTACTAGTTTTAGCCCTTACATGTTTTACTTAGATGTTAGCAGTATTACGCTTTTATTATATAACAGTTTTTCTACTTACAAGTTTTAAATGCCTTAACTATTATATAATTATTAGCTTTGCTTTCTGCTAATATTTATAAGAATTGCCTTAGTTGCTTATTTATAATTAATAGACTATAACTCCCTAGATTGCAGGTCTTAGATGCTATAAAGTTGCTATAGCAATTAATAAATTAAGCTTTAAATAAAGTTCTTCTAAGTTCTATAGCTATTAAAATAAGTACTTTATATATTAAATGCACCTACACTTTTATTGCTTTATAGTAATTTATATCTTTAAGAGATTACGTAAAGTAAAGCTAATGAGTTTTTAAGTTTTTAGATATAGCTATGTCCTTAGAGATTTTTTGCTAGAAAGTATAGTAAAAGTTGCTGTTCTCTTTGTCATTCTTAGCTTTAGCGTTCGGGCGTAATTTCTACGCGCTATAAGTTATATTATCTTTTTTAATTTTTGTAGCTGTAATAATTTTACGCAGGTTTTTTTTTTTGCTATTTACTAATATTTAGAAGTAGTTCTTTGCTATAAAGGCTATTTTATATAGTAAAAGCATTAATGTTCTTGTATAGTAGCTTAGTAGTTGCCTAGTTTACTAGTAATATATATTATTCTTTTTTTTAGTTCTTTGTGTTAAGATAGTGTAGTGCTGCTGTGTTAAAAAAGTAAGTAGTATTCTTAAAATCTATGCGTTGTAGTACAAAAGCTATATTTATTAATTTTTAGTAGTTAAGTTATATGCGGGGCATATAGATGCTAATATATTTTTTAACAAATTTTGTTGCTAGCTTTTTTACTGTTGAAACTATATTACTTAGTTTTTTAGCCTTTTTGTTTTGCGACAAGAATGCTGTACTAATAATAAAATAGTGTTTTTTAGAAACCTTTAACACTACTATATTTGTTTATAAGTCTTAGGAGTTAAGTATAGAGATTGCCTACTTCTAAAATAATTTAAAAATAAGATTAAATTAGTATAAAGCACTATTAAACTACTAATTTATACAGAAGGGTGCCAAAAAAAAAGAGATCAAAAAGGTTTTTATTTTCAAAGCTTAATATTACCATGACGACAAAGGCTATACTGGAGAAAGTTAGTGATTCAAAAAGCCAAGAACCTCTTCTTTTGGATAGGCTGCTTAGTAAGTTGCTTAGTAAGCATGATTACTCTTAATCTTCGCAGTGAAAATACAGGTTCTAAAACTTAAGAATATATTACAATATAACCTTTTTTGAAATGTGTAAAAATCGCTATAATTTACATATAATGAATAACACAAGCTAATCTTATTTAGATATAAGTTGAAAGGCAATTGTAAAATTAACTGTTAAGTAATAATAGAGAGCTTATTTCTTAAGTTTTTTCTTAACAAATAGCTATAATAGCGTACAAATACTTAGTGTACTAGCCTTTAGCTTCTTATACTTGCAAATAACGCCTTATTAATAATAGAATACAATTATTAATCGCCTTTTAAGGTAATTAATTTTATTTCTTCTTTGTAGCAGCCTTAGAGGCTGCTATACTTCTCTTATTATTTTTTATACTTAAAGAAGCAATAGGCCTTTTAGCTAAAGCGTTT
This sequence comes from Alternaria gansuensis, assembly GCA_009289805.1. Taxonomy (NCBI): domain Eukaryota; kingdom Fungi; phylum Ascomycota; class Dothideomycetes; order Pleosporales; family Pleosporaceae; genus Alternaria; species Alternaria gansuensis. The sequence continues at coordinate 248,280 of WBOK01000022.1, read as the reverse complement.
TTTAGCAAAGCCTACACGTTTTCTACATGATTTAGATTAAGACTATAGGCAGAATGCTTAAAAAGTAATATCTTATATTTAGAAAGCTAGGATAAAACTCCTAAAGTTTTATAAATCTTAGCGTTATCTTACTAAAACTTCTAGCTTATATAGAAGTTAGTAAGGTGCTTAAATATATAGAAGAAAACTCTAACTTTATAATTTAAATATAGAGTAATAAGCCTCTGAATAAAAAAATAAAGTATATATAACTTACCTTTTTTTATTATGAGTTTTACTATAGGAATTAGGATCTTTTTAATATAGTTTTAATTCTTAAGAGGAGTAGTAATTAAAGGGCTTTTAATTACTACTAGTTTAGATCTTCTACTTATTTAAATTGCACTCTCAACTTAAATAGAAATATCTTAACCTATAACTAGATTAGTAAGTATTCTAAAAGTTGATTAAAATAAAAAAAATATTATAGATATAATATAGTTTATTATTTAATGATTATAGTTTTTGAAACTTACTTGTATTTATTGTAGAAATAATTTTCTTTTTTATTTTCTTTTTGTGCTTTATTTGATAGTATTCTGTCCTAGCACTGTGCCTACGATTAATAGCAGACTCGTTTAAAAATATAACTTTATAAAAGTTTATATTTTTAATGTTTTGAAGGATTTGCTTAGCATAAATGTAATAATTATAAGCTTTTTTAGTGTCTAAAGGTGTCTTTTTTTAAGAAATATAAACAGAATAGTTCTCCTTTTTTAGAAAGCGTTGTACGCTTCTAATTAAAAGATTTATACTATTTTCTTTCAAAAGACGTTAAATTGTTTTTTTAGGGCTTCTTGTAAGGTCTCTATTAAGTATTCTTTTTGCTTTTAAGATCTTAGAAGTACGACCTTGTTTAGAGCTAATAATAGATAAAGGAGCGTTTTGTTTTTGTTTAATTTAATAAAGAGTATTGTAAATACTTTTAGAAAGCTTTTCTAGTATATTACTAATAGAGTATAAACTTGTTGTTCAAATTGAGAGAGATTGCGAGCCATAGAGGAGATAATATAAAGATAGAAAGTTAGGATAAACAAGAGGAGTATATATACTATATTTTTATTAAGTTATTACGTAATTAGTGCTTACGTAGGCAACCTCTATTTTTTTATCTTTTCATTAAACTAAAAGGAAATAGGAAATATTACTTAAGAATTTGCTCACATTATGCTTACATAAGCTAATTAAACTTAATTTTTTTAGCCCTATTTATGCGTTCACAAAAAAGATATGCCAAAATCCATTTTTGCTTTTTTTTTCTACATATTTTGAGCGAGATTACAGGCGCAATTGTGCTGACTAAGCAGCTTACTAAGCAACCTATCTTAAAGAGGAGATTCTTGGCTTTCCAAATCACTTACTCCTTTTAGTATAGCCCTTCTAGATATTGAAATATAAAGCTTTGAAAACCATAACTTTTTTGATTTCTTTTTTTTTGTCACCCCACTGTAGTACACGTTTTTTACATACAACACTTAGTTAGCAATTAAAGCTCTTTAAGTAATAATACGTGCTTAATATTGTAGAGAAAAATTTAGAAAATATCAAATTATAAAATTCCAAGTATTAGGAATAAACTAGTTTAATAGTAAATGTTCTTGTCTTTCTAGACTTGCTTAAGCTGCCTACCAAGTTACAACTATCTCTACTTCTTGTAACTAAAGATAATCTTTATTTTTAAGTTGTTATTACTAACCGTTTTATAAATAAAGAGTGTTGTATATATATATAAGACTTAAAAAGCTTAGACTCTAAATTTAATACTGCTATAACTAGCAACTAATAGGCTACTAAACGGCCTATTTTCTTAGGAAGAGGAGAAGATACCATGCTATTAGTGTCTACTTTTACTTTTAGCTACCTATTTACAAATTTCTTATATTAAATGCAGAGATTAGTTATTTAGCTTACAAATTTTAGGTGTATAGTAAGCACTTAGATTTTGTAGTTCTTTTGTACCTTAATTTGTAACGCCGCGTTTAAATTACAACAAATACTTTTTTACAAACTTCTTTAGTAAATAAATATAAATTTAAATATTCTTAATCATCTTAAGCTAGTTACTTTAAAGACAAAATGTCTATTAAGCAGACTATTGCTTTTTTTCTTTTAGCATTAGCTAGTTTTAAGCCTTGCATATTGTAATTAAATAAGCTAGCTTACTTAGTTAACTACAACTAACAACTTTCAAAGCAACAACCTTTTATAGTTTTATAATAGCAAGATATGTATAGAAGGCAGCAATCGCTAGCTTAATGCGCTAAGAACTAGTAACAGAAACTACAACTACTACACTACTACAAGAGCTGCATAATTTAGTAAAAGCTAAAATATTAGTATTCTTAGCTAGTAGGCGCGATAGTAATAATAATAAGCAAAAATAAGCGCCTTCTTTGAAAAAATGTCTCTTTAGGCTAGGAAACTAAGAACAAGCTAGAAGGCATTATTAACTTAATAACTTCTTTAGCTACCTTATAATTACGCACCTAAAAGTATACTACTATAATTAAATCTTTGCTTGCCTTTTACAGATTAGCCTATAACTACTAGTCTTCTTAATATTAAAATAACAAGCTATCCTTCTATTATAAGTAAAACGCTACCTAGGCTGCGAGTACAAAGAACTTAGCGTATTAACTCTTTATAATATAGATAATATTGTACTATAACTTACTAAGCTTAGTAATTTTAAATTATTAGCAGCACTATAAAAACTTAAATAAGGCCTACTACACTAGTAAAATAAAGATAAGCGAGAGCTGCTAATAATAATTTATTGTTAGTGCTATACTATATACAGCATGACACGTTCTATAGCTTATAGCGCTATTAATAGCTTTTACTTTAAGCCTAGTGTTGCGCGAAACTAGCTTAAAAAACACATTATTCTATATAATAACTAGTAGAAGTTTACTATGCGGGTTCTTTTACTAAGAGGAGTAGCGCTAGTTAGCTTAGCTAAATTACTATAAGTATACAGTATTAACTCCTAAGCCTAAAAGCTATATTAATTTAACGTTAGCAAATTCTCTAAAGATAAAAGGCTTTATAAGCTCTAGCTTTTACTGTTAGTAGCAGGGGATACAGAGAGTATGCGAAACATATTACCTAGGGCTTAATACTAAAAAGTTGCTATTATTTTATATTTTTTAAGACTAGACCTTTAGCACTTCGCAAACAGCAATAGTAGTAGCACTAACTTTCTAGCTCTTAAAGAGTTTTGATAAAAGCAACTGCTATTACTAGTATAATATAAATATCGCTTTTTAAAATAGGTATAGCTTTTTTAGCTTAACTATTTTTTTTTGCTAAAATAGACAGCTTATAAAACCTTAAGTAAATTATTACTTGCGTATAACTAGATACTATTAGCTTACTTATTAACACTTGTTTACTAGCAATGAATATTGCTAATTCTAGCACTTATAGCATTGCTTGTATTAAGAAGATTACTAATTAATACATTAGTATACTTACTAAACCTAACTGTTTAGTAAAAAGATTACGTTATAAAAAATTTATAAAAGTTTTTAACTAAAAATAATTTGCGCTAGGCTATAGATACTTTGTTATTAGAAATTTAGGGCAGGGCAAGATTAACTAAAAAGTTCTTTAGCCTACTATGTTTAAGGACTATGCACGCCGCTTTAAAACACTCAATTTTTAGTATTTTCTTTTTAATAAGATTGCTAATAAGATTACTAAAAAGCTTCCTGTAACTTATTAAGAGATTAACGCTAGACTATAGCAGGCTCTTACTAATTTTAAGCATTTTTTTTAAACAGCACTATAGCTAGCAACCTCTAGGCTATAAGATAGCCTAGATTCTTAGGAAGAGGAGAAGATACTATATCATTAGTGTCTACTTTTATTTTTAGCTGCTTATTTACTAATTTCCTGTGTAAAATTTAAGTATAGACCGCCTATTCTAAAAATTCTAGATATATAGTAATTACGTAAATTTTATAGACTTATAATACTTTACTACTATACTAAGACTACACTTAGCTTCTCGCACTTGCAAAGCAATTGCTAATAATGGCAACTATTTTTATTACAAAACTTACTTATTTTAGCGCAATATAGACCTTGTTTACTTTTACCTTTACCTGCCTACTAGCAGTATACTGCTACTACATATAAAGTTAAACCATAACTCTACTAACTAACTAACTTTCTTTTTACACTAACTTTACTACCTTTTTACCTAGGTATTAACTTTTAAAGACAACAATTATAGCAAGATTTTCTCTTTTAGTCTAGCAAAGGCTAAGAATAATACATATACTACTAATAAACTTGCTTAAATAATATTTTAGCCTCTATTAGACAAGGCTTAAGGCAAGTAGCTACAGAAGTAACTGCTTTAGACACTAGGTTTATTAAAAGTCTTTAAAGACCTAGAAGTAAGTATAAAACAAGAAGACTATATTACAAACTATACTTTTAAAGTTATTTAGTATTAAAACAAAGTACTAAAGCTTACAAAACTTAGCAATAGTTTTAAAGTTACTAATATTTAAACTTTAGGAGACAAAACTCTTTTAAACGCTTTATAGCAACAGCGTATTATTATAAATTAATAGTTTAATAGTGCTTTATACAAATTTAATCTTATTCTTAAGGTTGTTTTAGGAGTAGGCGATTTTTATACTTAACTTCTAGGACTTATAGACAAATATAGTAGTATTAAGGGTCTTTAGAAATACTATTTTATTATTAGTGCAGTATCGTTGTTGCGAGACAGAAAGGCTAAAGAACTAAGTAATATAGTCTTAATAGTAAAGAAGCTAGCAATAGGATTTATTAAAGAATATATTAGTATTTATATGCCCTGCACGTTACTTAACTACTAAAAATCAATAGATATAGTTTTTATACTACAACGCATAATTTTAAAAAATGCTGTCTACTTTTTTAATACAGCAGCACTATACTATCTTAACGTAAAAAACTAAAGAAAAGAATACTACGTATTACTAGTAAACTAAGAGACTATTAAGCTACTATGTAAAGACATTTATACTTTTGCTGTACAAAATAGCTTTAACAGCAAAGAACTACTCTTAGATATTAGTAAATAGCAAAAAGAGGACCTACGCAAGATTATTACGGCTACAAAAGTTTAAAAAAAATAATATAACTTATAGCGCGCAGAAATTACGCCCTAACGCTAGGGCTAAAGACAATAGAGAGAATAGTAACTCGTACTATGCTTTTTAGCAAAAAACTTTTAAGTACATAGCTATATCTAAAGACTAAGAAACTAATTAGCTCTACTTAATATTATTTTTTAAAAGTATAAATTACTATAAAGTAATAAAAGCGAAGGTATATTTAATATGTAAAGTACTTATTTTAATAGCTATAGAACTTAGAAGGGCTCTGTTTAAAGCTTAATTTATTAATTACTATAGTAACTTTATAGTATCTAAAACCTACACTCTAGGGAGTTGTAGTCTATTAATTATAACTAAGCAACTAAGGCTATTCTTAAAAATATTAGCAGAAAGTAGAGCTAATAATTATGTAATAGTTAAGGCATTTAAACTTATAAGTGGACGAACTATTATATAATAAAAGTGTAATGCTGCTAATATCTAGGCAGAACATGTATGAGCTAGTACTAGTAACTAACTAGTTTTTACTTAACTACTTTTACTAAGCTCTCGTGCTCTAAAGGCAATACTAGTATACTAACAAGTAGCTATACAACTAAATACTAAGCTTAATAATACTACTTACGTAGATAAAGAGCCTAATATAATAAACTAAAAGACTAAGATTTTTAGGGCAGAATGCTACTATATAAATCTTACTTTAGCGTTCTTTAAGCTACTTAAGCGTGCCTACGCAAGGAAGCTAATTACAAATTCTAATTGTATTAAAGTTATAAAAGAATAGTATTAAGAAGTTAATATTAAAAAACTATATAACTCTAACAACTTATTATATAATTAAGTATACTTTATTTATAAGCGCACTGCTATAAGTGTTATAAGTCTATTTAAAAAAGCTATGCCTTCTAATATACTAAATCAGTGTCTACTCTTACTATACATAAAACAAAGCTGTTAGCAGAAATTCTAATTTAATTTTGTTATCTCTAAGCTCTTTACTAGCAAATATTACTTAACTAAGCAAGATAAAAATCTGCTAAGCTACTAATATTAACTATCTTAACTTAACCTCTACCCTATCTCTAGTCAGAATAAGATTATTAACACTATAAAGTTTTAACTATAAGTAGAGAAATTCTAACGCATAGAAAGCATTGTTACTAACGCCTACATCTAGCTATAACAGTGTAGCAATCTAGAAAATATTATTATAAAAACTTTTAAAATATATAAGTTCTTTTTATAACGCATAAATAGAAAACTAAACTTTAGGAAGTTACGTAATATATACTACTTGCTTATTTAATAAGCTATACGCACAGACTTGAAATACTAGTTACAATACGTAATACTTTATAAAAAAAACATACTGGCTTCGGCCTTTTGAGACAACCTTTTGATGTGACTACACATTTTGTAGACACCTTTTTAGTAAAAAAGATTTATTGCTAACAACAGGTATCCGGGCTTATGTATGTACGCTTTAAGGTAATATATTTTACAGGGTTAGTGTAACTAAAAGTCACTTTAGGCCCTCTTGTTTGGCATTGCTAGCACGCAATTAGTGTGTTGCATGTTTAGACAGAAACAAAGATGCGCGATATTTTTCTAACTAACTATCTTAACTAATAACTATTTACTGCTAACTACAACTTCTGTTGTCTTTGTTGCTATCCTAGCAGTATTGCAGTTGCAGTGTTTCTAGCATGCGCCTATACTTAAATGTAAACATACGACAACAGCGTTACTATTTAAGCACAGCTCTTTTATTTCTAAAGGTAACTTACAAAATCCTCCTGCTTATTAGTTTATTTTAGCTACTTAATAGCTATTTTAACATGCTTTTGCTCCTTGTAAAGCTACTATAAGGTTTCTTTACTAAGGTTGTATTTGCGCAGGAGGAGATTAGTAAAATAATATACTATTACTGCACCTAGACTATTAACATGCGCAACGTATTTAATAGACTTACTGCTAAATAAGCTTTTTACAACCTCTATTATAACTTTAACATTTATAATACTAGACGTATTAATAAAGTGTTAATAAATTACAAAATTTAACCTCTGCGTTTACCTAATTACTATAAAAGCTACTGCTAATAGCTTCTCTTTAACTAACTAAAGAGGCTGCTTAATAAAGGTAAACGTAAGCTTTGTAATTTACTACTATAGCTTCTTATATAGTAACTTAGTAAAGTTTAACTTTACTTAATATAAGCTATTAGTCTTTGTGTTAAACATAAAAAAATAGTCTAAGTATTATATTGTTTATATGCAAGTTGTTCATATATAGTACTGTGTAGTGAAAGAGATCTTAAAGGTAAAAAGTAGTAGGCAAGGAGCTTTTATAAAGTATTGTAGGCTTCTGCTACAGTAACGTACGTGTTTTACCCTCTTCTACCTCCTCTACCTCCTCCGCCTCTATTGCAATCTTATTGCTATATGTAGGCTAGCAATTGCGGTTAAACACGTTTTAATTAGTGTTATTTTTTAGTACTTACAGCAAATTTTTTAACTTTAATTTTGCTTAGTAGTCTAAGCTTTTCTGCTCTAAGCGCCTAGCGCGTGGACCTTACCTACTTACTGTTTAAATTTTATTAACTATACATAATCTTTTTTTAACTTTTGCGACTAATTAGTAGAGGGCAGCTGCTTTTTACTTTTTTAGAAAACCTATTTTAACCACAACAACAACCACTACCTTTAATACCTTAAAAATAAAATAAAAACATACTTTAATTTTTTACTTTTACTATACTAAGTTTACTAAAAAAGGCAATTAAATATACTTTAAGTATATTAACTTTAACCTTAAGCGTGTAATAATAGAAGGCTTTAGTATAGAGATTATTTAAAGCAGTGTTTTATTTAATAAGAAGAATATTAATAACTGTATAGAGATACTACTAAGATTCTATAAGCATATGCTAGCGTACCTGCAGTAGCGTAAAAATATAAGTTTTAAATTATTAAATAGTCTTATTAAAGGATAAAAAGACAAGACTAACTAGCTAAAAAACGCATAAGAAGTAGTTCTTAATGCTAAATAAGTAAAGTAAATCTACAAAAAAAAATAAGCTTAATTGTTATTACTTTTTTTACTTTATAAAACTACTAAGCTAACTACTTATAACTGCTGTACTATACTTCCCTAGTTTATTAAAGTCTAAGATAGTATAATAGAGGTGCCTGCTATAAGAACTTATAAAGAGATTTACAAGGCTTACTGCAATCTTACTACCTCTCTTTATACTTTTTTTAGTTATTTTAATAAGTTGAAAAGTATTTACTAGCTATTTCTTATAAATATGCATATTAAGTACAAATCCTAAATCTAGAAGGCCTTTATAAAACAAGCTAAATAAAATAATTCTGCTATTTATAAGAAGCTAAACGTCTTACTATAAAACACTATTAAGAGATAAATTAATAAACATATTAAAAAATATTATAACTATATTATATAATAAATTTTTAACTTATAGCTATAGTGCAAGAGTTAGAAGAAAACGCTTTTTATACTAATCTTATCCAAAGTTCTCCAACTAATTATACTTCTTTAATAATAATAAAAACTTTTTATATATAATAAAAAACTAGAATAAATAAAATACAAATTTTTTTAAGCTATTTTCTTTGAGTGCCTTTAAAAAGAACTTAGCTTAAAAGCTTATAAGCGATAAGTTTTTTAAAAAAGTAAAAAACTTATTATACTCTTTTCTATATAGCGTCTTTAGCGTATTTATTCTTAATTAGGCATAGTAATTTTAAATAACGTTATAGTACCTTTAACCCTAACTAAGCAGCCTTGTTATAGTTATTTTTAATTAATATTTAAAACTTAAGCTCCTGCTACTACCACAATAACTATACTTATACTTAGACTAAGCACTTTAACTACTACTTAAAAACCTTGTTAAAGTAAACGCTTAAAGAAGTAAAAAATAGTAATATAGTAAAGATGTGCTTTTATTAAATGTGTAGAAAAAGAACTACTAAGCTTACAGAATCTAGGTACTCTTTAGACACCTAGATTCTATAGCCACTACAAAGATATAAAATCTACTAATACTAGGCAGCGTTCTAAGTAATTAAATTATATTTTTTTTATTTTTTTCTTTTATTTTTGCTGTTTTTTTCTTTTTTTCTTTTTATAAAGTGTAGAGCTTAAAAGAGCTAAGCTTGTAGGAAGAGGAGATTTATGCTAGTGCACAGGGTAATGCCCTACTACACACTAAGTTAGTGCTTAACTATCTAATTTTAAAGTATATAACTTATTCTGTATTTTACAGAAAGGGGACACTATTAATTATTCCTTTACTCCACAGCTAAGCTCCTGTATTATACTATAGAATAGATTTCTTCTTCTACTAATAGTTTTTATACTTAACTTACAATAAAATTATTATCTTACTAACCCCGTTCTTGCATGATCTAGTCTCTAGTGATCTCTTGCCCTCGTAGCAGTATGTCTTTATATACTCTAACACCCGTACACTAGTAGGTGTAAGTTACTACTTAATGGTAGTAATATGCGCTAAATTCACGCAAATGCTGCTTCTTATAATAATAAATTTTAGAAAATAAACTTTACTTAAAGCAAATATACATTTTTTAAAATTTTAATATAACTCTACTTTTTATAAAATGTTAAGTATAGCGCGTATAGTACACTAGTGTAGCGCAATATTGTTGTTGTAGGTATAGATAAAGATATTATCTAAATAAATATATATATGTAATCTAAGTGCCTTTTTAAAGCTTTATTATTGTAGGCTTAGAAACTTACTAGGGTATTTATAAGCCTAAAAGGCATAACAAGATATTTAAAATGTCTATATTATATTTAAAAAGTAGTTTTCTACTTATCCTCTACTTTAATTCTTAGATAATAGCAGGCGTTTTTAAGATTTAATGTTGTGTAGTAGCGTGCTCCTAACAAGCTGTCTAGTGTTTTTCTAATTAAAGAGAGCAGGTAACAATTTTTTATTATAACAGCGTTAAGACCTTAATAATTTATACAAAGGCAAAGAGTTCTATTTTTTTAAGTATAAATAATATTAAAACGCCTATAAGGCTAGTGCTGTAGTAATTTTATTTCTTCTTTAGTGCTTTCTTAATATATTTATAAAGTACTTAAAGCTTATAAGAAAAGAAAGTATAAAAAAAGCTATAAAAAAGTTCTTTTCTTTATTAAATAAAGATTGCGTAATCTAAACTTTTTAGTTATAAAAAAGTTTTAGCAGTATTATTGTTAAAGATATTAGCATAGTTTTATAATATATTAAGTATACGCTAAACCTGCGTTATAGATATATTTAGTATATATACTTTAGGCTTAATGCTTACACTATTACTTTAAAGTACTTTTAGAAAATAAGAATTTAAGTTTATAAGTTTTATGTTCTTTAAGAATACTTTAGTAGCTACTAAGTTAATGTTTACTTTTATATATTCTTAACGCAATATTTATCTTTTGTAGTTAATATAGATACTCTCTTAGCTTAAAAAAAAGTTGCTAAGTAGTAGTAGTACGCTTTTTTTGTTTACTTTATACGCAGTAACTTTTATAATGCGCTTTACGCTATTATTATTTATTAAGTATAGCTAAAGCTTATATACTGCGTATGTGTTTTACCTTTAAAGTCTAATTTAATTTAAGCAGGAAAGTTCTACATCTTAAATAGGTTTTAGATTTATTTCTTTAGCTGTTTTCTAACTAACAAGGCTAATATCTACTTATAAGTTTAAAATAACCTAGAGTTTTTTCTTTACTTTAGTTGCTAATTATGCGTAACACATGCGCTGCACTTTTAGTAAAATATCTATTAGTATATACTTTACTAACTTTAAGTTTATAACAAAGCTTAACTTTTTTTTTTTGTTTATATTAACTAGAACTTTATTAGAGTTACTGCTTTAGCACTTATTAGCGTAGTGCTCTTTCTTCTAGTACTTAAAGTATATAATATTATTACTATTTTTACGTTTCTTAGGTCTGTTTAGTGTAGTAGCTAAAAAAGAGTGTTTTTTTCTTTTCTTTGTAAAAGTGTTTTAGTAAAGTAGATTATGCGTAATAAGTGCTTTACGTAAATTCTACTTAAGTGTAAATCTAGGTGTAATAAAGTCTTTTTTAGTTATAAAAATTTAATAGTAGTTAGTAATTACGCGCTATTTTTAGGCTATAGTTTTGCAAATAAGTACTAAACTCTTTATACCTTAGTATATATTAAGAGTTAATCTTTAAAAATATTAAAATAAGTTATAAATAATTAAATAGTCTAGTTTTTTTACTATATAGCGTGCGTATGCGCAGTTACTACTTTAAAGCTATAGTTAATAAAGTTTAAATGCAAGTTAAGTATGTATTACTTAAAGTAGTTTTAAGTTAGCACTTTTTTTTTACTTTAAAAGAATGCTTATAGTAAGTATACTAAAGCTTTTAAAAGTCTACTCTAAAATACTATATTACTTAAATTACTTTATTATTAACGTGTTTCCCAAGCGAGTGGCCAACCTAAGCGAGTGGCAAACGCTAAACTAGCGCACCACCTGCGCACAACTATTGCGTAATGTCTTAACTATAACAACGCTAAAAGACAAATACTAAAGCAGATGTACAGCTTGCTATCTCTAATATTAATGCGTAATACGTTTAAAGCGTAAATTAGACTACAGATGTATATAACGTACCTTAAAGAACTTTTAATAGATAACGCGCTAGAACGCGCATGCAGCGTGACTATAAAGCAAACTTAAAGCGCCTAACAAAACTAAAAGAAGAGGCTATAGTTTAAAAAGTTATTAAGTAGTTTAAACAAGGTCTTGTGCCCTTAAGAGCCTATATACAAGAAATAGTGGATAAACTTTTTAAAGCGCGGTAAAGTAACCCTATTAGCAAAAACTAAGTTAAAAACTTTATTAAGCAGACTTTTAAGCTTTAGAAGCGCTAGAGCTATTTATATAACTATTAGTAAGCTATTTATAAGGATCCTGCAGCTGTCTTACGCTAGCTTAACTTAATACATAAAATAAAGTAGAAGTATAAAATTATAGACAACATTGTTTATAATTTTAATAAGACTAGCTTTACTATAAGTAAGATTTTAGCATAGATAGTTGTTACTAGTTTAGAAGTAGCTAGAAGAAAAAAGACTATCTAGCTAAGTAACTATAAGTAGATTACTATTATTTAAATTGTTAGCGCTGTAAGTTACTTGCTTCTACTTTTTGTTATCTTTATAAGTAGCGTGCTTATTAACGTCTAGTTTAAGGACTTACTACGCAATTAAATTTTTAAAGTAAGCTCTAATAGCTAAATAAATAATTAGCTTGCTCTTGCCTAGTTAAAGTACTTTAATAAGTATATAAAGTCACGCTCTATAGGCGTGTACTAGCTGCTTATACTTAATAGCTATAAAAGCTATAGCTTACTAGAATTCTAAGATTTTTGCAAGGAGAAGAAGATTATCCTTTGCTATATACTTTTATATTTATTATACTTACTATAACTTCTTAATATTAGTTGCTTTGCGCTGTTAAAGCATAAGTATAGTAACTAAACTTTAGTCTTAGTATACAACTACATACATTTTGTCAGCAAGAAAACTTTTCTCTAAGTATTTAAGCTAGCTTTTAAATAGTCTTTAATAGTAAAGAATATTAAGGTAGACTTTAAAGGTGCTAGGCTAGTTCTATATAACTTAAAAGCTGTTCTATTAAAGCTTAACGTAAAGTTGCAGACTCAAGAACTATTAATACTAAAGTAAAGTATATAGAAGGCGTAAATACTACGTATTATGCGTAAAATTAAGGCGCAGTCTACGCTTATTTAATAGAAGATTTAAAACTATTATAAGTCTTTTATAAGCTTATAAGATAAAAAAAAATTAGCTAAGTAAAAGTATATAGTATATTGTATACAATATAGTGTTGCTGTAAGAGGAACAAGCGCGTATGTCAAGCGCAATTAATAAGCTTACAAAGTATTAGTTAAAAAATTAAAAGTATATTAAAATAGAGAAGACTTTAATAGTAGAGGAAGTATAAGAGTTAATTGCTAAGAAAGAGAGTAGAGATTGTAATACTAGCAAGAGGCCTGCGCGCAAAGTGCGTAGCGTAGTGCACTGTAGACGTTGTAGTAAAAAAGAACATAATTTCTGCACGTGTAAAGTAAAAATAGAGAATGCTAAGGATAGCAACAAGTCTAAAGAATAGATTAGCCTACTACAACTCTTAATTGATAGTGTTGCGCGTATACAATAGTTGTGCGCAGGTGGTGCGCTAGTTTAGCGTTAGCCACTTGCTTAGGTTAGCTACTCGCTTAGGAAACACGTTATCTCTTTTAAATTCTTGTAGTAGTAGCTAAAAGACTACTTTATAAAAGTAAGTAAACTTATAATATTCTTTAAAAGTTTTACTTTAGTATTTAGCTAAGTCTTTAAGTTCTAACGCGTGTTATATATGCATAGTATATAGTGATTTAAGTGCGTTTCCTGTGCAGGATAATATAGTTAATACTATGAGTATATTTAAAATTTCTCTTTATTTAGCTCTATTTAGTTATGCTACTTTTTCTTCTAGCTCCTGCAATTATTACAAAAATTAAAGTTTATTATATTACTTTTTTATAGCGTTTATGCGCTCCTTAAGCGTTGCAAGTACGCTTTAAGTGCACTTCTTAGGCTTCTTAAGTATAGTAGGCCTTAATAGAGTTTAAAGGGGGTTAAAGAGTTTAAATACAGCAGAGCTTTAGCTTCTTTAATTACTTTAAGTGTTAAATCGCGTTAAGGAAGCTATTTCTAGACTATTAGCTTGTAGGAGAGGTATTATTCTATAAGGGGTAGCTTTAGGCAATAGTACTTGCTTTACACTACAGAAGATAGTAAGAGATAGCTCTAAAATAATAACGTGGGTATATTTTAAGTAATAATACCTATGGGTATTCTTGCAGGTAAGGAGCCTCTTATAAGCACAATTGTAGGTAGGCAAGCTAACAATAAGCGAGCTTAGCGGATCTAGCCAACACGCAACTATCTGTGACACGCAGGCTTTCTAAGCAATAATTACGCTCTTAATAACAGCTCTCTAAGCGGTACTTATGCTTATTGCTGTTAGAGGCAGAATACACTAGAAAGATTAGTAGCTAATTAGTAAGAAAACAATAAGGCAACACTGCTTACTATGTTAGTAGTAGTAGTGTAGTAGAGAATAAAAAGGCTTAGTAATTAATACTAAGTAAGGCTAAGGATAAAGGTTTTACAGGGGCAGCAGACGCGATTAATATTGTTGTAATAATTGCACACTAACTAATTACGCGATATTTAGGGTCTATCCAATGTTTTTAATAACACTAAAGGCTGCTAGCTTAATTAAAACAAGCAGCACTAATACAATAACAACAAATTAAGAAGAGGAGCTATAATTACAGAGAGCCCTCTTAAGTAACAACCTTAATATACTACAATTGCCTAGTTAATTACAGCTTAGATTAATAGTATCTTACTGACCTGGGGGGTATGTTAAAGTATTAATATGCGGATCATCCTGGTGATCAGGTGATCCTGGTAAGCTGACCACGTGACGACCACGCTAGCGCCTATATATACAGGCCAGATCGTCTCAAATCTCTTTAGTAGTTATTGGACACTTAGTTGTGGCACTTAGTTGCTTAATACACTCATTTTGCACTCGATTGATCAAGCAATTGCTCCTTCTCAGCTCCCACAGATATAATATTATAATTTTAGTTCTAAAGAATAGTGCGCTGTAAAGATATTGAAGGATTAGGTGTAGTAATAGAGTAAGGCGAACAGACTTTTGTCCTAGTACTGTATGTCGTAAGGTGCGAATTCATATGTTTCAGCTATCAATATACGTCTAACACTTTTTTCTTTATTGATGTCTCGAGACTCATCTGAATCACGGGTAGCGGTCAATAAGCAACATCATGCTCATCTCATGTATTCAAATTTCTCAACTTCCAAACATCAGTTCATTGTAAGACTTGATATGTAAAGTAGCTATCTCTATCCGTCACGCTCTAAGCTGTATGCAAACTAGAAGTACATCATATACCATCAACAACTTATCCCACTCAAGACGCTCCTCAGCATGACTTCTCGCATATGTACTTCTTCAACACAGGATCTAGCCACCCATCGACCACCTTCTCCCCCAGTGACACTGACAGCACGTTTAGCAGCCCTTCGGAGGTTTCCGCCCATGGCGGCGCTCGTAGTGTCGGGTCTCCTCGACAGTGAACTTCCTATCCTTCCCGCTCTTCCTCATCTTGGCCTGGCAGCTCCTCTCGACCGCAGCCTCCTTATCCGCCTTGGCTTTGCACTCAGCAGCCTCCCGCGCAGCTTTCGCGTCTTTGCGCTCCCGGTAGGCCTTCTGCTCCGCCAGACGGTCGTTGCGCTCCTTATCTGCCTGGAGTTTCGCCTCATGCTTCTCGTTGACGGCCTCCTCGATCGCTGCAGCGAGAATCGGATTTGCAGCTAGGTAGGCGGAGAAGACGGCCGGGTCGGGGATATTTCCTTCCCAGACGTTGACTGCGAGGTTTTCGGCGACGATATCGAAGAGGCGGGTGTGCGCGTCTTTGAAGAACAGCATCGCGTCGATGTCTTCATAGGCTGGTGGCTGGGTACGCAGGATAGCTTCGCACTTCTTGTAGATGTGGGAAGTGTATTTGTTCATTCCGAGGTCTTTCGCAGCAGAGCATACACTCAGTGAAGAGGCCATGGACATGTTGCGCGATAGGGGACACGGTTTGTCCGCAGTCTTGATCACGCCCTCGAGATACGAGACGAGGTGGAGGACGCCGGCCTTGTCCGCGTGTGCACGCAACTTTATGGAGCCATCTTGAAGAATATCCGCAGTGTCCTCTGAAGTTACGCGTAACAGAGGCTTGGAGATTGATGTGACCAACTCATCGCCGATGAAGATGTTGACCCGGGTCAGGGAGGTCTTGGATACCAACATCTTTCGGTCGTCGAAAGACCAATCACGGATGTCGATGTCCTTGACTGTTACAGCGGAAGACGGGGTGGCGACAGCGACTTTCTTGTTCTTCTTACCCTTGGTATCTACGAAGATCAGGGCCCACACCTTTGCGTTGACAGGGCGTATAGCTGGGGCAGACATGGTGTTATAACTTGCTGTATCCTTTGAATGAAGGTGAAGAAATAATGTTGAATTGGAAGACTGTAGAGGCGGGTCGATCAAAAGTGCTGGTGATCGTTTTAGGTTCAGTGTCGCTGTTCAATCTCGGTTTGCGCGGTGGTTGTGTTTAGGTAGCTGAGA
Source organism: Alternaria gansuensis (assembly GCA_009289805.1). NCBI lineage: Eukaryota > Fungi > Ascomycota > Dothideomycetes > Pleosporales > Pleosporaceae > Alternaria > Alternaria gansuensis. The sequence continues at coordinate 231,815 of WBOK01000022.1, read as the reverse complement.
GAGTCTGTAACAAGAGGAAGAATGACGGGACTTTTATCCCTCAAGGGAAAGGGAGGCAGCTAATCCTCGAATTGTTCATTCACAATCCCTCGAGGGCAATGAATGCATACCTGGACCACGATCAATTCACCTCTCATAATCCGACTGAGCATCCCGAAGGCCGGTGCTTGTCATGAGATTCTAATCGAATCCGAGACCCAATGCGAGGTCAAGAGTCGGGCGCGCTGAAAGGCTTTTATGCAGCCTCCCATCTTCTCCTTCCTTTATTTCACCCAATCCAACTATCGGAGTTCTGTCACTCCTCGAGATTATTACACATCCTTACCTTCATCATCTTGACTAGTTCGTGCAGTCATGATTCAAGCTTCCAAGACCTTGAGCAGAAAATCGTACATTATGTTTGTGGCTTGGTTGACTAGCTTAGACATGTTAAAAAGAGACAACGCAGTGTGAGTTCTCTGACGATACCTTTGAAGGGGCTGTTAATATATCTTGTTGCGTAACTTTGCCCGCAAGTGGCTATTAGACGAGCTGTCTTTGAATCTCGTACTACTATACGAGAAACTAAAAAAGAAAATAGTATATCTAAGAAAGCAACTGCGATGACGTAGTGCGGGTAGAAGTAGAAATCTAACGTATACTTTCAATTAACTGGCTTTGAGTTGGTATATATGTAGATAGGGACAAGACGGGCACTAGGAGACATACGTCGGCACCTATATTCTTTTAATCACGAATCCGGTAACTGCAAAAGTTTGGACAAAATTTGTCCAATTTCTTTGATCGCCAATGAGGTTTGTTACTGCTGGTAAAACATTCGCCGTCAACCGGTTTCTGGGTAGTTATGAGCAAGCGGGTAACCATAAGTCATGCTTGTAATTACAGTAAAGAAGCTCTTTGTAAGAAAAAAAACATGAGTACGAAAATAGTGCAAAGAAACGAATTATACCAATCACCCAACAAAAAAAGAACAAACCCGTCTAGTCCGCAAACATCCAACCATCCCACCCTTCCCATCCCTCAATCCTCACTTACTCTTCCCATCCATCTCAACAGCCTCAAACGCATACCCCCTCGCTCTCGCCGTCTCCCCGACCCTCCACCGCTTAATATACCCCTCAACCCCCTCCCTCCCATTCCCCCTCCCCGGAACCGGCTCGCCCCAAGTCCCCCAAAACGGCACAACCCCCGTCCACGTCCTCGCCACCAACCCCTCATCCCTAAGATCATTCCGATCCTCACTCGGCCCCCCAGTCCTCACTTTAGCACTCGCGGCCGCAACCCTAATCCGCAGAATAGACGTAGATTTCAGTTCCGCAGGTGTCGGCGGCGTCCGGGACTTTTCCCAGCGCTGCGGAAGCAGGTTGTCGGTGATGGCTTTCATAGCGTAGAGGGCTTCTTGTTCGTCTTGTACCAACTGCGCGTACCCGTACACGACTGCAGAGCGGTAGTTACAGCTATTATGGAACGGCGTCAGGCTCAATACTAAGCCGTCGAGGAAACTGGCTGCTACGGTGATAGGTAAGCCGTCACCATCAGCGTTCTTCCCGCTTTTAAACACCCGGCCGGATACGTAGCCGTGGATGTACAGGTCCTGAGATGAAGTGTTTGGGTCGGCGGATTGGTCGGAGAAGTTGCCTGTACATCCCAGCATGGGCAGGACGACGGGGAAGGGGTGTTCTGGGTTAAGGAAGGAAACGTGGAGGATTGGACAGCTGTTTATGAGGGTGTGGATGGTTGCGTAGTCGTAGGTGCCTCGGTTGGGTAATCGGCCGAGTTTGTTGACGCTGGTTTGGGGGTAGACGGGGGAGGATGTCATTGTGGTGATGGCTGTGCTGTCACTGCGAAAGAGAACAGTTGATGATCGAGCTGAACTAAAGTCAGATGGCACTAGAGGTTTAATCGAGCTTTGTGCGTTTTTCCCAAAGGCTGGATATGACTCTTTCGGTAAGTTGCCTACTTACTATCCCTCTCCGTCAGGCAATCCGTCGTGCATGTTGAAGAGGCCTAGAAAGATGACGATACACGGCTGGACTTACTGCATGCGGAAGCGGAGCTGTAATGCATGACCAGTCATTGGTGGATAGCGTTTGCTCTGCGCGACTTCCTCATGCGCGTATACAAATGGGCGTCTAGGGCGTTTAACAAGACTGTTTGTCTACGGCATGCTGAAGAGCAATGCCGGATACTCCTGGTTACTGGCGGCGTAGGCGTATTAAAAGCTGACAAGTATGAGTATGAACAATATTCTGTTTTATATACCGTCTAATACAATATACAACAGCGCAAAGTAAACCTGCAAACAAAAGCTAAACCCACAATCCCTATCCAATGCCGGGAGAGCCTCAATGGGCGGTGCAGTCCAATGTTCAATCCAAACTCCATACAATGCAATTATTCCACACCCGTCTCTCTAATCTTCCAACTCCTCACCTAAACCCCCAGGCAGTCCTCAATCCCCCATTGACACTCTCCAACTTCAAACATTGATACGGACTACTCTGCGGATCATAATATAATCCCTCCAGCTTCCCACTCCGTCGATCAAGCGCAATGTAATAGAAGCCACTGATTGTAAGCCCACAGCCCGAGTCATCGAAAGTTGCGTGTTCGGCATCGATGGATACAGAGTTGAGGAGGGGTTGTGGTGTGATTTCGACTTCTGCACGACCTGTTTGCGCATTGCGGACTATACGGTAGGGCGAGGGTTGGAGCTGTGAGGGCTGCGCGGAGGTAGTGGGGGCGGAGGGAGGGTAGTTTGAGGAAGAGGTTGTCGAGGACCAGGGATTGGGCGCTGGCCTGTCGGCGGAAAACGAAGAGGGTATGGTGGTGGAGGGGGGTGGTTGGACGGGGTCGGGTGTGCTGCGGTTCAGGCTCTTTACGAAACAGCGCTCTTTCCAGCGCATGAGTATCCAGTCCTGGCCTAGGACTTGGGTGAGCCACTTCTTGCTCGTCAGTGCGCGGACAATGTCTTCGTCGCTCATCTTTTGGAAGGGGGGAAGCTTGCGCCAGTATGTTGCGTCGTTGGCGGCATTGGATTTGAAAGATTCGGTGAGGAGGGTGTGGTTGTTGAAGTCGAGGATTTCGCCTTCGAGGTACGTCGTTATGGAGGATGTGCGCGTGGCTGGCGGTGTAGTATTGTTGGTAGGAAGGATGGTGTGTGAATGCGGGTGGGAGGGTACGTTATACGCTTCCATGGTTGCGGAGAGGGACATGTGCTCCCAGTCCACATGGTGTACTGTGACCTTTACAGGCCATCGGTCTTGGTGCGCTTGTGCTTCAGAGTGCTGCGAGTTCCGACTTGTGGACGCTTCGGAAGGGTTCCATATCCACGGTCGGATGGGCGGTGGAAGCCCCGCGTGTCGACTGTACGACGTGGTCACAGCGGGCATAGTCGTCGCATGCTGACATCCCGAGAGTACTGCCCCTGACGCTAGCCACGACGTCTCGGTGGGTGGAGGGATTGCAGAGGCATCTGCGACAAAGTCGGCATGTTGCAAGAAGTAGTCCTTGGTCAAGATACCCGCATCGCGCGCACGCTCCCAGCTCTCGTCTTCCGAGTTGCAATGGCGTATGCGCGACAGGTACTTGACAGTCTGTTCAAGCATTGGCGACATTCGCGTCTCTGACGGTGGCTGCATTTGGCGCGTGGTGGTCTGGCGGTCCCGTTCTGACGAGTCGCTGAACAGGCTGGACCTCGCGGCAAGCATGTCTCGAAGACTGCGATGTGGAACGTGGCGTGGCGGTGCTTCGCTGGCGGCGGCTTCTCTGGTGCGCGCTGAGAAGCGTGGATGCCGTCGCACGCCTGCAGACTGCAGAATGGCCGTCGACCGCAATGAGCTCTCGGGCGCCCCAGGTGCCTCGTTCGCAGGCGACCAGTCATACAGGCTGTTCTGGCTAGGCACGCGGTCGCCATAGTTGTTGTCGCTGAGCCGGCTGAGACGACTCATAACTCGTCGTAGTCTGTCCCGCTGTTCCAGCTCGTCTCGCTGCCTTTCCAGCAAGCGCACTCGCTCCTGCGACCGGTTCAGTCGTGCTTGGTCGCGCTCGCGTGCAGCGCCGAGATGGTGCAGGTGGGCGCGTTCGATGTCGTCGTCGTAAGCGTCGCCTTCTGCTTCCTCTGCGACGGTGGCGTCTCCTTCTTCCGTCTGGGTGCCCAGCGTGGCAGCTAGATTGAGGACGTCGTCGTTCACGGGGCTCTCAAGCCCACGCAAGGCCGAGATAAAGGCGGGTTCCGGATCGTCCTGTTGTGTGGCTACGTCAGTCGTGCATCTTCAACATGTCCGGGCGCTGAACCGCGGTTACAGTCACAAGCGGTGCAGCCGGCGACGGCAACGGGAACGGGAACGGGCTTCCTTACAGGCGAGTTGGCGGGCGGCATTACGACGAAGCAGGCGGCGCAGCGGGCATGGCGGCACGTAGCGATGAAGAGGGCCGGATGAGCTGTCGCAAGCACCCAAGGCACCATGTTTCCAAGTCAAAGGCGTGTCCTCGGCGAAAGTGACACGACCATGCCACCATGCCAAACTCTGGTGAAAAACAAAGACACCATGATGACACCCTTCGGCCTGATGAGCGTGATAACACCTGATAACGCACGCCATTTCGCCATGCATTTTCCCCCTTGTAGGCTTCCGCTCCGCTCTACCAATGGTTGCGAAAAGAGGCATGCGGCACAGCACAATGCAATACCCTCGCTTATGCCCAGAAGACATCGATCCTCAGTTTGTCCCAGTACTGCGGTCCACAGCATCTCCGCACATGCACTCGAGTCAGGCTGACACTTCACTTCACTGCATCACTGCACCCTTGTAAAGATTTCCTTTGCTTGATTCAAATTTCGTTTTTTATTAGGTTTAGAAAGCTACAGAAGCTTGCTTCTGTCCAGCATCCGGTTCCCTGCACCCAGTTCGACTGGGGAGTGCTTCTTCCAAGACTCGCTTGAAGTGTAGGAGATGAACCTACAGTCTCCGCGCATCCAGTATCCCGAGTCGAAGAAGAGCGGCAAAAGCTATAGGGTGCGTCAGGAAGTGTTTGCTCCGCAAGCAGAGGACCACCTCCCAAGAGCCAGAGACGCCACAGGCGTAATCATGTCTCGACCCTGCGCAATTGCTTCCCTTGTTTCGACCCAGTCCTCCTTCGCTGCGGAGACGAGCTATTACAGCGGCATCGCAGATGCATGTATAACTTTTGTCGCCGCCTCTCAGCATAACCAGCTAGCACTCAATGCCAGGCTAAGTAGGCAGAAATCGTGAACGTGAATCGCGTCAAATCGTAAGAGTCATGGCATGCCACAGGCTCAACGAAGAGATGGCGCATCCGCCCAGGAGTGTAAACGACATTAAAACAGAAAAACTGCAAAAAGCCCAAACCGAGTGTGCCTGACCTCGTAGCCGTGAGGCTGTGTTTAACCGTCTTCCGTTGAAATGCCCGACATGCATGCCTCCCAGAGATGCTGTATTCAAGTAATGAAAAGACCTGGCCCGGCCGTTGTGGTGACAAAAGGGAAATCGCTCGCTAAAAACAAAAGTGACAAAAACGTGAGAACAGGTATCAAAAGGAAAATGTACGAGAAAGAGAGGAGAAATGACGCTCGCTAGAGAAAAGAAAAGAATCAATGACAAAACGCCGTCCCATGCCGGTTGGGTGGTGATGTTTGCACATCATGTCGTGAATATCGCTTTCGTCTCGTGTCGGGCGTCGCAAGGTTGGTACGCTGGCAACCTGCGCGGTAAAGGGGAGAGCAAGGGGACTGGCCAGGTCCACGCTTCCCAGCATCCATCGACAGAGAACAGGTGTATGCAGTACAGTCTAGTTGTTCATCCCGCTTACGTGAATGCTGCGTACTGTGGCGCGAATCCTGTGTCCCATCCAAAGCCGCCATATCCTGCGTGCACGGCGCTTGACCCGCACTGCTGGGCTAGCACGCTCGGCAGGGGAAGGGCTGGTATGGGTGCCGACGCTGGGGGCGGGCTGTAGTACGAACTTGACGTGTATGGGCTCGTGCTGGGCGCGTAAGGACTAGTCGAGTTGTATGGCTGGCTGTAGGAAGGTGTTGGTGACGGAAGTTGGATCGCTTCGAAGCCCATGGTGCCCATTGTGCTCCAGAACGTTTGTCCAGTTTCACTGCAGGTAGTAATGGTCGGGCTGGGCGTTGAAGGGACCACTCTCCACGAATCGACGGGGGCAGAGTGCGATTGGTACTGCTGTGTTGGCACCCACCAGTTGGCTGAGCCGGACGAGCTTGGGAGAAGCGGTGCTGGGCGGACAATGTCGACGATCCTGGGAGGAGGAGGAAGGAGCGGGAGGAACAATCCCATGATGGCGCTCTTGACGTCCTCAGATCGTCCCTCTAGTAGCTCCCCCGCACCATCCTCCTCGAGTCCTTCCAGAGCCTTGACACCGGTTCGGAATACGTAGCGGTTGACAGCCTGGACGAATCCATCTTGGAGCTTCTTCAGCTGTTGCTCCTTCTCGGCCCATTCCCAGGTGCTGGCAGATACATCGACCGAGTAGATGTCCTTGTGATACTCGATAAGCGCTTCAATGGTCTCCGGTGTAAGCTTGAATGCGACCTCATGTTGTGAAACCATGTCGACGTGTACGACGTAGGCCTCGATATGGATTAGCTGGTAGTTGAACAGCGCTTCTACCAGCGGGTTGGAGTCCTTGCGCAGTTCCGAATCCGGACCCTTTGGTACCATGATGGAGCACAGCGACCACATGGCGTTGGGCCCTGATAGAGTTTCTGTGAGACACCTTGTGTGTTGCTGGACGCTGTTCAACGGACGCTTGACCCGGTTTACTCTCTTGAGCGTCTGTGTTAACCATGGCTCGACCTTGGAGGCTAATACGACGTTGACGTTTGAACGGGGCGCAAAGGCCGCAGCCGAGGCGGGTAGTAACGAGATGGGCATTGTGTGAAAGTGGTATGTGCGAGACGTTGCGATATTAGATGGGACGGTTTATCAAAGATGCAAAGGGAAAAAAACAACAAAAGAGAGGTAACGAGAAAAAAATGTCTCTGGCGGGTGTGAATTATTTTCGAAAGGCGCCTTGGATTGAGGAGGAGAGACACGGAAGGGGTGGGCGAATGAGGTGAAGGGAAGGCGAGGTGGGAGGTGGAGGGTGAAGAAGGGTACCTAGTGGTGGTGGGTGGGATCTCTTAAGAGCTTACAAGCGATCGATCATGGGTCGGCGTTGGCCACACAGGTCGGCCAGGATTTCATGCACACTGCCCCGTTTGGCTGCACTGCGCATCTAGCTTGTTTAAACGTGCATATAGCGAGAGTCTGCGGCGGCAGGTCTAGTCGGATCTAAGCTGACCGACGGACACGGCGACGGCGTTGCGCATGCGTGGATAGGGCGGATCCGTAGGCGGGCGAAGATTGCGATGCTCTCATGGCTGCCATAGTTGAGCGAACGACTAACTCGGCCATGCAACCACGGAGATGAGAACAAAAGAGGCGCCTGATCAGCCTCTCGAGTGGAAATAGCAAATGTAGTCGACAAATATGACCGAATAGTGCTTTGCACCATGGCAGCTGAAGACGGGGCTCACAGTTTTACATGCACGTGAGGGCTGCAGAAACCTGATGGGGAGGCCGCAGCAGCAGACGGACACACGCCGTACCCGAGCCTCGCAGCGCTCTGAAGCATGCACCTGCGCTTCCAGTTGGGCGTCGAGCATCTGGTGTTGCGACATGACACGGATTCCAGAAGCTTTCCTCGCGCGTCCAGATGCAGAGGGCACGGCAGCGGCTTTGCTACCCTTTCGGGAGGGTGTGCGGTTACAGGGAGGACGAGCGCTCAACGCTTGTCAAGGGGGGGTGTCTTTGAGCAGGGCTTTCAAGGTGGGTGTTTTGCGAGTACACAGTAGTCGTGGTGGTCTTGGGCCATCTACAGGTTGACGTTGCTTGAGCCTAAAAATGGGCTCGAAACAGTCAGCCCAATCAGCGGGTATAGCAAGGGGGGGGGGGATGGGCAGGGTCCTCTACCGAAAAACCCGCGGTCATGTGAGCCGCCGACGGGCCAGGAGTTTATCGTGCCAGAGTCCCATCGTCGAGTAGCTCCGGCGCCTGCTGAAGCACGATGCGATATTCCACGACTCCTGCTTGCGCAATTGTGCGCGCATGACGACGATGCTGGTGCTGTGAATGCGCAGAGCGTTGCCCCAGGTGGCGTCGGGGCATTTGCGCCACGCTCGCCCTTAGCCGAAGCGCACGTGGATACGTTGCGGCGGTGCAGGCGGTGACGATGGCTGGAGGCAGATCGTTCCGGCGCTGCCGATGTCACCTCAACTACTCCTATACCGACTGCCAGCACAGTCGGGCCTCATAATACCCACAGTGGCCTGGCAGTACGTCGCTCCGGCCGATACCGTCTTTCGTCCAGGGGAAACAGTCGCTTCTTCGCAAAAGGAAGCCTGCCCCGGAGGCCATGTTTCCGTTTCAACATCGATCGCTTGCTACGGCTATGACTGCGCGATTGGAGAAAAGTATCCTCAAGTGAAGCAAAGCACCCAGCACCGCCTAGCAGCCGTCCCGTCTGGTTGGACTTATCGATAGCATCCCACATTGCCATGTTTCAGAAGATGCAAAGGCGATCGGTGTTTTCTCCTGCGTTTTCAGCTCGACAGGGGGGGGGGGGGTGGAATCGGTCAGGTGCCCCACTAAGCCGATCTCAAGCGGGTGGCTCCTCCAACCCTTTCCCACGCGTATCCTCGCGCAACATTCATCCTTCAAACATTCACATCTTGCTCGTGATGGAGCGTCGTCGTCATGGAGTATGACTGATCATGCACGTAATTCATCCGCCTTGTTTCAGAATATGCCGGCGTAGCCACGGCCGCATGCACCTTGCATCGCGACGTGGACCTCGATGACTCACCCACCGCAAGCAATCTTCGAGCGTACTCACGAGCGCGTCTGCGAGCACAGCAGTTGCTTCTTATCTCAAGCGCTGCAGATTTTTCCTTGCTCCGACTTTTACTGCGCTACGCCCTCATCCCAGTCTATCCAATACTGCAACGTCGCAGCTTTTCACCTCCCTTCAAGTGAAGGTGGGCAATGCAGGCGCATCACAAGCCATCGCGACTGCTAATTGAACCATCTTCTCAGACGGACTGTTCTGGTTACACAAGGTGGTCCCTGCTCAACCAACCGTCTTCGAATACTTGTGGCTTATGCTCCCCGCCTCTAGCATCCAAGTTGAACATCGCTGTTCCCTGTCTCCTAAACATGTTTAGCTCGTTCCTTCCAAACAGATCTTGTTGAGAAACAACGGGATAAGGGCCCTGAACTGTGCGGTTAGCATATCCTGTCTGCCTCCAGGTAAGGACTGCCTCTGATCTAAACCATCTCCGGATGTGACCTGGGCGGGGTGAGCCCTGGAATAGGGTAGCCGCCCCCATCATCCTTGACGGGGGGCTCGGGCTACCGTAGTTCTGGCACCCACCACACCATCTTCTCGCCCGCGAACCCTTAACACTGCATATTGCAGAAACAATGCAGAGTTGAGAACAACATCACCATCGGGGAAATCGGATTGTAATCCTAGTGGGATGCCTGGCCCGTCATCGCCAACCTCATCTGCTAGTTGACGTGAATCTCGAGATCAAAGGGGGGGTTACATCCACAGACGATCGGGAGTCTTCGCTTGTCAAGCCATGTTACCAGGACCTAAATTACCTATTCGAGTCGACTGCATGCACGGCATAACTGTTGAGCTTTGTCGGCGCTTCGCCATACTGCTCGTTGTTTCGGCTAGACTTTTGCACTAGGATAGCAGTATCGCTTTACACTATGGCATCTAGACCCTCTTACGCAACCGCTGACGTACCCACCAAAGCCTTATATTTCTTCTAGCCGGACCCTGTCAGCCGTCGTCCTTGTGCACTACCGCGGACATGTGTGTTTACAATGCTCCGATTGATAAGTTGTTTTATGCGTACCTTGAGCAGAACAACCACGGTATTAACCACCAGATTATGAATCCTGAAAAGGTCTATAAAAGGCACGAAATCAGTAAACCGTTAGCCAAATGATAGCTCATCGGAGTTTCAACACCAAAAGTGGCGTGGCGTTGGTGCAGCAGTCTCGTCACTTCGCCGCTTTATCAAAATTCTTCTTCTGGAGCCCAGATCTTTTGACATGACTGCAATTCTCCACAGTTTTCTACTGGGAACAAGGGGATATGGCACCGCAAAAGACGTACTGTTCTATCATCTACCGATTGGCTCTGCTGTAAGGCTTCGTTTTTTGTATTTATCGCTGGCCAGCTGAGTCCGGCTGCATCAGAACATTTCTGCCTACCCCATGTAAGACTGACGACCGGCTGAGACTAATGCAGAATGATACCCTCATTCTTAGCTTCATTTTTGTCTTTCAGCTGGTACTCTTGTACGTGAAAGGTTTACGAAGATGATTGCGAGCACGATGCAACGTTAGAAGTCTCAAGGCAAAAGGGATACCGGGTGTCTACTCAAGCGCCAAGCTCTCCGATCGGTACATCTTAAGCACCATTGCCAATCCTTGAAGTTTCCTCTCACTTCTCCGTAAAACGCCAAGAAGATTACAACAGAGTGCTGCGTCCTACCAGAGGGGGCTTTCTGGCGGAACGCACCCAGACGAGCGCATCCTCGCCGTCGTAGACACCATGATATCCTCGCCGCTGCGCAAACTTCCATCAAATACTACTGCAGTATTTCGATCAGCACTATCGCCAATGGCCATCAACCGTTCAACCCGACGGGCGTGGTTCATCTAGCCTGAGGCTCGGATCCTGATGATTCCTGGCATCTCAGCCTTACCACGACCTATAGACGAGGTACTCGTTACTTCTACGGGAGCAGCTTGACCTGGCAAGAAAGGGAAGGAGGAAGCTGGAGACTGCAGCGGCGTGCTGAGCGACGATTTTATGACCGCCTTGCTTTTGACGACCCCTGTCCATGTCGGACAGCAAATGTCGTAGACCGAACATTCTCGAAGACGCCTGCGAAGCAGTTGCGCTGCTGGTGAGGGGCAAGTCTCTTCCATTCTTTTGTTTTCGGCGGCAGCGTCCTATATTGATTCTTCCGTACAGTCAGCAAGCCTTTGCAAATGATAACATAAAGTGTACTTTGACCGCGATTTTCCAGACGATTACTAACCTGTGCCTATTCACTGGCATCTATGACGCGTGGCGGAGCTGATCAGGGGGGTTTTCGATACTTGAGTGACAGGCACGTTCGAGAAGTAGTGCCTGTAGTGCTTACGATAAGGGCTCCAAATGGTGCCTTTGACCACAGGGCTGTTTCTCTAGCACAAGATAACGTCATCGAGGACGGACATGTTCCATGATCTGCTGCCACCCATTTGGATCCGCGGGCTTCATTCGGAAGAGCACTTGCTGTTGTGGCTCTCGTAACATACCTCGGCTTCCTTGTCTTCTTCTCCAACAGGCCCTAGAAGTAAGTAAACACTTGAATGTCTTTTGCCTACGTACTAGAGAAGCACATAAATTGCATGAAATTATGGTAATGACCATAGGAATCATAGTTCACCTACATTGATGGCGTAAGTTGGTGTTGCGAGACGAATAAGATGGGGACGGAGGAGATGCAATGCCCCTAAGTTTGACACGCCGATACGTTAAGGGTGTTTCCGGATGACAAGGTTGGCTGTTACCTGGGGCAAACCGAAGCTTCCGCTCATCTGTAAGACGTACTATTGCTTTCCTGTCTATAACGAGGAGCCGGCTCGGATGTCGCGCAAACGCTCTTCTAGAGGAGACTACTATCTGGCGATGCATCGCAGGCGAAGTGCGCACACATTCGCTGAATTGCGGGACGGTTTGGGCTTCTTTTGATCAACAAGCCGAGCATTCCAGAAATCTCGGGGAGACTGGTGATGACGCCCGCTTCACGGCTACCGATGATCGACACTGTTGCTCCGAGGGCACGTGACTCGTGCTGCGTTTCGGAGGCTTCGGCGCTGATTCATCCGTGCAAGATATCGGCAGTTGCAGTTATGACATCGAAAACAACTGCCGGCGCTTTTCAGGTCCACAGGACGTCCAACTGTCTCACACAAGGTTTAGCTGTCGATTTGGTGATAGTCGGCAGTTCCAGAATGGCGCAGAGCACACTGGCGATGCTGCCCTGTCTCGTACGAAAGGTGATGTGAGGGAGTATGCGATGATTCCAGGACCGTGTGGCCTCGTACACCAGCGAGTTGACTAATGGCAGCTGGAGAGATGGATTGGATGCATCGCAATAAACGACTTCTACGGCGAATGAGCAGCTTTTGTTGAGACGAGGTTTACCCCACGAAAGCGCCCGAAACTACCGTCCCCCCGCGATCCTTCCAAGCTGCCCCAATCCAGCCACCGACCCACATTCATCATATCACGCCCAAGCTATCAACTGCCGACGAACAGTATCTTGCGCAAGCACCCAAACGCATTACGATGGCGACTCCGACTCCGAAATGAGTGCGTGACAATGCGAGAAGTGGACGGCACAGGCCCAATTGCTGGTTCACACTTATATGAGCTCTCGTCCCGGGCAATGTCATGTAGAAATTGTGCTATTTACTTTGCTCTGAATCGTCTATTACCTGGATCTCGGACCGACCCTCTCGCTACCGATTAGATTGGGTTACACAACATGCTGGCTAACGAGATCCTTCCGCTGCTTTTGCAGTACTGGCCACTTGTACTGGCAACAACTACCATTGCATACCTACTCAACAACAAATACTGGAAAGGACTGAATAAGTACCCCGGGCATTGGGCTGCCGGGTACACCAACTGGTGGCGGTTATGGGATGTTTCAAAGAGGAATCATCAGTGGACCAATCTCGCGTTGCACCGCCAGCATGGAAACATCGTCAGGTTAGGCCCCAATGTTCTGTCTTTTGCGGATCCAAAGGCCATCAAAACTATCTACGGGCTGAACAAGGGGTTCTACAAGGTATGCACATGCAGACAGATCTGTTGAGCGATAGCTAACTCTTCTAGTCTGACTTCTACCCCGTCCAAGGCGCCGTAATCAAAGGGAAACCGTTGCTCTCCCTCTTCTCCACCACCGACGAAGATTTCCACGCAAAGTACCGTCGTTGCGTCAACAACGTATTCGCCATGAGCTCGCTCGTCAACTATGAGCCTCTTGTCAGCTCGACACTCACATACTGGCTTGATAAGACGGAGGATATGTTTGCGAAGACTGGCCAGAGCTGCGACTTCAGTCAATGGTTGCAATTCTTCGCTTTCGACGTGATCGGTGAGTTGACATGGAGCAAACGGCTAGGCTTTGTCGAGGGAAACCAGGACGTGGACAACATCATTGGGTTCTTGGGCAAGTTCTTCGACTATGTCACGCCGGTAAGTCGTCACAAGCAGAAGCCATCACGCCCGTTGTCATACTTATGCCTCTTCAGGTCGGTCAGATTCCCATTCTCGATCGTCTCTTGTGGAAGAACCCCATCAGCTTATTCGCTCAACGTATCGGTCTGGACAAGCGAGTGCACCCCGTCACCCTCTTCGCCCTAAGCCGCTCCAACGAGCGCGCCAGCCAAGTCGAGAAGATCAAGCGTTTTGGTCTCTCCGACGACGAAAAAGCCAACCCTCGTGGTATTGACCTCCTCTGCAAGTTCGCCCAAGCAAGCCACGACCACGAGTTCATGGACGACAATCGTATCCTATCGACGTGCACATCCATGGTCTTTGCGGGCTCGGAAACAACCGCCATTTCGCTCTCAGCTGTCTTCTACTTCCTTGTCAAGCACCCACGCGCCTACGCGAAGCTGATGCAGGAGCTCGACAACGCCGTAACAGACGGAACCATCGAGTCTCGGCCCGACAAGACCGTCTCTTGGTCCGAAGCCCAGAAACTCACCTACCTCGATGCTGTCATCCAGGAATCTTTCCGTCTCCATCCTGCACCCGGTCTTATCCTCGAGCGCGTCGTACCCAAGCAGGGTATGCATATCTGCGGTGAATTCATTCCTGGTGGCACGATCGTCGGTTGCAACGCCTGGGTTGTACAGCGTCGTCCAGAAGTTTTTGGTATAGATGTCGATACTTTCCGGCCTGAGCGCTGGATTGAAGCTAGCCCAGACAAGCTGAAGGAAATGAAGGGGACAATGCTGCAGTTTGGCGCTGGGCCTAGAACGTGCATTGGGAAGAACGTTAGTCTTTTGGAGATTTACAAGCTCGTGCCAAGTTTCCTGCGGAGATTCGAGATTGAGCTTGAATATCCCGGTGCTGAGTGGAAGACACACAACGCATGGTTCGTCTCGCAAAAGAATTTCAACACGAGGTTCAGACCACGGAAGGAGTCGCCGTGAGCAGCCTCGGTACCTGTTTTGTAGCGTTATAGCGTGAGGAGCACAAAATTTGCACACACCAATTAGATCAGGTTCATGAATGCTACAGTTTATCCTGAAGGGATTCATTTGATTTGTAAACTACTTCTGCCTTCTAATATGACCTAGGTAGTCGCCACATCTACTCTGCCCGCTTCTTCTGCATACCCACCTTACGCTTTCCTAGTACATCCCTGCCCTCCTCTATACTCAACAGCGCTTCACGCTTCTTCTCCGTAACAGGCTTCAGCGCATCTCTTACAACCCTGCCTTCCACGCTAACACCCTCCTCTTCAAATTCCTCCATCTTCTTACCAACACGTGTTTCAATCGCGAGGATGAGCTCAACATCCCTCTGCCCAACCAGGGTAATACTCATACCAATACGGCCAGCACGCGCCGTGCGACCAACACGATGAATGTAATCGTCCGGGTCGCGAGGCACGTCGAAGTTGATAACGAGTGCCACCTCTGGGATATCCAAACCACGGGCCGCGACATCAGTAGCAACGAGTATCCTAGCAGCCTGCGCACGGAACCTAGCGAGATTACCCACACGATCGTTTTGCTTGAGACCAGAATGGAGTGCTGTGACGCGGTGGCCGAGGAGGCGCAGCATGTACTCCAGGAGAGTAGCCGTCTTGGTGCGGTTGCAGAAGATAATAACGCTCTTTTTGCTGTTCTCTGGGGTGTCTAGCAAGACGTGCAGGTAGCATTCCTTGTGCGTGACGGGGGTTTGAAGGTATTTTTGTTGTAACTTTGGTGGGATCGCTAGATCCTCTGTATCGACTTCAGAGATGAAGATTGGAAGACGGCCTGGCGCACGGGGTTGGGATTTGAGGGCCAGGACCTCGGGCGTTACGGTTGCGGTGAATAAGAGGGTTTGTCGCGTTTCCTTAGGGGGTAGGGCGGAGAGGCAGGTTTCTAGGTCGGGCAGCATGGAGCCTTTGCCTGGGGCGAGTAGACGGTCAGCTTCGTCGAAGACGACGAAGCGCACGCGGCGGAGGCCGCAGATGGTGTCTTCGCCTGAAGTGCGGATGTGCGCGGCTAGACGACCTGGCGTGGCAATGACAACGTGAGGACGTGACGCGAGAGCGATGGCTTGGGAGCGCTGGTCTGAGCCTCCAATAATGAGAACGGGTTTCATAGATTGTGGCGCGGAGATTGCTTTGACTTGTTCGTAGATCTGGATTGCGAGTTCGCGAGTGGGTCTGAGGGCGCGATTAGTTACTTACGCCAACAGTATTTGGATTGGCGACTTCAAAGGAAACATTGGATTGGTATGAGAAGGTGGCTTGAACATCTCCACAGACCTATGCGTGGGATATCAGGAACCGAAAATGTCTACGAAGAGATTCAGGCTAGCCTGTCATGTTCCGTCGGCAGTGCAAAAGTAGTACTCACGTGACGATAACAGCGAAAATGCCACTCGGGTCTTCCGCCCACTTTTGCAGTATCGGTACTGAAAACGCTACAGTTTTACCTGTACCCGTTCTCGAGCCACCAATACAGTCCTTCCCCTTGAGGATCTCCGGGATACAAGAAGCTTGGATACCAGTCGGGCGCTTGATCTCCATGCTGGCGAGCGACTGCACGAGCCACGGCGCTACATTGAGCGATGCGAAATCCGACTTGGGATTGGTTTTCGGTGTGGTTTCGTCAAAGCCGGGGGATTTCCTATCATTAGTCGACGCGTGTTGTTGCTTCGCTTTGATGCGCGAGATCGATGGTGCTGCTACTGGCGGCGGCTTGACAGCTTCAGCTTCGGAGGCCGAACTATCGACCTCGGTCGGCGATAATCTCCTTCTCTTCCTAGCTCCTGACTGCGCCTCGAGAATCTCCTGGTCCGACGCACCGGAATCGCTGTAATCGGAGGTCGCCATGATTGTGGGTGATGCTTCGTAAGTACGTTGATGGTTCAGGTTCGAGTGTCTCCGAAATTTTGTGCAGGGATCTGCCGCGCTACTCTTATCGATACGGCGACGAAGAAGCTCGCCCGTTGTAGTTTGCACCTATGTACACTACACTTTATCTTGCCGGTATACATTATCTTCTATCTCGTTACTCGATGATATAAAATATGGACGATAAATATAAGGTATATTTTACCCGAGCAGAAATTTGAACATGTCGGCTTCTTAGTACGCCTTACCAAGCCAAAATTTTGCAACTGTGAATATCCACAACGGATACACTTCATCATTCAAGAAAAAGCCAAATCTCGATGTTTTGCGGACTAGGCTGACCACTTAAAGACTATCTCATCCTTCCATCTCTTCTATACCTACAGCAACTTTCCGTACACAAACAGCTCTTATCTAACCCAGCCCAATACTTATCTCCGTAATCTAGTGTGATCTCTTTCCCCGCATTTATCCCTTTACTGACCAGAACCACTCTTTGGGTATCTAACCAAGTAAACGTTGAACATTGCGAGTTCGGCTTACAGCTATGGTTGATAAAGCGCGTAAAATTTCCTACTCTTCCTTGCCAGATCTGATAACTAGCCAGGGGCGTTGAGCTGTCCAACACGTCGAGATGTCTGACACCGTTTGTTATCAGGCCGACAAGCTCGCCGATTGCTGTTCCACGATCAAACGACGTTAATGCAACTAGGCCATTGTTTCTACAATCTGAAGTTCGGATTATTTGGACAGGCGGTGGTCTTCGCTTCACACAACCAAAGAGGGTTGGGAAACAGAAACATGAATTTTCCTGCGGATTGTCGGATTGTGACTGGTTGCACAAAGCGCAGATGTATGCTCCGCTTGGTCTGGTTATGGCGTTCGATTGCGGCGTCCAGCGTGGATCCTCGCATCCCCAGACTGACTTATCAATGATCGACTCATCGATGTGTTCAAAAGCGAAGTATGGATCTTGGAGCAGGTATGTCTGGCGCAAGGGCACGGGGTCTGATCCATCCTCGAAAACTACCCAATCGTGCGGATGCCCGGGGTATTGAAGGGTTTGAGATTCGCCCACGATAGTCAAAATTTGGCGCCAGTGGTGGTGTAAAGTATCGGCTGCGACTTCGACACGTTTTCTTAGGTTACGCAGCCGGCGCATCGCATCTTTATCGAAACCCACCCGGTATTTGCAGAACCGATAGATGCCCATGCCGGCAAAAACAAGTGCAGCCCATCCTGCTGCATCTTTGACTTCTTTGTACCCGCGCCAGATAGCCATTTTGTTGCGCAATTCCTTTCTACAGTGGTATAGCAGTCAGTGAATGAGGTTCACTATGCTTGTGCAACGGCAAGTATCTCGACTTACTCAGACCAGTCGAAGTCTTGGCATGCTTCCATAAAAACGGCTTTCCTATGCTTTGTTGTAGAAAGCTCTGGTCTCGATTGGCTCCGCAATAGTACCTGCTCTTCGAACAATTCAACCCAGCGGGCTTGCACGATCATCTCAATAGACCGGCACACACGGCTCGCTTGTGTAACCTTGCGGCAAAAAACGCTCATCTGACTGAAAGAATCGGATTTCGTATTTGGAGTGTTATTAAGCACTGCCATATCGGCATGTGGATCTTCTGTTTGCGTTTGCTGGACCATGCCCATTGCGGATCCATGAGGCGTCACCTGGAACTGTTCGAATATAGCTTTCGGATCTGAGTTGAGTGTGCTGTGCACTTGCTCCCAAATGCCAATGATAAGCTTGTCCAGAGTTGAAGGTTGGAAGACAAACTTGTCCGATGCTATCTGTGGACGGTCAGTCGGTCCAAGAAGACTACATGCACAAAGGAGCTTTTTTTTTAGTTGTATCATCTAATAACAGGACTTGGCCTAGAGGTTTTCGCCGTGCTTAACATTGTCCTTCTGTTCCTGCAAGACATCGCGAATACCTTTAGGCACTTTGTGGTATGGTACAACTTTGGGAAAACGAGCTTCTTCGTGTGTAGCATTCAGTAGATACATCATACGGCAACCTGCTATTCTTCTAATGAAACACTAGCAGGTGAAGGGAAGAACGATGTCGTCGGGGAAAGTTGACATACCTTCTTCCGCTTTGGGAAGCTTCCGCTATCCACCTGCATTTGGCGTTGGTGCTCAGTAAGATCTTCTTGAAATGAAGACTGGTTTTGCGACACCCTCAAACCGCCGGTACCTTTCCTGTGGGTCTCACGGGACTGTTGTTCCGAAGGGCCCGGCTCGTCCCGGGAATAAGACTCATCTATGGAGTCGGACTCATTGTTGTCGTTTGGATCCACGGGCGTTGTGGGGGCTGGCGTTCTCATGCCCGCCAGATCGACGGTCCTCTATGGACGTGTGAGCATACGCTACTGCATAGGCAGTTTGTGTGTGTGGTGGGAGCATGGACGTACCGACGCAATCCTCTCGGACTGCGCTCTTGTTGCATGGTTCGCATCGGCTTCCTCGAGAAAAGCCTCGACACGAAGGATGGGATGATCAAAGTTGTTGAGCTGCGGCCATGCGCTGTTGATGTTCAACCTGGCAACATGGTCTTGGATAGCCCGGCCGATGCACTCGGAAAGCCCGTCAACGTTCTGAAGATTGTTCATCTCAAGGAAGTCTTTCGTTGGTATTTCGCTAAATTGATTAGGCTTGTGGAATTGACACCGGACACTAGGACGCTAAGAAGCTTGAGCAGTTCATGGGTCGGTGGGTGATAAACCCTTCAACGACGCCCACTAGAAGTTTACTGTGGAGGTAGTTCCGTTACGGAACTTCCGTAGAACACAAGCACCTCGGGACTCGAAACGAAACTCGCTACAGGCGTGAGGTAAAGGAATGTCTGCGAGGCAGTAGCAACAGGTACATCCGTCAAATTGTCAGAGCTTTCATGGACTGAACAGACCGTCCGAAGTGTCAGGACTTTCTGGAGGCCGCGATGAGATCGCGTGGAACTGTGACGATGTTGATGGAAATTCTGCTCAAGCAGCAGATGATGCCGAGTTTGATTAGAAACGCTCTTAACCGTGTGTGTTATGGCGCTTAGCTTCAGTCAAACACTCGGCGAGGGATGGGCGTCGTTTTAGCGTGGTAAAAATGTCTCAGTCAATCAGAAGCAATCTCGTAGGTGCACGTAGCCATTCGAACGATGACTGTGGTCCGCAAAATTAGGTTGTGATGTGCACATTGCCCCAGGTTATCGAAGTTACTGCTCGATGATGCCTGGGCAGAAAAAAAAAGCCGCAGGGCTGATAGCGACCTCCGCTTGGCACGGAACTAGTCGCCACGCTAGCGACGTGCTCCATTTCGGCAGACGTCACTTAACAACCAAACATGGCCTCAATAAAAGACACACTCATCGCGGCAACACGACAGAGCTTGATTTAGAGACAGAGTGGTAACTATCCAGGGAGACCGTCCGCATCTATCTACTTGTACCATGTCATGTCGGACGTCGCGATCGAGCGACTTGGTGTGCAAGCAGTTCGTCCAACAACGGCGAGGACTCGTCCCCACAGATGCCAAGCGATGCTATGACATTGCTCACCGTAGTCCACCGGGGTTTCTAATTGGTCTTGCTTCCATTTATAAAGACTGAGTGCTCAGGGTCTAAACTAAGCTATATAGATATCAGTTGTACCGATTGATCCCTTCCAACTCTATTTTTTACAATTTCGCACCTCTTGCACATCGCAATTCCTTTGGTACAACACTCACATCCATCGTAATGGAGTCGTCAGACGCAACAGATTCAAGCAACAAGGAAAGACTAGAGAGAATCGCGACACATGAATCATACACCTTTCAAGGCGCGAGAGGATGGCGGAGATGGCGCATTCTACGACCTGGACGCGGCATGTATCACGATGTCAAGCGCAGGTTACCATACTACTGGAGTGATATTACTGATGCCTTCACCTATCGAGCCTTTGCCAGTACAGTTCGTATGTACTTTGTCAAGTGGGTTTACCAAAATGAACGCCCAGAAGATGTATTTACATATCTAGCGTGTTACCTGCCATTGCCTTCACACTCGACATGTACCGAAGGACTGGCGAGTTCTTCGGAATCAATGAAGCCTTATTTGCATCCGCATTGGCAGCCATGGTGTTTAGTCTGTTCGCTTGCCAGCCCCTCACGATTGTGGGGGTTACTGGTCTAATCGCTCTCTTTAATTACACCATCTACGACATTATCACCCAATACGATCCCACCATCTATCCGGCCTTTACCGCATGGGTCGGCATCTGGGCTGCCATCTTCCACTGGATTGTGTCCTTCGGGAATTTCAGCGACTACATGGCCTATGTTACTGACTTCTCGAGTGAAACGTTCGGCATGTATGTCGGAATCATCTACTGTGGTACGTATCTTGTGGCTAGCCGAATACTTGTACATTACTAACACCCATATAGTCAAGGGCATGGAGGAGCTAGTTTACCTCTTCGAAGTTTCCGAATTTTATGGTGGCTACCTTTCCATCGTCATCGCTATATGTTATTTTGCCTCCGTGTATGGTCTTGAGAAACTCGGTGGAAGTACGCTCTTCGCCCCAAGTGTTCGTAGTATCCTCGCCGACTACTCTTTCGTCTTCCCAACCCTGTTTTGGGTCGGCTTCTCGCATATTCCTGGACGTCTGAAGGACACTGGGCTGTACCGAGTGCCTATCGTAGGCGCCTTTGAACCGACGCAGAATAGAAATTGGGTGATTGACTTTTGGACTTTGGATGTTAAGTGGGTTTTTGTGGCACTGCCATTTGGATTTTTAATGATGCTGTTGTTTTACTACGATCATGTAAGTCCTACATGTTTCAGAATTGAAGCATACTAACCTATCACGACAGAACGTGTCATCCCTCACAGCACAGGCCCGTCAATATCCCCTGAAAAAACCCGCCGGTTTCCACTGGGACTTCTTCCTTCTCGGCTGCACATGCTTTGTGGGAGGCGTTATTGGTCTTCCCCTTCCCAATGGTCTAGTACCGCAAGCACCCGTACATACCGACTCTCTGACTGTTTACGAAACAAAACTCGAGATCACCAAAACCGAAGATGGGGGCGAGATCCGCAAGCCGTATGTCGAAGCTACTGCCGTTGTCGAGCAGCGCATCAGTCACTTCTTGATGGGCATGGCTATCTGGGGTACTATGACTGGTCCCTTACTTACAGTATTGCACACGATGCCCGCGGCCGTCTTTGCCGGGGTTTTCTTCGTTGTCGGTGTAAGTACCCCTCGCTTGTCTTACTCTTCTTTGATTGTACTAACTATTCCGTAGTGGGGTTCGATAAAATCCAATGGTATCGTCTCCAAGGCCCTCTACCTCATGTCCGAAAAGCGCTTCGTCCAACGCGACAACTTTCTGAACACCGTTTCCCGCAAGAAGATCGGACTTTTCATTGGCATCCAGATATTCGGTGTCGCATGTACAGTCGCCATTTCGCAAACAATTTCCGCTATCGGGTTCCCGGTACTCATTATCGCGCTCATTCCACTACGCACTTTCTTAATGCCGAAGTGGTTCACAGCACACGAGTTGGATATTTTGGACGCCTTGACAGCAGACAATCCTTCAGTACTGGTGAGCTTTGGCGGAACACCGAGTGGCATGAAGGCGGGTGATCCCATGGAGGGTGGCGGTGGTCCTCGAGATGAGGAGGCACTTTCGCATCCACATTCTGCCATACGTCAACATGCGGGAAGTATCCATCGAGAGCAACGGTTACAATTTGGAATGGCTACGATGTAGAAAAAACTATTGATTTGAAAAGGGGCTTAGACACGGTGGAGGGGGGTGATGGAGAGTGTCAATAGACTATTATTTGCTTCTTGTACGTGGGCCGCATATAGCTTCAAGATATTTAGTGTGATTCCGTGTTCAACTTCAACACCCTTCGCACTACTTCAATCTCTGGCCTCTAGTGTAAGAACTTGACCATTACGCTTGTAAGCCACTCATGTCTTCCTCCCACCAATCCTCTGCTACGCTTCACTCACCACCACCGCCGCCGCCCTCTATTTCCCGTCCGTCGCCGCTCCCAGACCCCAACCCCCCACTCACACCTAGCGTCCACAGCACGCTCAAAATCTCTCCTATTCGGCATCGGAACCGAAGGTAAGATCCTCAAAACTCTATCATGCATTGCAGGAACATCGCGTCCCTCGAACGCTCGATTCACTCCTGCAGAAACTTCGTCTGATGCCTCCTCGGCAAGCGCACGTAGTCTGGTACATAAAGCTGTGTAATCAACGGCCATGGGGTGTTTCAAGGCGTGAAGCGACTCATTGCGCCATGTCCCGTTTGGTGACGAAGGGAAGAGATGGGAGTGTGGTGGAAATGCATCCGTGTCGAAGTCTGACAATGATGTGGGTTCCGAGACGAGGACAGTCATGGGGTCGGATGTCTCCTTAAAGTCAAAGGACGAAGAGTCAGATGTTGGTGCTGACGTTACCTCGTCGATAATCTCCCATGAAGCACAGTCTTCTTGTGGCGGTGAGGCATATGATGTAGGTGAAGAACTGGCAATTGGAGAGGTTAATGGTAGGTCTGGAGCAAGAACGATCTCCCATGATTTAATGTGCTGAGCTTTTGGACGAGAAGACGTCTTTGACGGGGCGGAAAGCGCCTGGGAAATGTGTGACGCGGTAGCCGGTTGTTGTGGTAGTCGTGGTACATTTTGACATCGCCGCGTTGACGCAAAAGCAGGCGAAGGCCTAGAGAAGAATAACATTCTGATATCTCTTAAGTCTATTATCACTTTATTTTCCTCAGTCATTGTGCAACCGGTCTGACTTTCCATTGGCGTGCGTCAGAAGCTCATACGGGGAAAGCGAGTTGAGAAATATCAAATGGTTCGTTTCCGCGCTGGGTGTGTACAACGGTGAAAAGGGCGGGGGAGGAAACCGACTTTACAAAGCTTGGGCGCGACCTTGTAGAAAGAGATTTGGCGGTTGTTGTGAGAGTATGATGTCACAGGTGAGCTGTTCGCTGTGTAGTGAACGGGAGGGTGTGTGTTGGAAGTTGGGAACTGAACAATTCACTATATGAACATATTCGAAGGACTTGATTTTCGAACAAGAATGTGTATCTACCGCATCTGCACAGAGAGCGGTTCACGGTTTTGTGCAGCTTTTAATCGTCATATAGGACCGGAATGAGATACTACTGCCCATACCAAGCAAGAAAGTCTCTCCATATTATCTCAACTCTCGAGAAAGGAATGAGGATTGAGATCTAAGTGTGGTAAGCCTAACCTGGGGAGCTGGAACACAATAAATAATGTCCCGATAGCAATATAAGGTGCTATAAACACTGACCAGAGTGTCTACAATGGTGCGCGAACATATATGAGAATGGTTCTTGCCAACCAGAGTCGACGAAAAGGTAGAAGCTATAGATAACACCCTTACATATACAACCGACTGTCGCGACAAAATTGGTCATATGTTTGAGTCGAAGCCACCGTGTGACTGATTCAAATAAACGAATAGTACCCATTGGGCAGAGGAACGCGTCTCCAGATCAGTCTTAGGCGCGTAACCCGCAACGAATATATGGTACTGTGGACGATATGAGCATCTTCCAACATGTAGGCCAATCCAACGTTGTACACAACGCCCGACTGCCAAACTTTGTCGTGTTCTCAACATCAGCCGGGCGAAGCCGTCAGTGTTAGTTGACTTGTTCATCGGGCCGAATGCCCCAACACTCGTTGTCGCGCCGCTGCACCGAAGCTATACTGAATCTTCATGCATCCAAACGTTACGGAGGCACCCCAAACGTATTCGATTACGTCATTTGTATGTGACAAGTCACTGATTTGAGCGTGAAGAGACATCCTGTACAACTAGATTCGGACCACTACGAACGCAACCGGCATCGTTCGGACTTGTCAAAGTCATCATGCAGGGCGCTATTGTGATCAGCTTTGCTATGACTGCTACGGGTTCATTTCCAGCTATACAAGGGTGCCGAAACTTTACCTCGTACGATACCCTTCACTGTGTACCATGACGGGCGAAAGCCTGCTGCAGGTTTGCAAAAGCGAACAACATGTAACAATAGTCCAAGTGCGGATGCAAAGGACAAGATACCGCGCAAGGCTGCATCAATCGGCTGAAGGAAGCATGGCGCCATTTCAACTCGGGCGGCAGGAGCGACGTATGTCATGTGGCTCAAACGGATCTGGCAGCGAGTGGGGATGATTGCGGTGAAACTGTTAATTGAAAGCTGTTATTTCTTTTCGACGAGTGGGCGCGTTGTGGACAAAGCAACGTGTTGAATAATGAGACCCCTGCCAATATTCTCGTCCAAAAGTACAACCCTTCTGACAACATTGTCAGTCATACTTTCCATTATCATCGTTCACACCTCTGACGCTATTAGCCATCGGAAAAGTCTAAGAATCTGAAATCGGAACAACGCCGAGCTCTTTGACGTAGTTCTTCAGCTATTGAAGTCCTGATCTGCATACCAAGCATCTGGTAAATCATGCCGTTCATGATGTATTGCTCACACGGTATTTTTGGGTGCATTTCATAATCCGTTTTTGGCCCTCATGTCGCGTCTGTGCTGTCCCAAAATGTGTGTCATGGTTGCGGAAGCCAGGTACTCTAGATTTCCCATAAGATAGTCGTTTATATTTGGTGGACAGGAGACCCTCAAACGAGCACCTTGCCGCCTGTAGACTCGATGATGGAGTTCACGTCGTCTTTGAGTTCTGGGATGGCGCTCGAGACATGCCGAGCAAGTTGTTCTTGCAGCGCACGATATGCGTTGACGCGACCGTACAACATCTGGTTCATTCGCTGCACGGTCTCGACAAATTCGCGAGTAAAGATGTCCGGGTTTCTGGAGTTCTCTACGTAGGATATGACCTCTGGGGGAATGTTGATATTCACCGAAGGTGCTGTTCTCGACAGTTTTACCAGGTTCTGAACGAGCGTCTGGCTGTGGTAGCATTAGCCTCACTACAGAAGCCGCGTTCTTTAGTTATCGCATACATCTCCCGCTTCATGGCCTCTTGTGTCTTGCTTCCATGGTGGTCGTATGCCTGCACGATGAGGTTGTAGAGGTTTTGTACGATGTCTTTCAGTTGCGCTTCCACGTCGATTATCGCCACTACCAAAACCGTTAGCACGAGCAGGAGTAACTGAGGACTACATACATTCAGGACTTAGTGCTGCCATTTTGATGTTCAGAATGAGCGGTGCTGTGAGGTTCAATAGTGAGAGAGTTGGTACCGTGCAACGCGTGTCACAAAGAGCAGACGCGCCAAGGCTCGGCTAAACCCGGTAACTTTGGTTGACTTTGTGTCGTCATTGCTCACATCACCAGTATCTGACCTGACGACGACTTTCAACGAGACCGCGTTGTAGCGCGCTATCACGTGTCGCAAATCCTACTTAGTGCAGGGAACGATGAGCATCAGTCTGCGATGACGGAGAGCACGAGCCGGGATTCCAACGTCCCTCTTTCGCAGCCACCAAGCCATCAGGCCTCAGCATCGTCTACACCGGGAGCCACTGGGAGCCATCTGCAAAACCACACTCGTACGGCAACCCGCTCAGCCGAAACGCAAAAGCCTCAATTGGATACTACCTCGGATAAAGCAACCGCGGCATTCATTCGACGCACTCTCTGTTCCCATAATGTACTACTTGGGAACGGCGAGAAAGGACGCAGTACACCACGCCCAATCGAAGACGTGCTGCCGCCTCTGACGAGCTCAAATGAGGTCGATCTTCAGCTATATGGTATCATCTCTGTGATCATCAAGGAGTTCGTACAGACGTGGTACTCGAAGATAACTCCCGATCAAGTATTTGTCAATGAGGTGATTCAAATAATCGCACATTGTACTCGAGGTCTAGAGCAGCGCATTAGGAAGGTCGATTTGGAATCACTGTTGCTAGATGAGATCCCTGAGCTACTCCAAGCCCACCTGACATGTAGGTAATCCCGATCCTGGACTGTTGCATTAATTCTGTCTAATTGCGCCCTGTCAGCTTTTCGAATAGCAAAGGACCAAGCCGCCTCATCAACTTCACTGGTATCGGATCCTCGTCTGATCTATCATACGCTCCACCCACACCCTGCACTTTCTCCTGTCCCAAACGATGATGCACCGGCGACAGTCCTTGAGCAGCGGGAAAGCGAGTCGGCGTGGCGCCAACTGCTCATTCACGGGGTGTTGGCTCTATTGCTGCCGACGGAAGACTTGAAGAATGGGTGTTTACGCGCCCTAGTAGCCGAAATTTTCGCCGAGATGATCCTTGGAAACGGCATTAGCGGGAAAGCGTGCGAAGGCTGGGTGTTATGGGAAGGCATCACAAGCATAGCTGAGGTTCTACAGGCCGATGCTACAAAAGACAAGGATCTCCAGTCGGACGACCCCAATACAGAACAGTTATTGACCCGTCTTGAGCGTTATGGGCTGCTGTCTTCACATGAGGGGGCAGAAGTTAGTCCAAAAGAACGACTGGACGCCGGCCAGCGTCGTCATAAGACCTCGGCCGTATACACCTCGGGTTCGTTCTGGGCTATCCTCCAATACGCTTTTTTGGCGTTTACTGCGGTGCGCGCGGTGGTTTTGGGTCTTGCGACATTATCTTCCCTTCCGGCGAGATCTACCACAACCGAACAGTCATCCGCTGAAGCTGGCAGCCAATCGCAAGCACGTCAAGCGGACACGATAGCCTCGAGGCGCCCGTTGGCCGCCAAACGGCCTGTCGTAAGCATGAGCTTGTGGAGTTGTGCAGCGCAACTTGTCGAGTTAGATGTCCGCATGCCTTGGCTGTTGGGCTTCATCTCTATGCTCCATCGTGGAGCGTTGGCCGGCCCAGGCAGGGTGGGTGAAACCGACGGTGTATTGGACAGGTAAGTTACGATAATCTCTCTTTCCTCACTTGCTCCCCATGGTTGGCTGGCTGGTCAATCTCCGTGGGACCGTGCGACGCAGGATGAGCTAGCCCCGCATGCGATTTCAGTCACTTGACTTCGCTTCAGCGAATGCGACGGCCCGCAGGCTCACACGCCGGAGCATCCCTGTCGTGGCGCACCGTCTTATGCAAGCCTCGCCACCCGTTCCGGGCGGCAACTCGACACGTTTCGGACCAGCGGACTTGGCACATGGCCGGCCTTCGCTTTTGTCGACACCACCAACGACCGCATGATGCCTGCATTTTGGGCAGACCCTGCCATCGCTCCCCGCCACCAGCGAATTGCGCCTCATTTCTCCATCATTTCAGCGGCCGGCAACGTCGCTGCCGTCGTTTTCCTGTCTCGTTGATATGCTGGCGAGCACGCACTGCTAGGTCTCAACATGGCCTAGTTCGTTTAAGCAGTGTATTGAAACATTCGACGAATGATACTGTCCACGGACTTGTGGGCTTGGCCTATTCACTTCGACACCACGACATGCTGCCTTCAGTTGCGTTGTGGCGTGATCAACAATCTCGCTTGACATGGGCGCGCGCCTCACTTTGTGGGCCGCATCAACCATTCGACTCGATTCTCGTCCGATACACTGGACCTGCCACCACCGACTTCGTCATTCGCGGTCACCAGCTGAGTGTCCCGCGGACGCATTTATCCATGGAGCTCTACCGCACGCGTTCCGTCTACTTTGCACCAGCCGATTTTGTTCCTCGTAAGCTCCGTTTGCTAACCAGTTGTAACTGCAGGTTCCTCGCTCACACTTTCCACACGCGCATCTTGAACCCCGCTTTCCTCCCAGTGGCGCTTCGCACTCTTCGTGCAACGCTCTTCCCTAACAATGCGCTCGGGCCCCCACGTCAGATGCCAACCGATGAGGAGAGCAAGGCGATCAAGCACTGCTGTGCCGCTAGGCTGCTGGACTTGGTACCGCCCAATGTAGCAGCCGCTTTCTTCGCGAGCCATGGACGCGATGCCCAGGTTCGACAGATCGAAGACATACTAGGCTGCCTTGACGACGCCTATCTCAACAAACACCTCGTCTTTCAGATCGTGGAACTCATCGTGCTACGACTGTTTCCCGAGTTGGGAGAACAAGGCGTCAAGGACCTACTGGACGAACGCATCAGCTGATACTCTGATGCCATCATCGGAGCATGTTTGCATTATGCATCGAGGATTAACGCTCTGCAAACCAAGGACCTTCACCGCCAGATGCGCGAACTGCTGGGCACGGCCCGTTGCGCAGTCAACATCGCTGTTCATACCAAGTTCAAATGAGGAAAAACTCTAATCCCTGCATCGCACACCCACTTCGATGAAATGCTCAGGGTAGCCCACTAAAGCGGCGAAACTGCAGCTACATGATACAGTTCCACGTATACCAACTCATTGTGCACTCGCAGCAAAGTGTGGTGGAAAAGGTACACCGCTGATGTCGAAAAGAGGGGTATCGGCCAATCAAAAAAATTCCTAAGAAAATTGTTGAGGCACATGGCGTCCAGACTCCGGGCTGGCTGCATGCCCTGGCGAGCACCTGACTATTCGGGATATTACCGGACACAAGCTACAAAAAAGTACCACGAGGTGCCCCGCAATCCATGTCTTCCTTCAAGCCATCGTTGAGTCGAGCTGCTACTCTATCATGACGTTGCAAAGCTCAATCTTGAAAGTCTTGTATGTGGCAGGGAAAAACACAGCCCAAGGTCAAACTACTGCGAAATAAGAAGCTTGGGCAATCTGCATGTCGCTCGGTGAACGTGACGGTCCGTGCCATCTCTACATCTGCGCGGGGGTAAATCGCATACAGCCGGGAGCTTTTAGAGATCGATATTGGTTGACAACCGACACGCGCTGTCAGGGCGCTGTGACAGATGAGTATGGCTAGTCAAATACGAGAGGACTATGTGCGCAGCTCCGTTACAATCTTGACCATAGTCTCCGATGCATTACCTACCACATGATCCTTACGAGTATCGCAGACTTTAGACGACGTGGGGTCGTCCTTGCACTCACTCGGTTCATCTAAAGTAGCGTCCCGAGCGCGAATACACCCTCACGTATCAGAATGAACTTGTCTAAGCCCCGCTTCCTCCTGCACTCAAGCCCACGTAGCGAGATATTGAGAGAAACTTGGCTCGAGACGCCGCTATGGACCATGACTGACTGCGGGTCATGTTTACCGCCGTACTCATTCCCGGCTACGCCGTGCAAACCCATGTTTCAGGGACAAATATAACTCAGCCTCACTTAGGCGATGTATCAAACGTTTGGATTTCAGTAAGAGAATATAGCAGAAGCGAGGGTGGGCTGAGAAGTGAAAGTGTGGAAAGGTTACCCCGCATGCGCCTCCAGCCCATAGCCGTCTATCTCTTATCGTTGCCGCGAGGGTTGCGGTTCCTGGCAAGTTGGCAATGCGTTCCTGAACAGCCTGCCGCTAAGGTGTTTCAAGATTCCGTTGGGCAGCAACTGCGCGGAACTCGACGACGATCGAGTCAGCCTTCTTTGCTTCCTTCGCGGCACAGTTGTTCTGCGTCTCGAACATTTGATCCTTTCTGATCCTATCGAATAACGCGCGCTTCACGGGCGCGTGCGTAGGAGGATTCTGGTGGCCGCTTATTGCCTGCTTTGAGACGTCACTGTTGGTGATGCTGGGTTCTCGACTGACTCGGTGCCCTACATGGCCGTTGAAACTTTAATCCTTTGAACTCCGGAGCAGGCGAGGAACCCTTACACGGACCAGGTTCACCAAGCCGCAAGATGCGCAATGCGAAAAGCCATGATCCCAGCAGCACTCGCTACTCAGCATTTGACAAGATGCGACATTGCCTGTTCCTGAACCGCACGGGGTCCAGGGCAAGCACGTCAGAAACCCCAGCGGCGATGCCCATGATCCCAGCACCGGCGATCCAGCATCTACCATGGTTTGGTGTCAAGCGAAGGCTCATCAGGGGTTGCGATGGGCATCAATACTTGCGAGTATCGACCCATGTTTCCACGGTTAAAGAGGTTAGAAGGTTAGTGCAGGCACTGCAGGGACGGCAGCGGGTGGGGACTGACTCAAACATGCAAAACATCACCCGTAGTGGGCAATCATTAACATGGTACCAAACTATCGTCATCCTGCGTAAGGCATCCAGACTCAAAAGTGAAGCGCAAGGCATACTCACCTCAGCCGGTCTGGACCAAGCCGCGGGCGCATCAGTTTGAGTCGTCACCAATGCTCAGCCAAAACATGGCGCAGAATAAGGAGAGGATGACATGTTCGCTTGCTGCTGAACGCATGACAATGGTGTCTGAATGACCACAACTGACGATCTCATATGCCGCCATTCAAAGCGAACCACTCACATTGTACTCTTCACATGATCTCCAAGCCACGGCTCAATCGGCAACCAAAGTATTTGCAACACCAATTCATGCGTACAGCCGTCCTTGGGAGCCGAGGAACACTTCTGGAGCGCCGGATGAGTGCGTCTGACAGGGAGTGCAAGATCAACGGGTACGTCAATGACGGATGAACGCGTCGTACCGTCACCTGTACACAGCGATGCGAATGACTACACAGTGCTCAATGACTGCACAAATCACTGTTACTCAACCCACCATGCAGCCTTGGATAGTGATAAGGTCAGGAGATGATGCACTTGCATCAACCCATCTCGCAGCACGTGACACAAGTACTCAACATTGAACAAAATAGCTCAACTAGCTACGCACAGTGCCATGAGCAATTGAGAAATAAGTCCGCGTGCTGGTGCGCCGTTGTTGCGAGCACCTTTACACCAAGAAAGTTTGGTGGTCACCTCTGTACCATGTCCATGTCCTTCTCTTGCTTAGCCGGTCCGTACCGTGTTACACAGCATCAGATATCGATCACGTGGGTCCACCTAATACAAGGGTTACTGCATTGACCCAGCGACGAACATCAGCAGTGACTTTTCCACGCTCATCGCCAACACATTGTGCATATACACAAAGAACTAGTGTAAAGAAAGAAAAAAAAGGGGGTCACCGGAATGCGCTCTCAGCCGCCTACATCATTAGGCTGACTGATTCGGATAGTGCATGGAAACGAGGAGCGAGAGAGCTCGCAATTCAACGCGACTCTCGGGGAGTAGGTTTCCTAGCTTCTTTGCGCTACAACCTGCCACCATTGCTTGACGTAGGCCCGAATACAAACGTACTACGAACCTTTTGGCCCTTTTTTATTTGTTTGACTTTAACTTTGACCTTAGTACTGGCCCCAGGGGGAGGCGGGGGCGGACGATGGTAACGCAGTCCTTCACCGATCGAAGGGAGGTACTCGCCATCGTATCGCAGGATACGATTGCTTACGGCGGCCTAGCCGTCGCGCGCGCGACACCGCAACTAACGACTTGGGGGAGAAGAGAAGGGCCGAACCAAGTAGGATTGCGATTGCGATCCCCCGCCCCCTTCTCTCCTCCCCCCAAGTACAGATCTTCCATTGCGCGTCCTTCATCTGCTCTTTACTTTGCTTGTTCACTCTTGACAGGCACGTAACACGCGGGTGACTCACGGGGCCTTGCTCCTTTTGTTTTTTGTTTTGCTTTCTGGGACCGGCTGCACAGTGTAACAAGGCTGCTACTCCAACTGCAGCCTGCGTAGAGAAGTACATCCGGCATTTGGAACAACGTGTAAGCCAGTGAACGACGAGCACGGTTGCGGACCGATCCGGCACCATACCGAACAGTAAATGTGATGCAGAAAAAAAACATTAAGAAAAAAAAACAATGTAGCATCGTGCGGGTGAAGAGGAGAAAGAAAAAAGTTAGCAGTGAGGGTGCAAATTTTGCAAGGATGCTGAAAGCGTTTTGGTGGTGGGGAGGGGGGGGGGGGAAACCGACGACGTTGCCTTTCTTGCTTCTTTTGTTGTTTTTTTGCGGCAACGGGGAACTTGACTAAAGTGGCGTTGCAGTCCAGCTGGCAAGAGCTCTTGCTTTTCTTTTTCTTCTTTTCTATTTTTTTTTCTTTCCTTCTCACATTTCACACAACGGAAGCAGGGTAAGAATCAAACGGGCAGCTTAATAACCCGTTAATGCAAAAGCAAACGGCTTTTGTGAGAATAAGTAAAAAAAATAAAAATTCCAAACACATGCACAACACCTCAATGTGCTACATCTGGCTTCCAGACATGACTGAGCAAGGAGATCTCAAACTAACCCAACTAGCCGATCAAAATTACGAATACAGCTCTTCCCTTACTGAGACTTCTCAGGCCCAAGCTCCCAACCCACCAGACTGAGAGTCAGTATCAACGCCAATCCTCGCTTCTCTAAGCTCTCGTCTCATCCCCCCTGATCCAGATCTGGACAGCCCCCCTCAGACAAGAACGAGCGCGCAAACTTTCAAGCCGAGTCTGGCGCGCGCTCGGGGAAGACGGGAACGTGTCTCACGCATGCGGGCATCTAGATCAGGCTCAACAAATTTTTGAGGGGGGGGAGGATCTGTGCCATGTACTCGTTTTGCGTGCTCGTCATCGATCGTTTGTGCATTGGCGATTGCCGGTGTGATGGATACATGTATGTATGTACTTTTGTGATGCATCTAGGATGTGCAGGAGGATGCCCAGGCAAAGAGGCCCGAGCGCCGGGCTTCCATGCAAAGGCGGGGAAGGGGGACCAATGATGCCGAAGTGAACCTGGGAGTCTCACATGCAACTCATGTTTTGGCAGCATCCAGGATGCAGAAGCTGGAGCGAACGAATACTACTTTTTGAGACCGGCATGCTGTCGGCAAGGTATTTTCCGAAGCTCAATCTTGTTGTTGTTTTTCGCGGGGCTTTGCCCAAACTCTGCTGCACATCCCTTCTGTAACGGTGTTGCGATACGGTGCCGAAAGCTCCGTGACGGGGCGGCAAGTGCCATCTGTTCATGAGCCAGATCCATGCCGATCAATGAAGTGGCAGTGGGGCTCCACCAAGACTAGGCTACGTCCGACTAAGATCAGATCGTGGTCAGAGGAGGCATGACTAGTGAGATCGAAGCACAATTGTATAGGTGGTGTTTAGCATTAATAGCATTTCGAGCGTCATTCACCCTCTCGTTAAGCCGCTCTTTCGGCAAGGGTAGGTAACTATATCAGAAGTCGCATATACGTGTACAGTAGCGCGTACGAAACCCATCGCTCCGTTTCAGCTCAGTGCAACGGTTGAGGGCCGCCGGGCAAATGTAAAATCAACGTTGAAAAACAACAAAGTGAAGCGCAAAGGATATTGGCCCGCGTGAGCAGTTACAGTCTTCCTTTTAGGCAAGGAGATAAATTCAGAAACGGTCGGCTGCTGTGCGCTGCTAAAGGGGGGTATAGTGGTTCGTCGAGCAAGGGAATAGGGGAATACATGGTGAAGGAATAGTGGGAAACAGAAGCAATGCTAATGATGCTGATGCGAGAATGCAGCAAGATGCGACAATAACAGGAAATAAGACAGTGGCTACGATGCGCAACACTGGCTATGCGTATCGGTTCTTGACCCTGATATCGTGAGCCAGAGGTGTTGCACGGGCGTGCTACCCCGAAACCAAGCGATTCAGGAAAATCGTTCCACGGGGGAAAAAAGCAGTCGTCAGCGTGTACGTGCTGTGACAGGAGACACAAGGCCGACGTCGAATCGGGTAACGTATGCGATTCGCTAATGAATTGCGTCAACGCTTTCGAGCTTAGTCGTAGTGAAGGTGGGCTCTGACACACGTCGCATGTCGGAAGGAAGGCTCTCGGAGCTGCGCTTGATTCGTAGTTTCTCCATCAGCTTGCCAATAGTGACATACTCTTGTGGCTCCACGACGAAACCGGCGTTCTGTGATTGGAAGAAATTCATAACGAGCTCTAATGCGCGTGCGGCTTCTTCTTGGGATGGTGTGATGGGCGAAGAGTCGGCGGATGACCCCTTATCGTCGATTTGACTAGTACCCGGTAGAGGAGGGGGCTGCATTGAGTTGGGAACCTGAGTTGGCGAGAGCGACATTCCCTCATCAATAGCCGGCAGCGCGCCAGGTATCTCGGTCATGGGAGAATCAAGTGCGCCGCTACTGACATACTTTGGAGTCAGCGCATCAGATGAGCCCGGTGGTGACATGTACTGCTCGACGCCCACGAGCATGGGGAAGGTCTGACTTCGAGGCCGCTGGAAGTTGTTGCTTCCTGGCTGTCCACTGGCCGGCTGGCGGTTTCCTACAAACGGGCTTGGTCCACATGCTGAATCGGGCGTGAAGAAAGGGGACGAAAGCGACGTAGGGCTCGTAGCCGTATCTGTGAACACGCTTGATAAGGAAGTGCTGCTTTGCGAATGGAACGGTCGACGATGGTTCGAAAAGTCGTATGCATCTGGGCTTTCGTTC
Source organism: Alternaria gansuensis (assembly GCA_009289805.1). Lineage (NCBI taxonomy): Eukaryota > Fungi > Ascomycota > Dothideomycetes > Pleosporales > Pleosporaceae > Alternaria > Alternaria gansuensis. The sequence continues at coordinate 197,265 of WBOK01000022.1, read as the reverse complement.
TTGAGATTTTCCTGGCTCTTCTTGGCTTTCATGGTCGCAGTCGCGGGTGATACCCCCCCACCAGGCGAGGTAGGCGAGATGGCCCCTGGCGTGTGCACATTCGATGGCGGATTGGAAGTCCCCTCTGATTCTTCGGCTATCGAGCCCTTTCTTGCCCTTGCTCCCATGAGATGGTTCTTTTGCTTGAACTTTTCCAGCCAGCTTGTACTGTTGGCCTTGAGATGACTCTCGGAGTTACCAACCGTCTGAGCAAAGAAACGTGCCTTCTCTCGGATAATAGCGTCTGACAGTGGCAGTCCCTGTCTCTGGTGGTTTCTTGCCCAGTTTGACAACGCACGTTCGATATCCGGAAACTTGCCTTTCGACCTTTTTATGGGTGATCGGCTGCCGTCGTCCTGGTACAAGTACTTCTCCTTCTGGCGCAACACCTTTGAAACGGTACTACTCAACTGTCAGCACAGTAAAAGACATACAGCAGATGCAGTGCTACCTTCGCTCTACGCCGAACATTGCTGGGGTAATGTCAGTGAATGATCCGTGTGGGTAAGGTGTATCGTTCTGGCATACCTCCAATTTCCGTTTGCTTGACTGTAGGATTCTCTTCGTGGTATTGGCACATGCGTCTGCGGTCTGAGTCGGTAAGAGTCTTCCGTGGTGTCGATGAAGTACGGGAATGAGTTGAGCTCGCTGAGACTGGAGTTGCTGATGCCGGGGTTATCGGTGGTGGGGCTGAAGGAAACAGTGAAGCTTGATAAGTCGATTGGCTGGTCAGCATGCTCGGCCACTGCGGCATCTGTGGCATGATCAGAGGTTGTAGCTGTGGGTGTGTAGTCCTCGGTGTTGGATGCGTTTGGTGTGGTGGATGCATGCCAGTCCCGTAGATGGGTTCCATTGGGAGCGGCGCAAAACTGTTGAAGCCATTGTAGTCTTGCACTGGAGACTGATGATGCGGGTTGTATCCGTTATCTCCATGCCATCCAGAATGGTGATCCTCGAAAGGTTCCTGGTGGTGGTGATGGTGGTGATGCTCGTGATCCATTTGCAATTGGCTCATGTCGAATTGCAGGAAACGTATAGAGGCGGTGAATCCGTGCGAGTGTGGGAACGAGTGTCCGTGTTAGAGGCAGGGCAAAGTAGGGTGCCAGGCGGGCATATGCATCGGTATCGTGGTGTTGCTAAACCTGGGGCGGCGTGGGTGACCTCAGAGCGGCCCAGCGCATGCATGCATGAGACGAGGTTTTTGGTTCCTGAGGCGGAACAGCAACAAGTCAAGTACCGCAGTAGCGGGGGCGGCGCTGACAAAAGGCACTGGATATGACAGAGGTCAGAATGTATAGGTATAAAGCAGCGCGGCAAAGCAGTGGGCTCAGATGGAGAATTGAAACTGCAGGGAAAGCCTGGCGCGGCCTGCAGCGCGTACTTGAGGATGAGTCTGGGGACACTGGTAACAGGCCCTGGCTGTGCGATGTGAGCGCGGTCTACTGCAGCAGGCGGGAGAGGAGCCCTGTTTGTTTCGAGCCCAAGCTTGCCGGCAAGCCTGGCGTGTGCACTGTGATCCTGGTCGCCATTCGGCCAAGCGACGAACAACGCGAGCGACGACGTTGGGCTTAGCGTGTGCGGGTCTCTCATCGGGGATGCGCCCCTAGGACAGCGCGGGCCAGAGTTATGCGGCCGCCTAGCTAGCTCGCAAGTGCACGCCTCGACGCCTGACTGTTAGCAAGGGCAAATGGGATGTCAAGGCGGACCGGGTGGGATCATCCCATCAGGGCCCTCGCACCGCTGAGCACGTCTGCAACCGGCTAATCTGACGCTTCCCGAACGAGACATGGTCTGAGTGGGAGCGCCATATTGGCTTCGCCTCGTGTGCCCAGCACAGTAAATCCTGACCGTTGCGGTACGCTCGTGGCGCGAAACAGTGAGAGCCGATTCAATGCTGCTCAGGTACGCGAGGTTGTGGCGATTCCCACAGCAGGGGCAGTACGTCAATCATCGGCTGTGCATAAAGGAGAGACAGAAAGTGTCGGCGGCTGAAACGCTTCCGGAAAGCTGCAATAACCGCGCCCATGGAAAATCGAGGTTTTGCCGACCAGCCACTGAGGTCTCGGGAGCGATAATGATTTAGCGCCCGACTGACAGCGTGCCTTCTGAGTCGCCAGCATAACTAACCCCTGCTGATGTCTCCGAATCGACCGCTGCGCCCGTTAGCAGACCAATAAGAAAAACCGACGCCTCAAAAAATGGGCCAGACAATGCTGATCTGAATCCATCAAATTCCGAAGCAAGTATGGAATAAAAACAAATGCTGGATGCTGACACCGTTCCAATAGCACCGGCGGCACCATCACCACGAGGTTCCGTGGCTACGACAGTTTCGCAAGCGACGCCTTCTCGGCAGGACACCAAGGTCTGTCATCGATAGCTCGCGGACAGTATCGGACCGCCACCAGCCCTTCGAGGATTGGCGATTGGCAGGTACGATCCGCGCTGTAAGCTGCTTTGCCCACAACTAGTGTCGTCCTGATGTCGTCCGCGGTGCTACTGGAACGAGCCCTCGGCCAATCCAGGCTGCGAGATCGGCTCCAAGCCTCACTCTGTTCGTCATCTTAATGCTGCCACCTAGTATTGGTATCGCAGTGAGACATGTTCAGCCATCCAAAAGGCCCTTCGGCTCTACTCACTTTTCCCGAATCCGGATCCACAACGCCCGTCATTTCTCATGATCATAAGACCTTGTCTAGCGCTTGACAATGGTGACTGGTCGATGTGTAAGCTCATGATATCCATTAAGAGAGGTAATACTGGGATACATACCGATATCCTCGTCGGCAAGCTCGTGAGACAGTCCCACACGTTGGGGTTGATGCTTGCATGACTTTCCGTAAACAATAGCGTGCTTGAAGTTGTCCACAATCGTCTTGTGGATGGAATTACACTACCCGTTCCGTTAGCGTATTACTTTTATAATAAGACAAAGACATACGAAGTCTTCAACGGTGCAAGCGGTTGATCGCAATACTACTGGTGCAGAGTAATCGGGCATCTTGCCCTTGGGCTTGGTGTAGACACGGACAAGATTCAACTTCTCCCACATCTGCTCAAGGAGCTCGTCGATGTTCCAGCCATGCTCAGAGCTGATGGGACAAGCATTCGGGATTCGGTAGAGCAGGTCGAGCTCTTCGATACTGATAGCATCAATCTTGTTCAGAGCGTAGATGACAGGGATATAGCTTCGTCCCTTGGCCTCGATAACATCGATCAGATCGTCCACTGTTGCATCGCATCGGATAGCAACGTCCGCGTTTGCCATACGGTACTCGTTCAGCACAGCCTTGATTTCGCCGTGGTCGATGTGCGTGAGCGGAACCGTCGCCGTGATGTTGATACCGCCCTTGTCCTTCTTCTTGAGGACGATGTTTGGTGGACTCTTGTTGATCCGAATACCGAAACCCTCCAACTCGTTCTCGATAACGCGCTTGTCGGTAAGAGGCTTGTTGACGTCCAGAATAATGAAGATCAGATGGCACGTCTTCGCGACTGCGATAACCTGTCGACCACGACCTTTGCCGTCCTTCGCACCTTGGATAATACCGGGAAGATCGAGAATCTGGATTTTCGCTCCGTTGTACATGACTTGACCGGGTACAGTAGTAAGCTGGAAACTATCAGGGCTGATCACAATCGCGAATGTGGCCAACTCACTGTTGTGAACTCATACGCAGCGGCTTCGGAGTGCTGTCCGGTCAATCTGCTCATGAGCGTACTCTTGCCCACAGATGGGAATCCGATAAAACCAACACTGGCAACACCAGTCCTAGCAACATCAAATCCTACACCAGCACCGCCGCCGCCACCAGAAGGCTCGAGTAGCTCCCTCTTGAGCTTGGCGAGTTTGGCCTTCAGTTGCCCTGTTCATGTATAAGCATGCCAGCATGCGGTGTTCGGTCGGGAAGCAGTACCAAGATGAAAAGATGTCGCCTTGTTCTTCTGGGTCTTGGCCATCTACGTTTCGTGTAAGCCATTGTGTTGCGGTCGCGTATTGGGAAGTGTCTCACTTCGGCCTCGATGTCTTTGATCTGCCCACAATATTAGCACACGGTACGATGGTATGTTCGGGGGTGTCAATACTCGCCTTATCCACTGTAGTCGCCATCTTGAGTTATTGTATATGCTGACTTGATCCGAGCAGGCGTAGAGAAGCGATGTCGTCGTTCACAAATTTGAAGTAAGGGACGCCGCCAATGACGAAGCGGGGCACGGCTTCAGGCAGTAAGCTTCACCGCCACTTAATGCGGTTAGCGCCGCATGCAGCATGCTTCCATTGCGGCTTCGATGCATGCTTCCTCACGGCCTTCATAAAGCTGATATGCCCGATAGAAGCCGCTTTCGGGCTCTTCGCATCGGGGACTATATTCAACACACTGAATATAGCATATGAGGTGCATCACATGTCGCCGAACTGCTGACCGACTCGGAAACTCCACAATCACAAGCTCAGAACGCGCAGGTTGTTACATAATAAAGCAAGCCCTTCCTGCACCTGCACCAGCAGTCTTGAAGCTTTGCAAACATAACCTCTTGTCTCCTTGGCCCTTTCTATAGAAGGACCCTCTCTATCCTACCTCTGCGCTCTGGCCTTTCTTTATCGAAAACTACATCTAGAACCAACTGCACGTTTGCCACGAATAATCTTCACCAAGCACCACTATCGCCATCATGATCGGTCGCAACACTGAACACGACGGTTTCCACTCACTGGTCCAAGCGATCAACAATGTGCTCGGTCCCAGTAATGGCATTGACTCTGAAGATGTAGACGAGAATGAACTTCAAGAACTGATGAAGGCTTACGTGTCGGAAGAGTCGGAGTGGGAAAAGTACTTCTTTCCCTCCAAGACCATCCCATATACACGGAACGTTGTCGACAAGGGCAACGGTAAGAGCAACCTGGTACAGTCTCCAATCCCCTCAGGTCAACTAGAGACGATAACTAATCGAATAGCTCGTCCTGGTTTGGGGTCCTGGCAAGAAAAGCCCCATTCATGAGTAAGTCGTCATATCCTTGCGGTTTGTTGACTTAAGCATGCCGTCGCCAGATTGTCAGCTCCATTACAGCGTTTCCGAATCCCGGGCGGTAATGCTCCATGGCTTCAGTCTCCTGCACGATGAAGCGACTCCGTTCGCCGATCTACAATTGATCGATGTGTCAGCAGGAGACACGCCGGTAAGACGACATTTCGATAATCCATCATCTTCCGATATCCGACGTGGATCCTTTTTGCACAAACCAACAAACGCATCTTCGCGTTGCGGCTTCACAAACTAGAAGCTAACATCCTTCAGCCATGCAAACGCGCACTGCATCATGAAGGTTCTGAAAGGTAGCCTCACCGAGACCCGTTTCGCTACCCCCACCGAATCAGATGTCCAGAATCATCGTCCAATGACCAAGCTTCACGACATCACTTACACTGAGAACCAAGTCACGTACATGGCAGATACTCTTGGCGTGCATCGCATCTCCAATCCCCATCCCACGGAGTACGCGGTATCACTACACTGTATGCATCTCCCTTTGTTCTTGTATCAACATCTCTCTCTCTCTCTCTAACAAAAAATACAGTGTACACTCCACCTAACGCGGCAACGTATGGATGCAACGTCTTCCAGGAAGACACTTCTGGCGTCATTCACAATTCACAATGCCACTTCTACTCCGAGTACGGTGTCAAGGTGAACAAGAATGAGGACTAGGTGGTATCATAGTCGCATACGGAAATAGATGATTGAACATGCAGGGTAATTGTTTGTGGATTTCAAGGCGTGGTTGGGGTAAGAAAGACTTGTCGACCCAAGACGGGTAAAGTTTTTTTTTGGGGGTTTTTTTTTTAGTTTACCAAAATTGACACTTTTCTTCTTTTTACACAAATTCAAAATCAACTCCACATGCTGTAGTATTGTATCGTTTGATCTTTTTGAATTTTCAACAACATACATAACCGCAAGCAGATGGTCGACCAGAAGAATTCAACGCCATCTTTTCCATATCCATCTATCAAACAGTAACGGCCAAAAATTCATCACACGACCTCCTCCTCCTCCTCCCTGACCTTACGGCCCCGGAAACCCAATCTCCTCCCTCGCATCATCCACCACCCTCCCATATTCCAACAACAACCTAAAAAACCACACTTCAAAGTCTACATTCCTCAACACCCTATCATGCCACTCAGAACTCCGTTTAGCAATAACTCTAGCTTTAACCTCCCCTTCATCCCCTCCGTTACCTCCCATCTTCCCCCCGTCAGCATCACTGCGATCCCCGTTGCCATCACCATCGTCATCAAAAACCTTTGTGCCGCTAAGCCAGCGCACAAGATCGAGATGCTCGTCGCCGCGGAGCGATAGAGGTATGTAATGAACCCAAGGGCGTAACCACTCGGCGTGCCATTCTCGGAAGAGGGCCATTTTATAAGTTAGACTGCGGCTTTTGAGGAAGGTGTAGAAGCGGCCGGAGAAGGCGTTGCCATCCATGTCTAGGAGGTGCTTGTAGTACCATGCATCCTGCCCGTCGACGCGCTCGGTTACGTCGAAGAATTCATGTTGCGCGTCGCAGTCGCCTGGGTCGCATTGGCCAACGTGGGAGAAATGGACGTCGATGAGGTTTTTCAGGGCTTTGCGGTCAATTTCTGTTACTTTGTATGAGGTGGCAGGACTCTTTGCGCTTTGAGGACTAGAGACTGGTTCGAGGATTTTGGCGGTGTTGGGGGCGTTGAGGCGCTGGACAATGTGTTGGCGGTGCTGACGTCGCCAGCCGCCGTTGCGACTGAAGCCTCCTGTTGTAGAGCCGCGCCAGTAAAGACTGTTTGTCTTGTTCTCCCATGTCGTGTCGTGCGTCTCGTCGTAGCCTACCTTGCCGATCCAGTACCATGGACTGGGGTACAGGATGTCTTGGAAGCTGGAGATTTTCGATTGCGAGAAGATGGGTGTGAGCTCATGGATGATGCTGAAGGCGTTAGGACGTTCGAAGAATCCGTGGGTCGAAGAGAACGAGGGTGAGTTACAGATATCGGAAAAGGCAGTCGCGTTGTAGATGAAGCCAAGTTCACTGGTGGCGTACGCTGTGAGATTGTCGGCGGCGAAGTCTTCGAAAGTTTGGGCCTGAGTTCCAGGCGAGCATGATAGCCGCGAATGCGTCCATGTTTGCTGATGCGCAAAGCGATTGAACTTGGTTGTGCTGACTTCAGCAAATCGTGTGCCATCACTCAGGTCTTCGGGACGAGCTGAAAAGGCATTGCGAGGTGTGGTGTTCTTTGCAGTGCGCGGTAGAATCTCGTCCCTCACCTTTGCCACCATCGATGACATGAAATTGTTGGGCACAATGACTCGCGGTTCGTCATGCAAATTGAACCCTAGATCCATATCGGGCAGATATTGAACGAACTGTTTCATCATGCCAATGGTAGCCTGTTGTTGCCATTCGTCGCCACCTTGAAAGTTCTCTACTGCTCCATGTCGTACCGCGATCGCAAGCAGTGAGCTATCCTCGTGACCTAACGCGTTCTTAATGCGCGATCGAATGGTGGATGGTTTGAGCGCCCAGAACGGTAGCAGCATCTCATTGATGGTATCGTACTCATCTATCATTACGACCCCATTCCGCGTCGCAAACTCGTACCATTTGTCGAAATGAGGAGGCGGTGGAATTCCATTTCTGCGTCGATACTCCCGAACAGCATCAGCAAGAGACTTGGATTGTCGGTTGAGGGTGCTCTGGAAATCTGCTTCTGCGGCATCGATCAATTGCGCTGCCGGATGACCTTTGCTCAAATCGATCGGCACCGGGTCAAGTGCTCTCTCGGGTGGAGAAAATGGAATACTAGTACCAACACCACTCGCGACATGTCGGGAAGTTTGTGATGCAATCAGACGTCCAAGAAGTAATGAGCCCACCACAAGCGCCATGATGACGAAAACAAAGCGTCGCAAGCGCAAGGAGCGCCGCATATCCATGATTACAGGAGTATTGGGCGAGTCAAAAAAGTAGACTAATGCTGCCATGCCGTAGATGAGAGTAAACAAAACGGTAGAAAATGTTGGCGCAAAGTGTAGCTTCGCAGCAAGATGTGAAAATACGGCTAGGAGAGATGTATGTACAGCGCCGTATTGAGAGATCTATCAGCAGTTAGCTTCAGATAGTCAGAGTGCGTTGAGAGTGAGAGCTGCGTCTCTAGCTTAGAGGCAGAAAGTGAAGGCTATGTGAGAGCCACAAAGATAGAGATGTTGTACGTACCAGAACGAAAATAAGAACATTTACAATGGATTGAACGGGCAACATGCACAAGAAACGCTGGAGGATGCGCAAATTGTGGACATGTCTCCATTCGCCATCATAATTTCTGTATACAGGCTCCCAGGAAATTGTACTGGCGGTCAGGGAGGACTCGGTAAGGATGGATGCGAGACCACATACGACTGCAATGGCCATGGCGACATCTCTGAGTGCAGCTAGTCGTTGCGTCCTCGAAGTTCCGCTTACTGAAGAGCGCCGCAAGATGCTTCCATTTGCAGACACAAGCCCACGCTTGCTGACCCCGCCCTCTTCTGTCGCGGCTCTTATTGTGGACTCGAATAGGACGAGACCAGTGGCAGCGAAAATAGCACTATTGAGACCGAGCACGACTGTCGTAGGAACTGCGTAGATGCCAAGAACGAGACTCGCAGATACTATCAGAACTGACAGTATTCCGTATGATTCGGTGTGAGGCTGTCGCTCGGGTGCCGTCTTCGTCTCGGGTGCCGGGCCATCGAGGATGGTGAAGGTGGGTAGGGCAAGATGCTTTGCGATGAATTCGTTCTCGGAGAAGAGAAGGGTAAAGAAGGGAACCAGGGCCTGGGGATACTGTTAGAAGGTTACAGACATGTTCCTTCTGCGACAGTACCTTTGTCGCCCAAATGCCCTGCTTGTCGCATGCTGCGCGGTCGCATATTGCAGACAGGCCCAGGAGTGCGCCAGCCAGCCAGCTCGTCTTCCTCTTAACCCTGTCACTGTTTGAATAGATTCCCACCCAGAACACAGTCGGCACCCATACGATCAGCCATGATATCGTCGTTATGAAAAGCGAATGCTGAATCGGTGTGTGGACGTTTGCGACAGCGGCGAGGACGCTGTAGAGCAGGGGAGCGAGCTGGTGGTGGTATTTGACGACATTATCGGCCAGTATGGAGACGGCCGGGTGCATTGGAGCAGAAGGTGGGTCAGCGCTCGTCGGAGGGCATCGAGTTGTCTAACATGTGTTGAGTCGCGCGATGTTGTGAGCGCCCATGTAGCCGCACCGTGCGCATCTGCAGGGTCGCGAGTGACGCCATGTCCTTCAAGCCACATGTATTTCCATGCCCACAACATCATAATTATGCGATGCCTCTGACCTGGATCCGGAAGCACGCTGCCCGGGCCATGTATCGATGAGGGCGCACGTGACTCGTTGACAGCGGGCTCGAAACAACGTCCGCCACCAACCCCCTCGACAACATTTTCAGCTGTCCACTAGTAACAACGTCGACGATGTGAGCAGTGCCATTGTGCGGAAGTCACCCAGTCTCAACAGCGTCCACCTTCGTTTTTCAGCTCAAGATAATGACCCTTTTTTCCAAATCTCTGCGGCACCTACACGCTGGCCATCTTCTCGGTGCTTCTCGTTCTCATTGGCCACCAAACTCAAGATTCTCAGCTACGATTTCCGTAATTTCACAGCACTCCTAAGTATGCCCACACTCCCTGCGCTTTGCGCTCTCGCCGTGGTTGACTGTCGGGACGACATATATTTCCACCATCGTTTCCTGCCAAAGCAGTTTCCCAAGTTGCGAGCACTGATGTCCACAACTACCGATTCCATATCGGGGGATCGCCTTGCTCGCTTCATTGAAGGATTGAGCTGCTTGCGCGAACTCGTTGTATGGGGGAACGATCTGAGTTTTAAAGAGGGCGCAAGCCTTCTTTCACATGCGCACACTCTTGAGCTTCTCTGTCTGCATCGAATGGCGTTTCGTTCAGTGTTCGATACACCCGACGATCAATCTTCATGTCTCAGCGCACTAACAGCTCTGCGTCACTTGGGCGTGTACATAGGTCGTTTCACTTATTGCGTGTCAAGCACAGGAAATACCTGTAGCAAGGCAGGGCTCGCTACGATTTCTGTTCGTCCAGCGCTACTAATTCTCCTTTGTTATCTTCGCTGACTCAAGATTGCAGGCAAACCTTACCGCTTGTGACAAGCTACAGACCCTAACTCTCCGGTGTTCCTCTGGTTTCTCTTCTCAGCATACGATGCTTGCAGCCAAGAAGATAGCCCTGCTCTCAGACAGGACACAATCGGAGAAGTTGATCGGCGATGCAACCCCTTCTCAGTTGACGCATAGAGGCTCTATACTCAATGATCATACCCTTCAGTACCTAGCCGTTATCGTCAAAAACAGGGCCTCTGGTCGGAACGTGACCGGTAGTGATATCGAAATCATCAGACAAACCCCACGGCGCCCGAAAACAATTCTGTCTCTCCAACCAAAGCAAGTCCTTCGGCCAGCAGACCTGGTTAAAGAAGAGATAATGGCTCGGTTTGCTAAGGAGAATTACTAATTCCTTGAGGTCTACGTTGGCACTATGACTGAAGCGAGTCACGTCAAGATCAGCGGTAGGTCATAGGGTGCTGCTTTCGTATCATCGAATGGATCCATATCGGGGTAATGCTAAGCGGGACAAAGAGGACTCTATGTCTGCAAGGTATCAAAAGTAGATTGTATGGGATTTAGTCAACTATGAACTGTTCCGCAAAACAAAAAAAAGCTCCTCAATCGCTTCATAGAGCCCCTCCATCGCCCACCTCACCAAACCGCAGATCATCTGTCGTCATACCTTCCCAAACCAACCTCGCACCGCGCACCCCAAACACCACGATCTAAACCCACCCACACCCACACCAACACAAACCCACAACAAACCACGCGTCCTCGCATCTTCACTCACCACGACACCCCACTCCCACACACTTCACACCCCACCTATCCAATCCCCCCGATCCGCAATCGAAAATCCTCATCTCCACAACTCCACAACTGAAACGCGCTCACATTACCTATACAGGAAGCCAGAGATGCCACAGACCCGCCTCACCCAACGCCCACAACTAAGTGAGGCTCGCTTACAAAAAGTAGGATTCCGCGAACCGCGATCGTCAAAACACGTACCCGATTCAACGCAGCGTTGGCGGAGGAACCAGGACGGAATTGGGGGGGGGGGGGAAGGGGGGTTGGTACGTCAGCCAGAATGTATATATACACAACCCATCCCATCCCATCCCATCCCACGTAGCAACGGTTTGCTTCCAATGCCGACGACGACTTTGGAGACACCTGCGCCCCCGCGGCAACCGAGGATTCCAAGCTTGTCCTAGAGGTGAGCAAGGTATATAAACTCACTGGTTATGTTTTCTCATCCCCTCACTCTCGGTGAGATTTTTTTCTTTCTTTCGTTCTTTCTTACCATCACGTCTTCAAGCAGGTATTCGAGACGAGCTATCCAAAAGGACCGTTTCTCCCCCCTCCCCCCTCCTCTCACCGCTTTCTCCCATCTTCCAAGGCTTAGTCTTCTTATCTACTTATCTAAATCTGTCATCAGCTTTTAGGTTTCGGCCTTTTCTTTTCCTTCGCCAACGGATCCGCAGCAACAAGGACGAGCACATTTGGTCTTCCTTTCGATTGAATTTTTTTTTGGTTTAGTTTGGTATTCCAATCCTTGATTTCCCCTTCCAAGAACCACTTTATATATAAAAAGGTCCTTATCCACAGCCGAATATACAAGAACATGGCTGAACCTTGCACACATGAGAATCCACTCTCGTCTCTCCTTCCTTACATCCATCCATCCAGGCACACGCGCTATCCAGCGCAGCCACCACGATCGATTCTCTCCGGCATTGAAAAAATATTTGCAAAGTTATATGAGTTTCTGTCAAAATAGGCTGAAGGTTGTTTGTTTGAAGAGATGAAAAGATGGCACGAATGATGGAAAAAAAAAACAGAGAAACTCCGGGATATTTGTTGCATGTGATAGGCTCTCGACGCAAAGCGAAAACAAAGACGACCAGTTTCGGATGATGACCTGTACTTTAACCTCAAGGGCGTCGTCCACGTCGACTTGCAATAAGTCGAGGGTGTGACGGCCCTCTCCTCGGTGTCCAGGCTGAGTCTTGTATTCCTTCGCGGAGATAGATTGCTAATAGCTGGTATTTGGTTTGTGGTACAGCGCCGGGAGAACGTTGTGGGAAAACGAGATGATAATGGTGGGGGGAAAAAGTGCCAAGAGAGGTCAGGCGTCGTGAAGGAGGCATATCGAGCGCGGACGGCTTCTATTCCTCCATCCTTCCGAAAATCTCGTCGTCGTCCTCGTCGATACGGCCGCGGCTGCGCGAGTTGGAGTAGCGATAATCTTCCTCATCAGCGAAGTGATCGTCGTCCATGTCGACATCCTTGCTCTCGCTGTTGTAGCGGTAGCTGTTGCGTATGCTCGACTGCTGCGCGGTGACGGTGGTGCTACCGGGCAAGGTGCGGGCATTCAGGTCGAAATACTTTGCTGGTAGTGGTGGCACGGGTGGCACATCTGGCGGGAGCGCGACAGGTCCCGTCTTGGGCGTGCCGTACGAACAGCTCAACAAACCAACGGCGGCAGCAAGGTCGGCATGGTCATTGCCATCGTCAAGATAGGAGCCGGCAGCCGAGGTACCTGACGTGGTGGGGCGGTCAGACACGTTGCTCCACTGGCGGAAGTGGCCATTCCCGTGGTCGGAAAAGACGGTCGACTGGTAGGACTGGCTGTAGGCGGAGCTGTTGGCGGAGTAGCGCTTGATGGAGCGGGTGCCAAAGTGCGAGTGAGGGAAGGAGCCCACGGCGTGGTCGTCGAGTTGCGGGGGTGGGGTAGTTTCAGTGGAGCTCAACTCCTCACGCAGGTCAGACGAGCCCGAGGCCGGAGGAGACGATCGGTCGCTATTTTCGCCGTCGCTCTCCTTGTTCATGGCAACGAGGACCGAGGCAGCCTCGAGGAGCTGCACCTGCTGGTGCTTGGAGATGAGCAGCTTAGATGTGTATTGCCATTCTGGCGTGTGCTCCCAACTAGAAGAAAAGTCAACGCGGAACTATCAAAGGATCATGGCAGTCTATGTGTGTGCGTGCGAGTGAAGAAAGGGCATTCGTCATGAGGCATGAAAGTATGTGGGAGGGCCGTAGTAGGCCAAGGATTACTAACAGGTGCTTGGTCAGACAGCTGCTGTGCTTGTAGCCTTTCCCACATTTTTCACATCTCAGATCGCTACCACTTCGCTTGCCGTCGCCCTTGGACAGACGAGAGCCCTCGCTCGCGCGACGGTTCCGCGGCTTGGAGTTGGCCTTGTCCTGCTCCAGCATTGTTGCGAGTGTCGGACCGTCGGTGAGCGCCTCGCTCTTAGCCGCCGCGGCGCCGTAACTGCTGGCACCAAACTGCGAGCCATTGCCAGGCATACTTGATGCCATTGTTGAGTTGAGTGCCATGCTGGGTCCCCGGAACTGCGACGTCGGCTTGGATGAGCGGCGCGATCCGTTACTACTACTGTCAAGGGGCGCCCCCGACATGCCCTTGGCGGCAGCCGCAATGGCGGCAGCATTAGTGACGGGTGTCTGGCTCATGCTCTTCCTGCGTGTTACGCGATGCGCTGGGTTCAGGTTGCCGGCGGATATCGAGTGCGAGTGTGGGCGGTTCTTGGGGAGCGAGCCAGCCATGGTGCTAGACGAGTGTCGCTGTTGGCTGGCTGGTCTGACGTTGATGGGTTCCTGGCAAGTGGCACAGTCAGCGCAACTCAGGGCGTGCGATTGCTGGGAATCAGTATAGGTACCTTGACGACAGTCATTGTTGCAAAAAAAAAAGTCGCCGGCCTCGGTATTTGCTTTGTTCTCCAGCTTCGTCAGCAAGGCAGCGGAATTGTTGCACAGCCTCCGATGTGTCGGAGGTTCTAAAGCGAGATGCGGCTGAGAGACGATGCAGCGGAGCACAGGGGGGGGCGGCGAGCGTTCGGGCGTGTAGAAATAATTATCCAAAGATGTGTGCGAGAGGCGTCTGCTAGCTGAGGAGGCACTTAGTTGAAAAATAAAGCGTGTGGACAAGGTCCCGGAATGCTATTCGACAGGTGGGGGGATGCCCGAGCTTCTGATATTGAGTAACTGTGTCCAACAGAGAGTCTTCGATTGCGCAGCCTCAGAAAAGCGGCCAGATATCCCAGTTTCAGATCCGGTAGCGGCAATAAGTAAGGTTGGGGTGACGGGGGAAGGAGGGAGTTTGTTGCAGCAATTGCAGACGCCAGGAACTTTTTATTATTTGGTCGCAAACATGGCACGCGGCATCTAGGGTCAGCCGGACGCTCGCAGCCCACGGCCGACCAACGTGACTGCTAAGTAAAGGCCGGGCGCCTCCTCCGCTCCAGGTTATGCGGCAAAGCCGTGGCTGGAGCGACAGCAAACGAGGCCTCCCATGCTGCCATGCTGCCATGCTGCCATGTTCTATCAGAGGCCGAACTGGTCTGGGGAGGGCATGGGGCGCGGCATCGCCCTCGCGCTCTGATTGCATGTTTCAGCGGCCCTGTCATTGCACCTCCTCTGACTCTGGCTGCCTCTGGTGCGCTTGGACGTGCAGAAATCCAGGAACCCCTTTTGGGCGTGTTCCTGGCGCAACGCCGGTTATCGAGGGAGCGTTGCTAGCACGCCATGTAGAGAACGTCCCCGCTTCTGTGATTCGAGCATGAATTGATGTCAAAACACCTGGGCCCGCAATAGCGAATGCCGATCGCTGGCTACTTTGCCATGGCCGCTTGGGCCAGGCCCAGGGCCGGTTCGGGCGGATCCAGGACACGGGGAACCGAGATCATCGGCTGCCAACATGTGTTTGCGCCCTCCACACGCCCTCGCAGCATTTGCATGCCGTCGAGCAGTTTTGCATGCTGCCGCAAAAAGATTGCCAGACTCCGCTCGAGCCGTCTGCAGCGCCCTCGAACAGCGAGACAGGCGCTTGGCGTCATCGCCATCGGCCGCGCACACGGCGTCTGTGCTGCACATTGTCGCGCAAGCCACCACCCTGTCGTCTTGTTCGCTGTTGTGAGGTCGCTCACCACACAGTGAAAGACACATGACAGCCTGCCAGCCGTACAAAAAACCGCTCGCTCCTGCATGACGTCCGGTCTGGACCACCTGTCGTCCAACAAGAGCTGGGATCGGCCAAGATCAACAGGTCGAGATCGTGGCCTGTCGCAGGGATGGTGTAGAGTGCCACAATGACGCATGCCCGCTTGTTTGCAATGGCATTGTTGATTGTTCGTTGTCTTCGGATTCCGGGCAGCACAATGCCATACACGCCTAGTATCCACTTGTCGGTGTAGCCCACGAGCACCAATGACGCCCTACGGCAGAACAGCCGTTTGGCAACACGCCATGGGCTCAACCTCTTTGGAATCGTGCAAGTTGGGCTTGTGTAAGACGCTCCGGCTGTGCTTTATGCGGTGCTTTGAGGGGGTTCTATTTACGCCTGCCGATTCGGGAGTCCCGTGGCCTTAGAGTAGCTTTATTGGCAGATTGCGCGCCTTAGCTGAGGGGTAAACAACGCCACCGTCTGCACACCCTCACATCACTGTATAATTTCCTGTGGACTGTGACTTTTGGGTTGACTTTTACGACGCTTTTTTTTTTCAACACGTCAGGCAACAGATTCCGGTGACGACTTCGTCAGTGAGGAGAATCCGGTCTACAGCGGTGAAAACTAAAAAACTAAAAAAAACTAGTAAAAAAAACTCCGCATCAACCAGGATTGAGCTTGTCAATTGCACGTGCCAAGACTTGAGCCTCACCGTTCCTTGGAACCCTCATCGTGGGCGGGTTCCGTCCCAAACCAACTTGGTTTCAAATCAGTAATATGACGTCAGTCATGACTCGATCACCAAAAATAAAAAGTTAGGTTCCTGCATCGTACAATGCCAAATGCATACACAATGGCGTGAGTGCTTTTGTGACTCTTCCATTGTGGCCCGATTTGGAGACTGGGCATTTTAAAACGGGCACTGTCGGCTTTGCGGACGCTTGCTAATTTCCTCTCCTAATGCATACACACCAAAACCTGTGGCATCTGTCATAACTCCTTGTGGAAACCACGCAACAGTGCCTTGTTACGGAGCAGTGCATCAACAAGAAGCTGATGCCACCCAGCTCGTGTTTCGTACGAGCCGATAGATATGAACGTTTCTACATCACACAATATCCTTGCAGTTCCATCAAGCTGAACCAACTTCAATTCCCCGCGCCTTGCAATGTCGACATTGCCTGGGGGCTCAGACGCAATGCAATCGAAGCCACAATATATCTCGCCGTAGCAGTGGATGTTACGCAAAGTCTTCATCGTCAGGAGATTATGCCGGCATAGAAGCTGTTGTTTGGATATTCATGGTGTGACTAGAAGCAAATCATCGACATGCAAAACGACGAATGTAGTTGTATCGGAATTCCTTTGCACGCCAAGTGCATTCAGATCTTAGTAAGCCGATCACGTGCTGAATTCGTCACGGCTCCCGGCCATCTCCAAACTACCTGCCTGCAACATCGCAACCACTATCACATAGCACACGACTGTCGCACGCTATCTTGCAGGTCTAGAGACCCCTATTCGCCGCTATATACCCCGCAAAGTCCGAATCACATCCCTCTCACGACTTCACGATGGCGGACGCTTCCGCGCAACCCAAGCCCAGCAGCAGCGTCAAGCTCGTGCTGCTAGGAGAAGCAGCCGTTGGAAAGGTATAGAGCAACAGGAGGTAGCTGCGACTGCAAACTAAGAACCCCTTTAGTCGTCTCTCGTTATGCGCTTCGTCAACAACGACTTCCAAGAAAACAAGGAACCTACTATCGGCGGTACGTACACAGCCACATTGAAAGATAATTGCTACGACAACCATCCACATCTTTTACCAACGAACCCAAGACTAACGTCCTGTTGACAGCCGCATTCTTGACGCAGAAATGCAACCTACCAACCCGAACCATCAAGTTTGAGATCTGGGATACCGCAGGCCAAGAACGCTTTGCCTCGCTCGCGCCCATGTACTACCGCAACGCTCAAGCCGCCCTTGTCGTCTATGACATCACAAAGCCCTCTTCCCTCACAAAAGCCCAGCACTGGGTCGCCGAACTGCACCGCCAAGCCTCTCCAGGCATCGTCATCGCCCTCGTAGGAAACAAGTTCGATCTGGCAACCGCCGCCGCCGACCAAGAGAACTCGGAAGACGCGGATGCTGCCCCCGCAGCCGAGGGCGAAGAGGAGCCAACAGAAGATGGAGCTGACTCGAGGAGAGTACCCAGTAAGACTGCAAAGGCATACGCAGACGAGGAGAGCTTGTTGTTCTTTGAAACAAGTGCGAAGACGGGTCATAATGTCGCCGACGTCTTTACTGCCATCGCAAACGCCATCCCGGAGACGAGCTTGAAGGGCCCTCGTGGTGTTGGTGGCCAGACAAACCTGAACAGGCAGGAGGATACGCGGGTAAACCTAGGCAGCGCGCGGACGGAAGGACCCAAGGAGGGTTGCGCATGCTGAGGGGTCGTGTATGGGATATACCTACTATGGTGTGGTCACATACCCAGTGCCATGGCGGAGCTCGACAGCTACAAAGGTATGCCGGCACTACTGATGGGCTCAACTCTGGTTTTATCAATACAAGGCGTTGGATGGAACGATATTCTTGTACATTGCCGTCAATACCACTGCTTACACTTTACGTGAGCCTTTTGTTGTGCAATTGCAAGAGATGCGCTGGATAGCTTGTCCTTGCGAGGTCAGTCATCCTTTATCGAAGATGGAAAGTTTGTTCCATGCTCGCCGAGCGTCTTCAAAGATCCATTCCTATATTAGAGAGGCCATCTGGCAGCTTGTAGTTCTGTACGCGTCTCATCCATGTGGTGGTCGGTGTTTCCTCCCAGGAGTCGCTCAGCTTTTGTCGACTATCTTTCTGATGCAGTCACGTTCATATTATTTGACATTGCGGGGTTGCCACACAAAAGTTGACTGACCCTTGCACTAACCTTTTACGCCTACCTCTCAGCCCCATCAATCCCCAAGGCCATTACACTTGATTCAAAAATCCTACGGACTCTCTGCTAAAAGATCCCTGCCTCCCGTTCAAATCTTCCTTCCGCAAAGATTACGCGACTCTTCACAAGATCATTCAAAGAGATGGCGAGAGGTGGCCGAGGCGGCGGTAGTCGCAATCCAGCGAATCAACCAAGAGAAGTGCAGGTCTCGAGGAAAGTCAGTTGGCTGTTGAGACATGGTGCGAGTCAGGAAGGCCTGAAGTTGGGAAAGGGTGGTTATGTTAACGTGCAAGAAGCAGTAAGTTCCCATCTCATGTTTTGAGAAATCAGATTCATGTCCCAACATGAAGCCCACAAGATAAAACTAAACACACCTCAGCTCAACACCAAAACCCTCAAGAGCTTAAAAGTCACATTTCCCGAACTCCGCGACATAGTCACCAACAACGATAAACAGCGCTATTCCATGATCCCAGCATCCTCCCTCGAGCAAGAGCCCTCTGACAACGCAGTCCCCTCACAACAACAACAACAACAACAACAACAACAACCCGAAACCGACTCACGGCAAAGCATACGCGAATCAGAAAACGCAGCCGACTACCTCATCCGCGCGAACCAAGGCCACTCCATCAAACTCGACACCTCAGGCCTCCTCGTCCCCATCACCGCAGAAGCAAGCAACGTGCCCGAAACCGTCGTGCACGGCACCGACGAGCGCGCCTGGGCCCTCATCCTAAAGAGCGGCGGCCTACGACCCATGGGACGCAACCACATCCACTTGGCATCCGGTCTCCCCGCAGGCTTCCAAGCGCTCGGCCCTTCCGCAGCCTCTCCTGCGACAGAGGACAAGGCCCCCGCACCCGTCATCTCGGGCATGCGCAGCAACTCGTCGATTCTCATTTACATTGACGTGCACGCTGCTCTTGCTGCTGGCGTCAGATTCTTCGTCTCGGAGAACGGGGTCGTTCTTACAGAAGGGAATGAAGAGGGCTTGCTTTCGTATGAGTTCTTCAAGAGGGTCGAGAGTAGGAAGCGAGATGGCGCGGTTTTGATGAGCGATGGCGTGTTGCCTGATGGTGTGGTTGTTAATGTTGAGGAGTGGGAGGCCGAGGTTGGCCAGGTGCAGAGGGGGAAGAGGGGCGGCGGCCGTGGTAGGGGTGGAGGGAGGGGTGGTGGTAAGGCGAGGGTGGCCAGCGACTTGGGAGATGCGACGGCTGACGTTTGAGTACAATGGAGGGCCCATCAAAGATGGTGTAAGACGAGTGCTAGTCGTCTCGGCGATTTGTAGATGAAGCAACACTTTGTGTATTATTTGCCTCTGCATTGGGGAGTAAGAAGTCGTTCAAAGTACGGCACAACCGTCTCTCCAAATGACATCCTTTGTGAAGGCAGCTTAGGCAAATCACTCAAGGCGTTTTGCAAGAATCTCTTACATAGGCATCGATAGTGTGTGTTGAATAGTAAATATTGATTACTCTCTTCGGCCGTTGATAGAAAATTATACTATGTACAAAAGGTATATAACAGGAATGCCGCCCGGATGATTACGAGACTTGACGCCCGACCCATGACAAAGGGAAAAAAAAATATGCTTAGTAAAAGCGTCCTTGGTCTAAAAATTTTGACTTAAAAGAAATTTCCACGACTCGCCCCATTGTTCTGCTTCTCCACATCGACGTTGGTATTCGTCTGAGGCGCATTGAAGTAGTCCCTTGCAGCAATACCCTCACTCCTTAGCAAAGGAGTGCTGGGCCTTGTCGTGCTGACTTGGTGAGAGGGGGCATGATATAGGCCAGGAGAGTGAACACCTCCCGGTTCGGTAACGATGGCGTACGAGGATCCTCCCACATCGATGGCATCAGGTGACCAGGGTCTACCATCGTCATCCACATCCATGCTGGCGCGGGATCTTCTGTTGACCGTGCGCACAGTCATGCGTCTACCGAGACCACACTCTGGGCTTGCCTGTTCTTCCTCAAGGCGAATCACAACCTCGACAGCCTTGTCATCTTCGATGACCTTGGGGTGACGCTTGGCGAAGTATTTGGCGTACTTGTATAGCGACCAGTAGCAGCTTGCGACGTTGATAAAAGTCAAGACCATCTTGTATGGTAAGTAGTACACGTACAAGAGTACCCAACCAACGCGCTCGTTTTTGCGACGGAGGTGCACTTCGTTGAAAATGACGACGTTGATGAAGTACATGACAATTGTAGCGGCGAGAAGGTAGGCGCAGAACGTGGGTCGGACGTAAAACGAGATGGGTAGGATGAAAGGTGTGAAAAGGTAGAGGAGAGTCTCGTAGACCTAGTGTTTGGTTAGTACGTTGAATTGACGACATGGACTGTGGATAGCTTACCTCTTGGAAGACGAAGATCTTTGCGCCAATCTCCCACCAACCGAGCTTCCAGCTACCGATAATATATGCCATGTTGTAATACATGCCGTTGACAAAGAAAAAATTCCAGCGCTTGAAGCGTTGCGAGAAAATGGTCATCTCGCCGAACCCACCGCGGGAGCCACCACTAGAGATGAAGACAGCGGTCGGTGTTTCGGTCTCAACAAAGACTTGTGAGCACATCTTGATGCGACTTCCGAGCTTACGGGCAACGTGACCAAAGAACCAGTCCTCTGATACACTGAAGCCTGGATGCTCGTGGAAGGTCTTGACGAGTAGCTCACGGTCCCAGAGGGAAATGGCGCCGTGTGGAAAGGTAGCGGAACCGACCTTGCCAGCAAACTCACGCTGAATACCGCTGAGTTTGTATTCAAGATCCTGAGCTTGTTGGCATAGGTTGCCTTTGGAAGAGTTTGGTCCGACGGATTTGATGGTGTACCCAATGCACATAACCCTGCCGGTCAAGCGTTCAGTGACAACAGGGAAGTTGTCAGGCAGTGCGCAGTCATCGTCAATGAGCAAGACATTCTTGAACGCTTTCGCGGCATAGCAACCAACGAACTGAGCAACAATCTTCGATCCAATGGGCGACCAGATGTGGTTTACGCCGTATGGGCGGCATACCTCTTCCGTGTTGTCAAGTGGCGTTGGACTGTTTCCGTTGGCGATGACGAAGATGTGCGATGGAGGGAAGATCTTCAAGGCAGCTTCGAGTGTGGCGGCAATGAGTCCAGCAGACTTGTAACATGGGATCATGAGGCAGGTATCCTCAACATTGGACTGGATCTTGGTCTCTGCGGTGAAGTCGGCAGGCGGTGGGTCCTTCTCGAATAGGATGAGCAAAGGGACGAACGCGTAGCTGAGGTGAATTAGTCACTGAGTAGATCGTGAGTGTGCCATGACAACTTACAATACCGCAATCCCTAGCGTGATACCAAAACCACCTGCGATAACGAACTTGGTGGCCACAACCCAGTAAAGCCACCACACAGCACCGTTCCATAGCGGAATTCCAATTAGGACAAAGTAGACGAAGAGTAGCAAGAAGAGGTAGATGGAGTACTCAAAGGTGATTTGCACCCACTTCTTTCGCTGGATCTCGGCTCCCTTCTTCTTCGCCTTCTCGTAGGTGCCAAACATCTCACTCCTTTGGAAGTAGGATGCATTGGTCATGCTTCGCTTCAGGGCATTGGGTACCATGCCATCGACAACCGACTGTAAGGTCCCTTTCCGGGGACGACCAGTGTGTGCAACTTCAGGTTCCCTAGGTAAGGAGTCTTCTGATGTTCGAGGAGAGTTGTTGCCCGTGGCAAAAGGGTTGCTGCTGCTTCTGATTGAGTTGTGTTTGGTCGCGAAGGGGTCGTCATTGGATCGCTCTGAGCATATGCTCGGGGACCTTTGGAAGAGGTTTGGTGATGGTGCACGACTTTCTCGAGGAGTCACCGCTAGAACATCGGTTGACCCGGCAATGTAGGATAGGGTCCGGAAGGGCCTCGCGTTCTCCTCGGTTGGTGATGCCAGTTCCCCGCCTTGTTGCGGGTTTCTCCTCGCACTATTGTTATTGAGCCGCGAGCGTCCCCTGTTCCTCCTTTGTTCGCCATGCGTTTCTATGCGTTCAAGGTGGGTAGAGCGTTGGGTACCGTTCCGTTGGAAGCCGTTGGAGTCTTGAGTGGGACGGCGACGGATGGTTGCTCTTCTTTCAGGGTTGGCGAAGGGGTTCTCTGGTTGTGGTACCCAATTTCCTCCATGTGTAGTATGCGTGTTGTCGCGTTTGGACCCAAGTTTACCCGTGGCCCGAAGTAGATGCGCTGGAACGGTAACATCCTGCGCAGGAGTGTCGAATGGAAGACCGGAAGAAGAAGTCATGGTGGGCAAATGATGACCCAGATGATGGAGACTCCTGGGGTAGTTATGTCTGTAAAATAGCGGACAGGGTGTACCCCATTAATACTCGGGAGCCAGTCTCCAGACCTGGTAGGGCTTCTACTTCTAGCCGGATACTCGGACAGCCATATCGGGCGATCTGACCGTGAAATCTCCTCCGTTCCATTATCGACCCACATAGTAGCCTGTGGGTAGAACCCAGGCGTCGATCATAATGGAGTACGGGATCACGTGTTGAAAGCATGCTGAGTGTTGCGCCACAGATGTGGTTCACAGTGACGTTTAGGGAGAAGGCTAGAACTGGAAAGTTTACATGCCCCTGAATCGCAGTGGAGCTTTGCTAGTACCCGTCGATTTTTAGCTTCAAAGAAGATTTGTGTTTCATATGACCCTGTCCGGAGGACAGCGTTAGGGACCTGAAGTGGTAGATCTTTGGTTGTGTTGCATCATTTTGGTGTTTGGCGACGTGAGCTGAAGAGGAATTCAGAGGCAAGAAACTCATATCCGTATAGGTGTGGCTAAGCATGCAGCTTGAGGTGATAGCGTTACCCTTGCAAGTCTCTCTCCTACGTACTCGCACATAACGAAGCGGCTAGAAGATTGGATTTTTGACAGCATCACCGAAAGATCCACAGTCCGTGTCATGCCACAGCCTGAGCTAGTTCAGTGGATACCGTGACTAGGGACGGTCACTAAACTGGCTCTCGAGCTTGACAAGCATCTCCGGAGTAGTCTGAGACCTAGCCTGAGAGTATGGCTGAAAAATAACCAGCTGGACGTAACTCCGACCTCTAATGTATGTTGAGTCATTGTAGCTCGTATCAAGAAAAGGCTCGAGTCTCGATACTGGTGTTGCGCGCAAAGACATCATAGTCGTTGTTATGCCTGTAGGAGTTGTGATCGGAATTGGGACTCAGGTTCCTAGACCGGACACCTGCATCCTGAACAAGCCCGGAAGCAGCTTCCGAAGAGCTTTTCTTCTTGTTTTCGGGGAATTTGCGTTCTTTGGGCCCGCGGTATTATTATCCGTGCTGACAGCACACCCATGTCTCGGTGAAAGCTTCGCTGCGCTTACGCAGGCACCCAGGGTTATTCTCGACTTGTTGAGGCCGCGACCGTGGCCGAGGGCAAAGTAGCGCGAGAAGACATGGAGGCCTTGCAGGACAATTACAAGGATGCTCCGTTCTAACCCAATTGCGCGGGACCGCGCGAGACTTCGCGCTCGAATTCGGCGTCTCTTTTATATGGTCGGCACTACTGTAGTGTAAGATGTCAGTGCCGCTCAGGTCCCATTAAAAGGAGGTGTTCGAGGCTGAAGCCCTGGAGCGAACACCTTGTGCCAAAGTGACGATGTAGTCATTTACGCACGATTTTTGTCACGAATTTGGTGCTGGTAAACCGACTTTAATCGTACGAGTGAGTTTGTGGTAGTGACAACTGAAGTTGGAAATTGCAAAACGTCGTTCCCGCCCGGCCCGCCGCCGAGGCCTGATGTCATTAGTTACGTCAGGCACGCAATACGAACTTTCATAGTACCTGTAGAATGCAGTCTTTGCTGGACGTTTGATCTGCCCTATTAATAGCCGCTTTCAGTTCATGGTCCCTCTCACCATTAATTGAATACGAAATGCATTCCTACGTGTCTCACTATCCGCCGGTTGTTGAGTTTGACCCTGCATACAAGAAATTCTTCGAGGATTTCTACGCTACGTCCGATACGGCTGATGCGCATGAGAAATACGTCGATTGCTTTACGAAGGATGCGACACTCGTAATGGCCTCCAAGAGGGTAGTTGGCCGAGAAGGTGTGTCGTGTTTCTTTTTTCATCCAGCCCTAAAGTTCAGCTGGCTCCCTGACGTTCTGATGGTACCCTTATACGCTCTGTTAAACTGATTCTTGGCTGCAGAGATTCTGTCCCTGCGCAAAGGCATGTGGGAGAAGGTTTCTAGCAGAGTGCACAAGCCACTCAGCATATATCCGTTCGGTCCGAAGGCAGACGAGGTCATGCTGTACGGGACGGTCGAGTACGGCTTCAAAGCAGGGGGTGAGTCTAGCAAAGACTGGGCCGCAAGGGCGCACCTAGTCAAGGACGAAGATGGCCAAGTGAAGATGGATTTCTATCAAGTTTACTTGGTGCGACACCCAGCGCTCATTCGCGTTCAGACGCGTCGATTTGAAGCTGACATTCAGTTTTAGGATACCGGAGCTTGATCCACGTGCATAGATCCTATGTGGGTCCAATGTCGAATATAGGGGCTTCTACGGCAGCTGTAGTATTGGAAACGTTAGTCATACCGAAGGTCCCATATTTCGAATACTACATCGGTGCTTACTGTGCTACGCCTCCAAATGACGCGATGTCCAAGGAGTGCCTTACATCTGAACATGAGGTTGTGCAAGTACCGGGTCCATTGTGTTTTGAAACTCTCGTTGTGAAACTTGCACGAACTCTTCTCGAAGTAGTGAGATGAACTGAGGGTTGACGCATGGGGGGGCTGTTCCTTTCCGCTTGGATGTAACGGCTGTCAGCGAACCGACAATGCATCCCTGCTACTCATATGGAAATTTCCATATAAGCCGATAGTCCCAGGCGGGACAATTGTGAATTACTTGTGGACGCCCTGTCATCTCTTCATCTCATCTCAGCAACGTGGTGTACTATAGTAAGCAACTCGAGCGGTACAATCAGCTAGGATTCGAGGAAACCAAGATTTGCTTTTCATAGTAACGTGGTGGCGTTACTCATGCGAGATTACAGTTGTACGATGCAGGAACTGTGCTAGGGTCTCCGTCGCGGAGTTTTGAATTTGCTTTTTCGTCTTCAGGTTCTGTTCCAGGGACTTGATCATGACCTAGAGGCCGAGGTAAGCCACATTCACGTCAGTGCGGCCTGAGGGTGGTGAGTGTTTGGTACCGATTTTGCACGGGTGTCGCAGTGTCATTCTAGGCCAGGTACGTCGATTGCCGGGGTATGCTGCGCGAGCGCTACATGATGGCTTCAGAGTCCAGTCCCAGGCGCAAGCATATTACGTGCCACGTGGTAACTTAGTTCGGCGCATCCGCCGCATCCAGGCCGCGTATGCCTTCTTGCTAACGTTGAACCCAGGCGTGTCTGCAACGACAACCCCCACAACCTTGCGGAAGTGGATAGACCTATTCTCAGCCGCGGCATACTTAAATAGAAATCTCATCCGGTGGTGCGATTGGGTCGAGTCCCCTTGGCATGGGTGTTGCAACGCAAAGTGGCTTTAACTCGTTCAGAGTGTGCCCAACAACCGCAATGCAGGGGAGGAGATTAATTGCTACTCTTTGCATCACTTTCACCGCCTCTTTTCGTCGCCCATCAGTGTCTTCGTGATCGATTTGGGCCCTCGCTGACGTGATATTTTGGGCACGACATCACTCATTGTGCTCCCTAGGTCACTCAGAGTATCAGGCGTATTGGGCCCGAATTTCTCCAAACAGCAAAGACCCCGTTAGCGAACACTGACGTAAGCAGAACAATCAGATTCCGAGGAGGCAAATACTGGACAAATCAAGCGCTTTCGTTTCAGCTGAAGGAGAATCTGATTCCGTCCAGGCAATGTAGAATTCATGATGTTTGACCTCGGTATTGTCGGGAAAATGTTCACACCACACGGCCGTATGCGGCCACCAACATGAACCCCGCACCACCAAGGTCATCCTTTGAAAGTAACATTTGAAATGTTGCAAGCAGAAGTATTGTCGAGTCTTTCGCTATATATTATTCAAATTGTGATCTGCTATCATCAACAGGCAATTAATCAGCCCGGCTAGCTCAATCGGTAGAGCGTGAGACTCTTAGCTTTCACGTCCTTATCAGACTCGATTGGTTATCTCAAGGTTGTGGGTTCGGTTAGTACCCTGCAAATCTGCCATTCGATTCCATCAATTAACCATTTATAGACCCCCACGTCGGGCTTGAGAAGCTTAACTTTTTTGCCTCGCGTTGTGCGTGGGTAGATGACACTGGGATTTTTGGCACTGTCCGACCATCATCTCATCTACCGCCCAATCACATTTATAGATAGACGCACTATTTTTTTGATGCTGAATGCCATACTTATTACTCTATGTACGCGTTTAGACGACAGCTTCAACCCATCATTCATCCGCAGTAGGCAAATCTGTCGATACCCAAACAATGTCCACCAGGAAGATGTGTCTTTTTCTTCCAAGTTGCAACTGACAAACTACGTTAACTATAGGAGATGTTCACTGCACAGTGCACACGCTTACTATGGTGCCCCCTCGAAGTTTTCTATCGCTCCTCTCTCGGGAGCTAGAACGGTGAATAATCCCATTCGGCAGCCCTACCTAGTAATCAAACTTCAAGGGGGCATCATAGTAAGCTTTATCAAGGTTTCCTATTGCCAAGGGATGATTTGAACAAAACAAGCTTTAATGTGAGCCACCACACTGCATAAAATGTGTCCGATGAACAGCTCCCGGGTAGCCACAACACACAAACGCACTGTTCATCAAAAGCTATGAGAAGATTCCCGATACCAAAGCCTTGTACTGCCATCTGCTTTATCCACTACGTCGCGATGACGCGTAGCAAACGAGCCACACAACTTCCGCCACACAAATGAACGTAAAGGAAAAAAATAACCTCAAACGAGAGATATCGCAAACACAAGCAAGCCGAAGCCCTGTAACCACCCTGCCAATCAGAGTAACAAGCATCTCAACTTCCGGTTAACACCTAAAGCAACAGCTGCGTGATCTCCTAAAACGACCTAGTTATATCATCTAAAGGTATCTTTGTAGCATCTACGTAACCCCAACACTCAACTCCTATTGGGAAGAAAAGACCAGAAGGAAAAGAGTACCCACGCCATCACGCTTCCACACCCACTCCACCATCATCCCAAAACCAAACACCAACAAAGTCCGCCAACAGTTTCGTACAAACGTCCCATTTCAATATATACACATGCACATACCAAACCCATCATCACCCCCATAACCCCTTGAACCTCCCACCGTCCCCTCAAGGGAAACAACTCTTATTGTCATTTTCCCCCTTCACAACAGGAATCGTCAACATTGCCCCCGCAAAAATCAAATTCGGATCCTTAATCCCATTCGCCTTTGCGATATCGCAGATTCCCACTCCGTTCGCTGCAGCAATCTTCCCCAGGGTGTCACCGGGGTTGATTGTAATTTGTTTGCCTGCGCCTGCGCCTGCGCCTGCGCCTGCGCCTGCGGAGCTGGAGGGTTTGGCTGGTGGAGATGGCGAGGCTGTTGAGGCGAGCATGAAGGATATGGATGAGATGGTGCTGTTGGATGCGGCGCGGCGGTGGAAGTGTGGCCGGACTTGTGCGTCTGTGCTTGAGAGGAAGAGGGCGGAGAGGGCGAAGAAGAGTGTTGTTGGCTTCATGGTGACTGACGGTGATAGTTTTTCTGGTGTTGAGGTTGGTAAGGCGACCAAGGTACGGTACGTGTAAAGTTGATATAGTAGTATTGGAGAAGGACCAGCCGGAGGTATCGATAGTTTGGTGTATTGTACTTCTCGTTACTCTTGATTGGAAACGTTTGGTGGACTCGTTTTACTCTATAGAAAGAAATAGTTACGGGGGGTTTATGTAGTATAGTGGACTTTCCTCCACAACCTGAGGCAGGAAACATCCAGGTTTGAAAACGTGGCCGAGCGCTTTGTTCAGTGACGCGACAACGTCTTCCAGAATAATGGAACTATTGCCTTCCGTCAATGTCGGCGTCCTGTCATTTCGTATGAAGGGGTATTGTTGGAACGTTTTCTGTCACAAGGCGTTGATGCTTGGCTGTCATTGTTTCCGAAATTGGGTCGTCTTTGATTTTGTGGTGGTGCTTGTGCGAATTCAATGACACGCAACAATACCTCGCTGTGTTTTTGAAGATTCTGTGAGTTGGTATCGTGCAGCACATTGGCGTTTGGGCGACGTATGGTCGATGCTGTGAAGATTACTGGTGTGATTGTGTGTGATGACCGCATTGACGGTACGTGCTAACAAGTGAAGCAAGATGTGTTAGCCAAACGTGTACCAGCTGTCAGTCGTCAGAAGAGGCGTCAAGCCACGCGTAGCAAGACGTTGTCGGGTATCTGGAACCCGGACGGTATCGCACCAAAGTCAAGAAGTCAAAGAAAGAGACATTTTCAATATAGAATGTGCAATTAGGATATGCTATAGGGCTAAAATACTGTACAGCCAAAGAACAGAATGCGCTCGCTAAGATAATGCAGTAAACAAACAATAACCAAAAGGGACTCTGAATGAGTTCACCTACTTACAACAAGGACGTCCAAAGATAGTAATCAGAATGTAGAGGAATGGGTCTTTAGGCGCCCAGCGCAACAAGCCTGCTCTTAATATCCGTAGGTCTCATCATCTGGTTGATGACAACACTAGAAATACTGCCCATACTGACTACTGACACGTATCCTGGGGCAACTTCGCTTGCCAAAACCTGCACACACTTCATCGCCTCTTCTTTGGAGATGGGAGACCGAATAGAGCCCTGTATTGCCTGCAGAAGGGTGGTTGTCGAGAAGGAAACGCGCGATCCGGGTCTGTTGGCGCAGAGCAGAGAGAGGACACCAATGACTTCTGGAGTACGTTGTAGAGCTGCCCTTCGCTGAAGTTCGGCGGGTGTTGGTGCTGCGGGACCAGCCTTTGCGGCTTCTTGCTTTGCGAGAATGCGGTCGAGGAGGTTGGTCTTGCGGACGGCAGCGAATTCGGTAATCTTGGGTTGGGCGGGTTGAGCCTGCTGGTTCAGCGCTAAAGAAGGCTCATTCTCTTTTCCGATAGTGGATCTTGTCTTCTTCAATGCACGGCCTTGTTGCACGCTCTCCTTGAACTCCCTCAGCCTCTTGCGCCCCTTCTCTTGCGCTGGCGCGAGCGCGGTGAGCGATTCGCATGTGGTGACTTGGGCGAGAGGAAGCTGGCTCAGGAACTTGGACATGGAGGTGTCGTCGAGGAATGTGTCCATGCATGCTTGCTTGATATCCATCTTCTTTGGGCGTCCCCGTCCGCGTTTGGGCACCGCAATGGGCCGGGTCATCATCTTCTGCGAAGTGCACCATTGCGACCACAGCGTGTCTAGACCTTCTTTGAACATTTCTTGCAACCCTTCTTCGTTCATGTGTGTCATGCCGTTCATCATCGGACTGCTGTCCTTGATCTCAATGCAAATTTTGCCGCGGCCATAGTCGGACAGATAGTAAGGGTTGTTGTTGCCAGAAGGGCCCTGGTCAAGGATGCCAACGAGTAGTCGGACGTCATCGTACGTAACCTTGCGTTGTCGCCAGACTAATGTCGTCGATGCGATTATGTCTCGAAGGTCGGCAGGCGTTGAAGTGCCATTGTGGGCGTAGTGCAGCGACAGCGCCGTCAAGAAGGAAGAGTGTAGCGCGAGAAGGTTGACGAGCTCGGCTGGGAGCTGACCGGGAGCAATAGGCGACATTGTTGATGAAGATAGCGGAATTGATACGACGATGAAATATGAGGAACAATGTCAATAAGTGATGTGTCGTGTGGGTGTGAGGTCGAGGTTCAAAGCAGTGTTTGTGAGCCGAGGGGGCTGCAAAACAGGGAAGGCACGTTCGACGCGCTTTACGCTTCTGCGCGTTCGCGTCGCGTTTCTGCCCCACTTGATTGAAACTTGGACGTGACGTTGCTCCACGCATCCGGCATCTTTTGATTACTCACTACGCAATCATTTCTCGTCCCAGTCTCCTTCTCGATGCAGTGGTGCAGCGTCTTGACACAAATACGGCTCATCGCTGCAAACACTTCTTATCGCAAAAGCAATACCTTCGCGCGCAATCAAGACGTTGCCTGAGTAACCTATGCTAAAGAAATCGACTAAGCGCGGCTTGAGAGATCAAACCGTGAGTATCATGTTGTATTGAGATAAACAGACCTGCGCCTATATACTCCAATGCTCATGCAACATGCTCGATAACAAGCTTCAGCTCCTCTAGCCACATTATCATTACATCACTAGTCCTCTACACTTCGCGCTTACTTTCCGCCAAACAATCCGCCGAACCATGACGACGTCTTCGCGGCCTTGTCCTCGACGACGGCATCGAACTTGTTAGCGGCAGCATTAACTTGCTTGCCTGCCTCGTGTAGTTCACGCTCGGCGCGGACCTTGGCCTCTTCATACTGCTTCTTCGCATCGGCGCTGTATGCATCGAACTTCTGCTCCGCCTTCTTTGCTTCCGCCCTGGCTTGGTCGGCCTACGCATCGTCAGCATACTGTCACGAGTAACTTGGAATCGCCCTGTACATACGTATTGCTGGGCACTGGCGCGTACTGCCTCGTAACCCTCCTCGCCGGCCTTCTTTGCTTCCTTGTCCTGGCCGGGGTAGTCGCCTCTTAGCCTGCGTGCGGCAGTTGCAGCATCGTCTACAACTGTCAGTTCATACACCAGGCACATTGGTACTTTCGTGACTTACGTTCAGCCTTCTTCTCGGCAAGCTTCGGATCGCCTCCAGCGCTGTAGAGGTAATAGGTCACACCACCAACAGCAGCGAGACCACCGTATGTAGCAAAACGACGAGACATTGTTGATGTGATGAGGGGTTGGATTGATTGGAATTCGAGGATGATCAAGCTATACGACTTGTGAACTGAAGATGGGGAGGATCCGACTTGTGCGAGGGAGGGGAACCTTGGAAGGCGACTTTCAAACAAGCGCATGTGTGACGTAATGACACTCAGCTCCAGCCTCCAGCACGGACTTTTCAAGGCCGCGCGAACCAGATCGCCAAACTGGCTGGCTCTGCGAAGAATGACAGGCCGGATCCACATTCCATTCGTTGTTGCTCTTGCTTCTGCCGACTAATTGTAATGGCATTATAGCATTAATCCTATTTGCATCCTTGTCGCATTTCAGTCGCGTCTTCCAAGTGCCGTCTTCTGTGCGCGCCCCCTAAACCGCCCACGGCAGCAAGTCACCCTCGAGCGATCCCTCAGCGACTACCTACGCAGCGTGCCGCACCTACCTAATCACGACGACCTCATGTATCTACGATAGCAACGGCGTTCGCCTCTTTCCTTCCTTGACTCCTACACCACGCTTCTAGCATGGCGGACCAACAGATACACCTCGTCGACCACACCGACGGCGAGAACACGCCTACTACGGCTGCACAAGCTGAACAGCGACCGACCACATCGGACTCGCACATCGACATCCTCTACGAGAACCAGCGCGGCTGGTTCGTCTTCGGCATACCGCTCTTCTCACACAAGGCGTTGTGGAACCTGCGAATCGACCCTGCGCCCTGGCAGGATGCCAAGTTGAAGCCTTCCGCCGTCAACATCACAAATGCACAAGTCCCGGACCCAAGTTGGGTGTGGGACTGGAAGAGCTGGTATGTCGACATGAGTCTGGATGTCGATGAAGAGGGCTGGCAGTACAGCCTGCTGTTCAAGGGCTCAGCCTGGCATGGCAACCACCCTTGGTTCCACAGCTTTGTTCGGCGGCGACGCTGGCTACGAAGACGGGTGAAGCAGAGGCTACCACCCAAGACCAAGGCGAATGCGAAGGAACGCATGTTTGGCGAGACATTCAGCATCGGCACTACTTTGGCAAGATCCACAACATTTGGTACTGGCAGTGGCCTGTTGGACAGTGCCCAGACGAGCCTGGACGAAGAAATTAGGGACATTGCGACATTGATGAGAAAGCTAAAGGCAGCTGCCATTGATCGTGAGAAGATAATTTACGTACACAAGTTCATCGACGATGGAGGCGAGGAACTGCATTACCTCGCAGGACAGGTATGCATATTGTGTCACCACATCTCGAACGCAACTAACGTTTTCAGATACCGTCCATCATGTCGATGCTCATATTCCAGAATTCGCGTCGCCAGCTCCTCTCCACACTCATGGACCGTTTCGAAGCCGCCAAAGTCCATCGCGAGCAACACCAAAAAGACTCCAAGCCCGAAGGCGACGCCGAAGAACGCAGAATCAACAATTTGCTCAAGGCTATTGAGGCTGCCGATAACGAGTGCAAGAAACTGGAGTACTGGAGTGATATTAAGAATCTTACGGAAGAGGGCAAGGCGGGTAACGCGACAGATCCCAGTATGGGCTGGGATGAGGAGAAGTGGCAGGGTCTCGATGCTAGTGGCGCCAAGCATCCTGAGACGTGAAGCTTAAGAAGTCAAGAAGGAAACAAGGTTTGGATGCATGCATTATTTGGAGTTCATCGGCGTCTATTGGAGTTTGCTTGGGATGCGGCTCTCCCAAGGTCAGCATATCGGGTCAGTTGGAACGGCTAATCATTTCTCATACTGCATCGACACCACCATACATATTGTAATCAGCAAGAGCATTCAGAGCATTCGCTGATTTTGTATCATCCCTTGACATTCCTCACCCTTATCGGTCCTCTGATATCCTCCAAGCTTTCCACGTCCACCACTTCACCCTTCTGCATTACTTCGACTTCTCCAGCCTCTTTCTTCTCCCACACCATCTGTCGTACATCATCCATAATGCCCCTCCACTCTGACGCGTCTAGTGTTTGCAGCTCCTCTGATGATAACGCGCGGGCAATTTCGGAGGGGCAGATAGTCTTGGGCCAAGCCCTTGTGCTCAATAGACGGTCGGCATGGCGCGATATGATGGTTTTCTTGGCGTCGTCAAGAACCATTGTGTTTGTCCTTCTGACGGCCGTAGTGTATCAGCTAATAGCTTCAATGTGACAGACGATTCATGGGTTGTTTCGCGGAGACAATACTGAGGCTGCACCGTCTCAATGTTTCACTCAGATCTCTCTGCTAGACCCATCGCCCACTGATCTGCAACCAGGGCCCTCTAATCCTTTAGCCAATCCTTTGACGTCAGAGCGCCCAATCGGCGCGCAGCAGAAGCAAAATAATTCGAGCATTACCCGTTTCGCGCCCCCTCTCTCCTAAAACCGAAACTGCCCGCAGTTCTGTAATAATTGGCGTTTTCCTTTTGCGCGTCTTATTCTTTCTAGTCTTGTCATGCCGCACCAGTTACCCCACGTTCTCCGAGAGCTAGTCACAGAGGGGCAGCTCTCCTTCGCTGCCGCATCTCGTCTCTTATCAAGCTCAACAAGGCCACTGCACACTTCTTCGCCGATATCGCCTTTACTTTATCGGCCTTCCTTGCGATCCTGTCATACCGAACGGACAACAACACCGCTCTTACAGACATCTGCTAAACAACAGCTAATAAGCGCCAAACGACACTTTTCGTGGCCCAGAATGACTGGAAAGGAAGAGCCAAAGGAGGTGCGCAAGTACCTGCAGCAGAGCCATGACCGTATCTTTGAAAACAACAAGAAATGGGCCGATGAGATGAGGAAGAAGAACCCAGGATTCTTCACCAACTTGAGCGCAGGTCAGGCGCCAGAGTATTTGTGGATTGGTGAGTTCCCTCGAGCCCAATCATCTCTACATCGTCACACTGGGCAACTTGCTAATCCAATACCCAACAGGCTGCTCCGACTCGCGCATCCCCGCCGAAGCCATCACTGGTCTCGATCCAGGCGAGATGTTCATCCACCGCAACATTGCCAACCTCGTCAACAACATCGACCTAAACGTCATGTCCGTCGTAAACTACGCCGTGCGCCACCTAAAAGTCAAGCACATTGTCGTCTGCGGCCACTACGGCTGCGGCGGTGTCAAGGCCGCCATGACACCAAAGGACATGGGTCTCCTGAACCCCTGGCTTCGTAACATCCGCGACGTGTACAGATTGCACCAAAAGGAGCTGGACGACGTGGTAGCCAATGGCGGCACCGAAGAAGAAAAATACGACAAGCTCGTTGAGCTCAATGTATATGAGCAGTGTCGGAATGTTATCAAGACGGCAGCTGTGCAGCAGTGCTGGGCTGAGAATGGGTTCCCGGTTGTGCATGGCTGGGTGTTTGGATTTGGGGATGGGTTGTTGAAGGACCTCAAGTTTGATCATGAGGGGCAGCTCAAGGAGATTCAGAAGATTTATGATTTGACAAAGGAGATGTGAGATGGGGGTTGCGCGTGTGTGTGGTGTATGAGTAGTTGTGGCATTTAGCAAGGTGTTGATGGTGTGGAGATGGATGCATGTGAGATGGATTTATGGGTCAAGCTGGTAGATATGGTGTCCCCGTACAGGGTGGATGGGTTCTGATGGGTAGCATACTGTCGAATCAAGTCCATATCTTATTACCATGAGCGCCAACTTACACATGCCAGCGATACTCTGAATATCTCCAACATACAGTATCCACTCTTATACCGACCCATAGAATCGTACGACAACATCCCGGCTTCATCGGTCTATTACAACACAGTCTCGCAAGCAACCAAAGTGAAGTACCCCAAACTTCTTTCTAGGCCAACCTATCCAGCCATTCCTATTAGAGAGACGAAATATGCAGGTACCCATCCGCGCACACACCCACCCCTCCATAACCAACCAAAAAAGAAGTAGCGAAAAAAAAAGAACCTAAACCCGCCATGATTTGAACACAGATCCCTCACTTCACCCACACAGTCTGTTTTCTGTGCTCACACTTCCACCCTCTAGTTCGGTCGCAGAACCGGTTTGCTCGTAGTCAGTTTACGCAGCACGTCCGGTTGGTGGATTGCTGGGCGTGAGTGCCTTGCCATTAGGCTTCATGTCCGTGAATTGTTGAATTGGCTGGATGGAGACGCTTGGTTTATATGGAGTTCGGGTGGAAAGAAAGGGTTATTGAGTAATGCGTGTTGTTATTGCATAGGGGGAAGGGGGAGGGGGGTTAGCAAACATTGTAGGCATCGGCTTAGGTAGGATGTTGGGGGAACTTATGTTTGCATGGAACGGAAGCAGGCAGGAACTGGAAAGGTGTTTCGGGTAGAAGATACTGTGATATAGTTCATTGTAATTACGGGATCTGGCTTTCAAGGTTACCACTAGCGCTGTTATGTCGGAGCGACCAGCGTGGCTTCACGGTTTCGAAAGCGGAATACCATCTGGATTGTGATTAGTGCACTAGCGGTTTACTGTGT
This sequence comes from Alternaria gansuensis, assembly GCA_009289805.1. Classification (NCBI taxonomy): domain Eukaryota; kingdom Fungi; phylum Ascomycota; class Dothideomycetes; order Pleosporales; family Pleosporaceae; genus Alternaria; species Alternaria gansuensis. Next base: position 161,801 of record WBOK01000022.1, on the reverse strand, counting down.
AAACAAGTATTTCTGCCAATTGAACGTGTAGGTTGTTGTTGCGAAGAGTATGGGCGCGAGTAGGATGAGGAGGGTTGGGAAGATGTAGAGGTTCTTTGAGGAGGGGTGCGTGTGGCTGTATGCGGGGGCTGTGTAGCCTAGAGGTTCAACTTGAAAGGTGTGGGTTAAGTTGTTGTCAATATGGTATATTTGATTCCTTCTGGATTGTAAGAGGGGTGGAGACTTACAGATGGCGCTAATGACGAAGGGGTGTAGAGAACCGTGTCTTCGCTTTGAAGAATATTATAGTATATGTTACTAGGAGGATTTTAAAGACTACTATGATGGCGATGTCTGCAGGCTTTTGACGGGGAGTATAGATAGAGAGATACATTAGAACTCGACATCGTAGTGGCTGAGGATGCCGGAGGTTACGAGAAAACCCACGCTACACTACTCAAGAAAGATGTGTTTGGACACCGCATTAGCAATCTACGCGCCGGTGACAGAACCTACGCCTGGTGAAGAAGATTATTAGACACGCATGACGTATCACTGTGTCGGCTTCTTCAAATCCTTCTTCCTCTACGCCATGTCAATCCTATACTACGAGCTCAACTCGCAAATCAACGAGACACGAGAAGATACAGCGCTCTTCGCTCCCCTGGTTTCCACACAGCGCGAATAATTTAGTCAGAGCAAGCCGCGGTACAGATTCGTGTTCACATATGCACAATTCATCGAACAGAGTAAGATCCGATGAAAATGACATAGACTAAAATGTATGCAGTAAAACTTCTCAAACTGGAATTGGGGTTTCCTCGTGTACCTATTGTTCCTCGGTTTAGTGGAGAAAGTAATTCGTGTGAAGAAGGTGCGTCCATAAGAGCATCTCGATTGCAATCATGTCATACCACACTTAAGAATTGACAGCAAGTAGTAAAGGCCCAAGGGGGGGGGGGGGGGGGTGATGCAATCTTGGAAAGCAACCCTAGAAGGTCATGTCTTCCTGCCCATCCAAACAAAAACAAAACATCTCTTGCAGTCTCACACTTTGGAAAGGCTTATTCCCCCCTTTATCCAACCTCCAAAATGTCACCCATCTCCCGCATCGCCCGCCTTCTCTTAATCCTACATTCCATCGTCAACATAGCCCTTGGCATCTACCCTTTTGTTAACCCAGAGGAATACTCCGCCATTATTCGTGTAGAAGGGCCTGACCGAGCATTACAATCTATTGGTAAGTGTAGAGAAACAACATATCCAAGAACACGGTCTAACAACGCTACAAAGGTCTCGGCGCAATAGCAGTAGGCTGGTACCAACTCATCTTCACTTTCCAAGGCAACCGTCGCATGATTGCTTCTACGATACCTTTGAGATTGGGGTTCGCAGCGATCATGTATAGTTGGGAGAGGCAGCCAGTGATGATCTACGAGCTGATTGTTGTGTGGTTTTGTTTACTTGGTGTATTTGCTTAAGGTGGTAATTTTCTGTAACATGAGAAGAAGGACGATTACAGCCACTAGCAAGCACAGTTGAGTCCACAACCCAGTGTAACACCCTTCCCCCCCCCCCCCCATGAACAGATAAAAGCCCATCCATACAAATACGAGAAAACCCTCAACTCCACTTAACGTTACCCCCGGCTTTACCATCTAACCCCCACCCTCCATACGTATCCACAAAGCCCTCTCTAGTAAGATACTCCTTGTGCTCCTCACTCCTCCACGCAAGCACGGAACCCAGCTTCCAACTCGTATCCAATTTATCCAGCACCAATTCCACCAGTTGCAGATTCTGCGGCTGCTTGAGTTGCGGCTTGGACAGTATAGCCGAGAGTTCTGCTGCTGTTGTTGCGCGGTGGAAGGAGGATTGCGGATCAGGGTGGTGGTAAAGGGGGAGGAGGTGAGAGTAGTCGTGAGGGACGATATCGTTGTATGCTACGGGGAATTAGCCGTGTGTCGTTCTCTTCAACAACTCAGCGAGGTAGAGAAATGGGGTAGAATAAGATTTTCAAGAAGAGAGGAGAGGAGAAGAGGAAAGAAGAGACTTACGTTGTCGAGCACCCCAGATTAACCTCTCAATCGTGTACCCATCATTATTAATGACAAAAACAATAGCTTTACACTTGGCCTTGATCATAGTGCCGATTTCCTGGATCGTCAAAGCCATGCTTCCATCGCCCGTCGTCAAAATGGTTCTCCTTTCGCCTTGTCCACTTTGACTCTTAGCTTTGCTTTCTACCTCCCTCCGCGCAATCTCCACACCCAATGTAGCAGCGGTAGCATAGCCAATGCTACCGTAATATATCTGCGTGACCAGCCTGATATCTGCTGGGAACGTGATGTCGCAGATGCCGACGTTCGAAGTTCCTGTTTCGGTGACTAGGGCGTCGCCGGGGCGGATGAAGGATTGGATGGCGGGCCAGAGTTGGGATTGGGTTAGATGGGGTGATTTTGCGTCGAGGGGTGTGCGGGGTGGTGGGAGTTGTGGTTTGGGGACGCTATGTTGCGGTGTTGATGGTAGAGCGGCGGTTAGAGCCGCAAGGAGAGGTTTTATGGGCGTGCTGGGGTAGGATTTGCCTTTGACCTGTATAATCATATCAGTAACAGACATTGAATGGGTTCTGCTAGGAACTTACAACGACGTCGTGCGGGTTGATGTGAATTGTGTTGCTCTCCTCCAACTGCCTCGAGAAACCGGCTGAGTTGGTGTCGGCAGGTAAGTACCCTAGGGTGACCACCAAGTCTGCTTGTTTTGCTGCTTCTTTGACACCCGGAGAACTGATTTCGCCATTCCATACCCCAACGAAGTTCTCTTCTGTCTCGTCGACAATACCCTTGCCCATTGCCACCGAGAAGAAAGGAACATTGAGTTTGCGGACTAGCTGCGCAGCCTCCTGAGAAGCATTGAAGCGCTGGACAAGGGCATCTATTAGTACTGTCGGCTGTTTGGCTTCCGCAATCACAGTCATGACAGCTTTTACCGCTTCATCCAGTACCCTCTTATCAACATGTGGCTTAAGATCGATCGGTGTTTTCAACAACTCAGCATCCACCATCTCAGCACTCAAATCTAGTGGTAGAAAGATGTACACCGGGCCACTCTTGATAACACACTCCCTCAACACCCTATCAATCTCTTTTGGCGCATCTGCAACATCCCAGAGTTCAGCAGCTGCAAACCTCATCCCCTCGCTAGCCTTGTTGTACATTTGATGATCCGGTTTATTTCCAATACTGTGATGGATCATCATATTGCCCTTTTGCATTGCCCGTGTAGTCTGCCCAACCACATGGATGACTTTGACATGCTCACTCATGCTACCTGCGATTCCATTCAGAGCTGATAGCTCCCCGACACCGTGCGTGGTCACGAGACATCCAGGCGCGTTCTTGATGCGAGCGTACCCATCGGCGGCGTAAGCGGCGTTCAGCTCATTCTGATTGGTGACGAAAGATAAGCCGGGGGTAAGGTAGATGTAATCTAGGAACTGGAGATTGAAGTCACCTGGTACACCGAAGATTGTGTCGACGCCGATTTGGTGGATGCGTTCCCACATGTAGCGTCCAAGGGTGATTTTGCCGTCGCCTGCCATAATGGGCTGTCTTCCAACCTTTTCTCCTTATAATAGTTGTAGGTTTGGTACGAGTATCTGATTTTAGTGTTTGCTGATGCTATCTGCGCCTGATAGTTGTGTTAGTCTGATGTATTGTGATCCTTGCAAGGCGTAGTTGCGATAGGCCTACAAAGTGTTCCTACCAGGATTCTATATATGCCGATCTGCAAGCAGCATTTAGAGGAAGAGCAAGGACGATACAGAACATGGACAATCACCAGAGCATTCACATGATGTTAGTCTCAGTCTAGGGCGTCGGACTTGTGTAAGGCGTTGCATGACAACCGCGGGTCGGTTGGAGACGGTTAGCGGAGCAGTACAACGCGGGGGGGATCGGCCTAATATCGGAATGATATCGGAAACAAATATATCGCTACGGAATTGAAAGTCATGGAAATCAAAGCTTCAACAGCATACAATCCTAGAGATAGCTCAAAATCGTCTGGGTGTTGACTTCAGATCTTTGACAATTGCGCGCTTTCTTCTATCGTCCCCGCAACCGAGTGTTTCTTTACATCCTCGAAGCTTGCCATCTTGAAATCGTATGGCAGCTCAAAGTCCGCTTTTGGATCTCCCTCTAAAGGCTTGAAGTCTACAACAAGGGAGTCCTTAACCGCAAAGACCGCGTCATCGTCGATATATTTGCTCTTCCGGTCGAAGATCTGGGTAACAATCGGCTTGTAGCCAGGTGCAGCGAGCTGAGACACGTTAGGGCATCAGAGTACGGGCCGCTAATATGGATCTTGACGTACCAGGAAGTGTATATGTGCCGGTCGGAACGGATGCCTATCCAAAGCTTGTAGCACCTTGCCTGCAGGGCCATCGAAAGGTATGGGATAGGGCACCGGTCTCAGGCAATAGAAGCTATAATTTCCATCCTTGCCCGTTGTAAATTTACCTCTGAGATTCATCTCTGGCTGATCTGGATCCTGTTGTTCGTATAGGCCATTTGGTGCCGTATGCCATACGTCCACCACCGCACCCTCGATAGGCTGTCCTGTCCTGAAGTCTGTGATAGTGCCGTGTATCCATGTCCGATCGCCTTGCTCATTGATCTCCTTGGACACAATGCAGGAGCCCATAGGCAGTTTCGGGGCGTTCTGGCGGTAAAAGGGCCCTAGAATAGCGGTTGCGGTGGGTTCGTCGGCGGCGGTCGAGGCAAGCTTGTAGGTGATTTCGTCGACGAGAGATTCGAGGCCGAGAATGTCGCAGAGCAGCTGGCCTTCATTGCGTTTGTCGTCCGACATGCGACCTGCTTCGTTCATCTGCAAACTTTTTTTTTAGTACACCGAGTGACCTCAAGAGATCCAACCAAGCATAGGAAGCTTTCCAACGTACCAACTCGACCCCTGGCATCCACTCATCGACCGTGAGTTCATTCTCCCTCGCAAAGTCATGTAGATGCCGTATCAACCCTGCTGTAAGTTGCCTAACCCTCGGCGTAGCCTTCGGTCCCGTCGCATTGATCACCGCCTGCGTGAAGGTCGGATTGAACTTGTGCTCCTGGCTGTTCGATACCGCGGAAGGGTGGTGATCCCGTGTTTCTGCTGACATGACGTATTGACTCAATTGAGCTGTTGAACGTTGCGATTCCATCTATTGATGAACTGAGCTATCGCTTCTTCTATGCAGTCCAACTGCGACTGAAGCCTTTATATGGTGCACAATAAGAATAGTTCGGATGCTAGTAAACAGCGAATAAACGTTGGCCATATGATCAAGACCCAGCATCCGGCAGCATATGCGCGAGTCCAAGCACACCAGCGCAAGTATGACTTCAGCGCGTCTATGGTTGGCTTATGCTCGCGCGACGTTGGATGGCGGGGCTGTGGAGCAAAGGGTGTATGCACTGTACGGCGTGAACGGAAGCTGTTGTCGGCAAGAGCAGCCCGAGCAGTGGTGCGCCATCCGATGGGATCGCTGATCCGACCACTGAGGAAAGATGACATGTGAGAACGGTGACGAGCACATACACGAAGTAGCAACGACTGTTGGTGGGTGTGGTACGGCAACCACGCGGCATGTTTGATAGTAATTGTATAAGCGCCAAAGAATATTAATACATGCGGGAAATTATCAAGTACGCAAGTACAACTAGATCGATGTTGACCAACTTGATCGCTTTAAATGCTACAGTGTTACAAGGCAACTTGAACTATGAGCAAGGACCCAAACGCCAATGTTCATGTCTTGACAATGGGGTAAGATGATTAATCACTATCATCGTCGACTCTGGCACGCTTGGCTGACCTGCCCTCTGGCTCCTGGATGCCGTAACGTTTCTCGCCTGTCTTCTCACCCTTCTCACCACGAACCTCGTCGATCATCTGACTAATGTTGAACGGGTCATCGGTGTCTTTCTGGAATTGCACTGGTCCATCTCGAGCTTCTTGCAAATCAGCACCCTTGAATCCATCCTTGGCCTTGCCGAGGACTTCAAACTTGCTCGACTTGGTGATTCTGTCATACGTCTGTTCTTCGTCCTCTCCGTCGTCCTGTTGTAGGCTCGGGCGATATATGCTGCTTATGGCATCCTGCGCTGCGAACAGGGGCTTGTCATAGTGGTTGTCCTCGTTGAAACCAGCATTGAACCCACTGGACTGGTTGAAAAGTCGCGAGTCGTACATTGACTCTCCGCTCTGTGTTGGCTTTGCTAGACCAAGTGCAACCTTCTCAGATATGTCACGATTCTGCTCCCGGGCAAGCATCTGAATCTTGCGCTCAGTACCCATCTTCGACTGACGAAGTTCGCGTTGGAAATCCTCGCGCCGCTCCTTGCGAGCATCCATTCGCTTCCGCACTGCCTCCTCCTCTGAATCCGTATCCGAATCACTTTGTGATCGTCTTCGGGACGCGTTGGCGCGCTCTTGTCGTGCCTGTTTCGCAAGCTCTCGCATGCGCTCTTCATCTTTCAGCTTCGCCTTCTCTGCTGCTCTTTGCTGTATGATTGCACGCTGCTTAATTTCCTCTCGTGCATGCCTATCTGCAGCCTGCAACGCTTCGCCGAATTGAGCAAACTTGTCGTTGATTGTGATGTCCTGCAGACCCCGACCATCGGCTGCCAGACGTTTGTCTAATGGTACGGTATAACCCTTGGGATTCTTCCAGTTGCTGATCGGGGGCGGGATCTTCCATAGTTCTTGGTCTTCTGCAGTCAGCTTTCGAGGCGGAGAATGGAGGACGGGTGGAGGAGGCGATGGCGGTCCACGGGGAATGCGCTTGTGCTTGAACTTGGGTGGTTCCATGGGATCGATCTGTCTTTGCTGGATCTTGATGATGCGCGTCTGGCCCTGGGCCTGACCGTGTTGTGCGGTGGGCGTGTAACGAACGAAAGTGGGCTCGTCGTTCTTGCGTCCTTGTACGTTTTTTGGTTTTTGCGCGGCGTTTTGCCCTTGAACCAATGCCATCAAAGCCTGCTCAGTCTTCTCCTTGGTCGCTTGGACAACCTCGGCGGAGGGACGCGACAAGTCCAGCTCGCCGGCGTCTGCTTGTTGGCGCAATGGGATAAGGTCCTTGAAACTTGCTTGCACAATCCTCGAATCGCCGTGTCCGCGTCGCGCGATCTCGTCATACTTGGTCTTGCCCTCGCCGTCGACCCTCCTCACAAGGGCATTCGATGTGGATGGTGTGCCCTTTTTCCCCATGTCCAGCGGGTACTGCGCGACCAGCACTTCGGGGAAAGCGCCTCCATCGCCAAAGTCTAGATAAGGAGTCAGCGCATGTCTCGCGTGCATTTCGCATGTCCAAGTCTTACCTTCAGGCGCGCGGGGTCTCCAGTGCTGTCTCTGACCGTAGGGGGGCGGGCCCTTCTTCGCAACAACTTGCGCTTCGTATTGCTCGGAGGTTAGCACGCGCGTGCTGTTGGTGAGCTCCTCCTCTTCGCCCGAGTATTGCGGCTTCGGCAGCGACTTTGATAAAGTTGCGACGGACATGGTCGGTGTACTCGCTAGAGCGGTTCGCGAGGTGATGAAAGTTGGGTATCGTGATCGATGTGCAAGGTTGTGGTGGTGGTTGATGGACAAGATTATTTCATAACCCCTCGGCGTTCTGGTTCAGCCAGCGCCGAGGTCACGTGCAACCGAGCCACAGAGCTAGCGTTTCTTCACGACGCCACAGCCGGGGAATGAGGTGCATTCAGCACTAGCGAATGCAAAACTAAGTCAAGTCCACCGCTATCGATATTGTGTACATGATAAGCGTACGAAGCTTTGTATTGGGCGGGGTGCGAAATTCCAGTGTCCTGGAAAGGTTCTCCTGCCTGCATTTTCACGACTCAAGCCACGGCGATCCAGACTTGTAACTGGACATGGGTGGAAATCCTGTCGTTCCAGCTCGCTTACAGCGAATGCAGGAACAGACTCGCTTGGCACAGTATTTTCGCAATCTTTGTCTGCCATGTTCGGCGGGAGAAGCGTGGAAAGCTAAGAGATGCGTTCCCGCTAAGGGCCGAGCAGCGGTGTGCGTTCACCGGACGAGATCATGTCGCCGACCCAGCATGCTTTTTGGGATAAACGAGGTAAAAGTAGGTCTGCTTACTAGGAATTCTAATCAGTACAGGGTGCCGTGTCTCATGTGCTCGGACAGAGGACTCTTGGACGCCATCGTGGTCAATCATCGAGATAGGGATAGGGCAGAGCGTGTGATGGCTGATAGCAGAGATAGGTACTGGGCTGTCTGTCTAGTTAGCTGCACATCATACCGTTGCTAAGAGACGGTTTGGAAGGCCGCCATTCGTTGCAGAAAGGATTGTGACATCCCGCGCAGAGTGGCCCGGCACCCCAGCAACGAATGGGCCATGGTCGAGATGCTAGGGATCCCCAGCGTCGCAGCATCGTCCTCTTTGAACTTTGAAGAGCGCATGCGCAATATACGACGGCTTGCGCGCGGACTGTGGGTCACAAAAGCAGCCATGGCAGGCTGAGTATTCTGAAACGTTGCCTGTCATCCCTGTCCGGTGTGCCAGCGCAGGCCTGCAGCTATGCCGACGCATTCTCGGAAACCATCTGTACGAGCATCACAACACCACACGCAAAAGCGCAACTCGACTTCCCAGACGACTCCGCCCAAGCCACCCAAGCATCTGCGCAGCAATACCGCACCCGAGCCGCCGACGCTCCTGCGCCTGCCGTCTGTTGTGAGCTCGGCCGCCGCAAGAAGACCCCCAGCCTCGCATAGTGGTCATGGCATAGATAACTCGCGCGGCCCTCCTGTCACGTTAGTTACACGCAGCCGAAGTTCGCAAAACCCCGCCGACTTTGCCTATGCGCAGCAGCAATTCACCCACCCAGGCCTGGCTTCCCCCACTAGCTCCCACCACTCGAGCAGACGACGCGGGGAGGACGAGCTGGGGACATCTAGTGAAGCCCCGCGACAGCCACCACAACAAACAGGCCCAACAAACGCTGGGAATCTCCCCAGGCCCTGCCCACCGCGTAGAGCCTCCACCAGCGGCTCGAGACCCCCGCCGCGGCGAATGGCGAGCTCTACCGACGAGTCGTCCGACTACGACTCCGGCCCCCGCAGCCGCATGGAGGACTACCACGCGGCGCACAGCGGAAGGGGAGCGCCTGCGCCTGTGACACCAGGAACGGATGGAGAAAAGGAGGACCTGTTTCTAAACATCGCCGCCGACAGTGCGCCCAGGCCCCAGCGCCCAGCAGAGTCGACTGCGCGCGTGGATCGATTGAAGGTGAGCGCACCCCAATCTGCGAACTACACGTGCATGCCATACACGAGCGCGCAGATTCCACTATGCGCGAATGGAACCAGCAGGTGGACTTGGTGCCTACAAGCTTCCAATGCCTTCTTGATGCCCTATTGTTCTTCTCTCTACAAGCTGTATGCCATGCAAAGACCTTTGTAGCTAACCAGCACAGTCACGAGTGGCCCGAGTCAACAACCGACAGTCGCTCTCATCCGCACTGCAGTCGCCCTCGCCAGTACAATCGACCTCGGTGACGCCAACGACGAGCCGCATACCCTCCAGTGTTGCCATGGAAGCCAGGTCGAGCGGCCTACGTCGGTCATCGCTTTTGCCTACCCCTTCAAGATATGAACGATCCCCAAACTCGCCTGCGCCCGACGCAATACGAACCCGGGATCTCACCCACAAAGCCTCTTTCAGCTCATCCAGAAGGGACGCAGAGCTCTCACCACGCGATTTCCTAGCCCAGTTCTCAAACTCATCCAGGCGACCATCCCAGCCTGAGGTGCAGCACACACCGCCAAGTCGCACCCCGGCCCATCCTTACAAGCCGTCAAACCTGTCACACGAGCCACGCACGCCCCAAGTGGAGACATTGTTTGAAGCTGGTTCACGCGCCGACGGTACTGAATCACATGGCTCTACGGGGCCCGCCGCATCTGTATGGGACGAGCTGGACGAGTTGAAATCCAGGATCCGTAAAATTGAAATGGGCGGCAAGATACCGTCGACATCAGGCGCCATCGTTTCTCAAGCATCGGCTGATCGCCCACGGACAGCCAACACCTCAGCTACGACAGTGTCCTCTTCACCGAACCAGCAGCGCAAATCGAACCCGTCTCCCTCCGAGTCGACAGTAGGTACCCATACACCCTCTAGCAGTAAGACCCATCCTTTGTTGCGGGACGCTCTCGGCAAAGCCAAACAGCATGTCTCCCCAACTGTGTACCGCACCCTGGAATCAACCGCGACGGAAGCACTTGCGTTGGCGGAGATGAGCGGCAGTGCAGGACCGCAGGGCACACTCCACTCTGCTAGTTCCATCATCAACGGCTCTGTCGTATCAGATCGCCAGGTTCGTCGCAAAGCCGATAATCTCTGCCGCAGTCTCACTGAGCTCTGCATAGCCCTGTGCGAAACCAAGACCGGTCTTGCCAGCCCGGTATTTCGATCAAATGCAGCCACGATATCGCGTCGACCAAGCGTACAAATCAACGGCGACTCGCCAACAATCCGACAGAGCATTGAACCCGAAAGCAACACATCAACCGGCGTCAGTCCCAGTAGAGCCATGTCACGTATCGAGGCTCGGAGATCCAGTATGCTTGCTGTTGGGTCCAATGGCAACCAGAGAGAAACTAGCCAGGAACCTTACGACGACAGACACACTCCGTCACGCATGCAGCGAGCAGGCACTAGTTTCCATCAAGCACGCAACAGCGTGGATGAAGAAGACGAGGATCCAATATTTCGTGCGCCATCCCGTGCCATGACCTCAATCGACTTTAGAGCTCGTCACGGTGGTCAAACAGACAAGAACCGGTTCAGCAGCGGCAGACAGTACACCTCTCGTGAACCAATGCCTGACCTACAGCCATCACCCGCTCTTCAAACCACTGCCAGTCTCCGCCGGCCCAGTGTCTCAAGTAGTACGCCCTCGAACGAGCATAGTCTACTATTCCGGGATGGCCAGAGCCGCTACGGTCACAATTTAGGTCGCGAAGGCTCGCCTGCGAACTACGAGAAGACCTTGACGGGAGGTCTACGACCAAGAGCGCAATTGAACGTAGCCCGGAATCCAAACAATAGACACTCTGTTGGTGGTGTTTCGGATATCGGGCGTAGCGTGAGCTTGGGCAGACGACTACGGGGAACAAGTATCGGAGAGTGAGCAAAAAATTAGCTTTCAAATCTCTTTGAGCTTCCATTAACGTTGTTGCGTTACCCTCTTAGCATACCCAGTCTCCTCTTTGACCGACGCGTAGTCGCACCGCGACTGACGTATCTAAGGCCGGATTCGCCGTGGGCACGCCAGCAGAGGCGAATCACACAAAATCGAACAAATATCGATACCCAGACACAGAAGCGCATGGGTGCATGTTAGGAGCGATATCTGCAGTCAGCCTTGCAAGGCACTGCCAAGTCTGGGCGATTTACAATTAAGGAGTTTTACAAAACATTGTGAGAAAAGAGTGTTCTCACGACTTGCATCTTTTACTATCAAGGGCCAACTACGGAGCATTGGTCATCAGCGTTTCTGCACGTTAAAAAAGATGACGCGTGAGCGCAGGATCGATCACTATTAACCTCATGATCTCACTTCCTTCCTTCCTTTCTTTCTTTTTCCCTCTTCTCGAGTTCATATACCAACACCAGATCGTTTTTTCCTTGATTTTTCTCTCTCTTCTTCGTCAAATATGGGTGTTGAGACTCTGTGTATATAGCATCTATCAAAACAGTCTTTCCTCTGTGCATATCAAATGTGGATGATCTTTGAACACTTACAAATCGAAGGCTGACAACTCTTCAAGGTTATACGGAATCGCTATCGCGATTTATGGGAAGGAAATGCGACGAAAAGACTCAATTGCTCTCCCAGGACCAACAGAGCTTGCGATACAACAGCGAAATAGCCATATACAACGAAATATACACCTACCATTCGCACAACAGCTCCACCAAGACCCTTGCTAGTGGCCCAAATCTGCACGTTGGCCCACGTCTTGCCACAGATGCCATATGAATGAGACCACTCCAGCGTTGCATATTAGTAGCTGCTAATTGGATGAGTCCCTCCCAGGGTTACATGTGGATCGTCATGTGATGCTGACCATTCACACAGGCCTTATAGCTGAATTGCAAGAGATATGTGGTCCTTGTTCTCATGGTATCTAAACGCCCAGACTCAGGACAACCATGGGTCGAGAATGCTGTGTACGCCAAAATCCACGTAAATCATAACCGCCTGAAGGCAGAACTTGTTCCCCATCTCACTTCAGTCACCACCCAATTTGAGTGCCCTGTCATCCTTGAAGCAGTGTTGTGAAACAATCACATTCTCCAGGTTGAAGCAACCTGCTTCTTGAGAGCGCACCAGCCCACATTCACTTTCGCGTGCGCCTTTTTGGTTGTAGCTATGACGCAGCCGCGCTCACGCTGTTCTTCAAGTTCCTCTCTCGCACCTGTTTCCTTACAACGACCGGAACGCATTACAACAAATCCGCTTCTCGTAAATCCGCAATCAGCCTCAAATTCAACTGCAGCAAACTCGCGATCAAGGGTACCCGTCATCGCGCTAGCGCCTGAGCAAGCAGTGATTGTTCCTTCACGGGCACTCGCAGGAACTCACATCACGCAAATCACCACGACCTTCGACCCTGTACACTCTCCAACCTCAACTAGCAACACTCACCCCAGAAAACGAAACTACGACACCATGGTGGCGCAAGACAAAGTTTCCGACAAGCGCATGCCTGCCCAGGTCACAGCGCAGGTCGCGCCTACTTCATCAGACTCGTCCACCCCACACCCGGACTCACATTCTCAATCGCAGTCCGATGCCTACATCCCGTCACAAAACTCCGAAGCCGAACCTCTTATGTCTACTCTTGTGCGCGTTTCTACCAGCGAATCTGACTCTGATTCAAGTGCAGGTTCATCAGCGGTCAATGTTGACTCACCTAAGGGTACTGAGCCACAGATCGAGATGGAAGGTCTAATATCTTTGCAGTCACAAGAGGAAAAGCACGTCTATCACACGACCACCATTACTCCTCCACCGGTAGCGCCAGTAGTGACACCAGCATCATCGCCAGAGGATAGCCATACACCGCGCACACCATCAACGACAGCTCCCCCGTCTGATCAGACGCTCTCCACCCTAGACATCTTCGAGTCGCACAGCAAGAGAGCAATCGCAAAGCATTGCGAGCAAATCAATATTTTTTACAAGACGCGTTCTTCGATGTTGTATCAGGCAGAGAGGATGCTTATATTTGCATCCCGTGGATTTGAACGTGGAAATCTGCCTACGAGGCAGACAAGGCCTCCTCTGCTGAAGCGGCGTTATAGTATCGACGTGAACACTACCAAGAACTGGGAGAAACAAATCAATGCCCGCTGGCTTCATTACAATTTGAAGGTAAATAAATTGCAGCCACACAGTCACTCCAATGCGCGGCCCACTAACGTTGTACAGGAAGATACTCCTGCTCTACGGTCTTACGAGATGGAACTTCCACTCGTTCTTTCCCCGCAGCGTTCAGTCCCTCACCCTAGTCGATATGCTGCCTTTGGTCCGGGATTCAATTTTGACCCTCCATACGACAAGGGAATCTTCCTCGAGCTCGGAGATGTGGTCATACACAATGAAGCTTATAACCTTATTAGTGCTACCGACACAAGTCGCTTCGGTTTGGAAGTATGGATGCGCGATGAGAGTCTGGATATGGCCCTTGAAGTACTCCGCTACGATGAAAATTGCGACGCTCACAGCATCGATATTGCCAACTCCACTGTGGCCCAGATTTGCTATTTCGCCGCAATGACTCAAGATGGCTCATCCGGAGAGTTCGAACAGTACAAGGCACGTTACCGCAACAAGAAATGGATCTTCCTCGTTTGCAACGATGCCATGGGTGATATCGAAAACAATGGAACCAGCGGCTCACATTGGTCGTTGGTAGCCTTGGATAGAATTTCAAAGTGCGCGTACTATTACGATTCTTTGTTCATCAATTCGAGCAAGTATCAGGGCTTGGGTCACGATATCTCCTGCGGTATGCTCACGATCCTTGGTGAGGACACGTCGCAATGGAGGTATGAAGTACAGGTACACAGCCCGGAACAGAACTTACATAATTTGTTCAAGCACGATGGCGGTGCTTGTGGGCCTTTCGTATTCAAAATGACGCAAATACTGGTTGAACATATCAAAGGTCAGCAGGCGTTGGGTCTCGAGGACCAGTGCAGGCTAGAACTAGGCCGCTCGTTTGCGACGCAATTGTTCAAACCGCTATTTCATTCGGGCCGTGTTCGCGACGAGATAAAGGCGAGGATCCTTCGTAGGCATCATATTTCCCGGGCTTCGGCGCTCGTAGACCAACACGACCACAACGCCATCTACGATGCGGATGTCGTCCTAGATGACAGGCCAGTCGTCGCATTTGAGGTTCCACCAAAACCAAAGCCTCCGGTTCTGCGTCGGACTCATCACATGGACAGGTACTCTAGGTCACATCACACAGGACGTCGTTGCTCCAGGGGCACCAACTACCATGACCCCATTGATGTGGACGACAGCGATGATAACTACATCACCTACGAGAACAGCAGCGACAGCGGCCATAGCACTGGATGGTCCTCAGGCGGTGATACTACAGTCATTGGACAGCCCGATGACCCCGCGGAAGAGTCAGGCGTCGATATTGACATGGACGACGACGTCAACCTCTATGATGACCCTGAAGGCGGTGTTCGTGTTATCGACGAAACCGATGGCGTCCGAGACGAATACACATCCGCTACCTATCGGAGGACTATAAACAACTCGCCGGAGCCTGATGACGAGGAAGAAGGACCCAGTGTTACTAGGCTTGTTTGAACGCCTGGAAATGTCTCGGCGAAGCACTCCCAATGTTGATCGAATAACAACTGGCCATGATCTTCACGTACAGAGGAATGATCAGATTTTGCATCAAGACACACACGGGTCGAACAACCGACCAAGCGTTTCACCAGTGAACAAGAACGCGTTCACGGTTATTTTCATTGTCTTCGTCTGAAAGCGAATATGTCCTTGAGAGATTCTCTGCAACGTTGCTCCGCTTTGGCGGCAACTTGACTTTTTCTTTCTTCCTTCCTTTCCACAACACTAAACCTGGTTCGTAAGGCATGGGAGCGGCGCACTGGACAAGATTTCTTTGCTCTGTCTTGAACCAACCCCTCCCCCGTCATGATTTGGTAGTTTACAAACGAGTTCAAGGAGTCATGTTTGATTGCGTTTTTTGTTCTCCCATCAAGACACCCCTACAAATGGGCGTTGGTATGGATGGCGTACATATGTACTAGGTTGATATTGCAGAAAAGTCAAAACCCGCAAAGGAAAAAAAAAGAAAAAGATTAATGTGAAAGCCGTTTCTCGACTTGACTATATCGTGGTCTTCTTACAGTGAAGTTGCGCCTTCCAGACTTGCGGCGCAATCAGCCATCACGTGCCCTCCCTTAACTCTAGGTAAATCGCCATCGCAATCTCCAGCCACATCCACATCCTGTTTTTTGTTGCCCATTCATCCATCCATCCATCCATCCATCCATCCTATGCCCAACCACCTGCACCAACCACCCGCACCAACCACCGCAGATCATACGGCTAAACTCGCCATCGGCATCGCAACGTGGTAGTGGCGGTGGCAAAAGCGTTTCACAAACTCCCCATGCAAGCGAGCCAAGGGTGCGGCGAACGGCGGAGCGGGCAATGTCGTGCTGCGGATATCCCCTGTCTATCCTGTCCATCACTCAGGGAAAATCAGGGACATGCCGTTTGACTAAAATCCAGGGGCGTGTCGATCCGCTTTGCGAAGGGGTAGGTAGATGCGAACAGGAAGAGAAAGAAAAGAAGAAGAAAAACGTAATGCGCAATCCAGCCCCCCCCCCCCGGACTCCCCCAACCTCAACCTGGACCCTAACCAGACTTTGTGTGTGTGTGGGCGTGTGTTGTACAGTTTGTTAGTCTAGACCGCCTGCATCGAAAAAACAAGTTTGCTAAGCGCGAAAACCCTGGTAATACTACTACTATCGGACTAGATGTCGAACCGGCGGAAAACGCGTGTAGTGTGTATATCAGATACGCATAACCAGAGGCCCAAGTTGCCGGCTGGCGATGTCTTGATCCACGCGGGGGATTTGACGAATCAAGGGAGTTATACCGCACCCCCCCCCCCCACCCCCCAAAAAAAGCTGTTGTGCATTCCAAAACACGCAGTTTCCGAATTGGAGATGAAGTGATACTTGAGGCTAAATTATTATTAAATAAATAAAAAGGAAACCACGACATCACGCTCGACGAGGCGTTCTTTCGAGAGAACGAAGCATCGTGGAAATGGCCTTGTCCGCAGGATACGGATGCGTGTAGGAGGTTGTTGACGGAATCCGAGTCGATTACTTATCTGGAGAATGAGTGGATGGAGGTACGACTTCAAGAACGGGGGACGTGTTTTACCGTGTTTGGTAGTCCCTGTACGCCCAGGCAGAACCTGGCGGACTGGGCTTTTCAATACAAACACGGTGAGGCAGAGGAGGTGTGGAACAAGATTCCATGTGGTGTGGATATAGTAGTTACTCATACACCGCCAAAGGGGCGATGCGATGGAGAAGTAGCAGCGAGCGGGCAACAGAAAGATGAAAGGTCGGGATGCCCAGCCTTGTTAAGAAGATTAGAGCAAGTCAGGCCGATGTTGAACATCTGCGGACACATACACGGTGGAAGAGGGGTGGAGACGGTACATTGGAGAAGATCTGCTGCTTCACTACATCAACAACCCACGATTGTGGGTAGCGGTACCCTAGTTTCAAGCGTGGAGTTCTGGAATGACCCAGGAGCCTCCAACAAGAAACTTTCTCTAGTCGATTTGACCATGCGGGCGAAAGCAGGGCGTGGTTCGGGCTGCGACCTTGCAGGCTTGACACGTCAATTGCAGCCTGAGTCGCGATGCGACCGTCTTCGAGGCCAGCCTCATGCGTCGTTTGTACCGGATCAGACAGGACATCAGCCCCCATCCGGTAGAGGTGAGAAGCTTATTCCGACGGCGAGCCTCACCGATGTTGCCCTGCGGGGCAATGAGGCGCTGTGGGGTGGAGGAGGAGGGGGCGACGCAACTGAGCATCACGACGAGAGCGATACCGGACATGGGTGTCCTGGCGAGGCTACTCAGTGTTACACCAAACGACAGACGGGTATGCCTTGGTCAGGGACGGACGTGGCGCGTGGCCAGACCACGGTGATCAACGCAGCGTATCTGGGTCCGAGAGTCGCTGGCAAAACGTCAGTTATGTACAATAAGCCGATAGTCGTCGATATTGAGCTTCCAGTATTGGGCTCTTCGGACGATCAACTGCAGCAGCGTACCTGTCCCAAATGATATCATTCTCGACCAGCAAATCGACATTCTAGACTCAACACCTACATCATTCTGCTTTGCTGTTGAATACGCCTTGGTGTCCCATCTCACTTGTTCCATGCAATGGTGGAGGACCACGTAGAAGGACCTGCTTCGTGGGCTTGTGAGCTGACCACGTCACGATTGGATGTGACATGCAGAAGCGCCCCGCCTCACCCCGCATCTCTCTCTCTCTCTCTCTCTCTCTCTCTCTCACATGACATGGGATGGAAAAACCATGCTGACTGTCCTGGCGACGCGACGCAACCGCCGTGTCCTGACCCGAGTTGAGACACGACACAGGGATGCCCCTCAACGTGGATGGAGACATGTGCGGAGGATGTGCATTGGAGTGTGCCAAAGGCCCCGTGACAGCTGCCGTCTGGGTTGAGGTACACATGTGTCTCGGAAGCTACAGAAGAGAGGTTGCTTGGTTGCATCTCGAATGTGACGAGACGCTTCTCGATGCGTGCCCTGTGCTTGGGCTGTACCATATCAGCGCCGCTGGATTCGTCACGTCTTGCAAATGTTCATGGTGGGGTTAGGTGAGCATTTCTCGATGGTGTGTATGTGTGGTCACTTGGGGCTTCGGTGGTCATGCAGACTCTACGGGTTGATCCTATCAGATGCGGTCCGTGGGCAAGTCTCGAAACAGGCCATGTGGCCGCCTCTGGGCTTGATTGGAGAGAGAGTTTCACAGCCGCCGCGGCCAACGAGTCGACCTGCAGCGTGCTCATGTGAAGCAGCGGACAGCGGCCAGCGGCTTGCGCGATGCGATGGGACGCGATGAGGGTGGCTCAGAGCGGGGGCCAGGAAAGTCCAGGAGCAGCCGTGACGCGGTTCAGCCGTGGACGAGTTTGGTAGGCGAGAGCTGGACCGTCTCGATAGCGCATGCATGTGGACGGTGATGAGCCTGTCTGCAGCAACCACACTCTGGCACACAGGGATGCCCAGGACGGCTGTTGAAAGCCTGGTGCATGCGAGCCTGATATAGTCACAACCGCACCCCCCGAGGCGTGCAGGCTGACAGCCCCCAACCCAATATTTCTGCAGCACGATTCTATCCATTGAAGCCCGAACGTTCTTCTCGATCTGATTCTATTCTCTGATTCCAGGCTACGCGGTGCGCTCCCGACCAGTGCCAGCCGGATCCCGTTGGCATACTGGCATATTGGCATTGTGGCATCGCTGAAACGGTGACGTCGCAGGCACCCACACCGCAAGTCGACCAAGCAGAGCAATCGCTGCTGCCGGGCAACCACGGGGGAACTAGACGTGAGGCGCTACAGGAGAAGCACATCCCACAGCCTCGCCTCACTGTTGTCACCGACTCCGTGCCTCCGTGTCCGAGAACGCTGACAATTCGTTTGCAAGACTGCTGGATCCGAGTTTTCTGGTCGCTTTGCCACGACCTTCCGCCGTCTTCGATCCGCCGCCGTCTGTGGCCCTGGCAAGACCCACTCTTCCTTAGGTCAGCAGATGCAAGCCAGCCATCCTCGTCGCCCGGTACCAGGAACACCCGCAGTCGCCGTCCGCTCTCACCACCCGGCACCCACTGCACCCGACTCACTCTCCTTACCGTCCCATCCATCGCTGCTTGCTTTTTGTTGTTGCTGCCGGCTACACAACAACCCGGCTGCCCATCATATCATTGACTCGATTGACTCGCTTGCCCGGATCCGCATGTGCCAGGCCTGAGTCGCAAGCAGTCATTGCTGTCACACTACCTATAAAGAGACGCAATACCCCACATCCGACTAGCAGTCTCCTCCCCACACCGCCATGGACGAACCCACGCCCGATCACTACAAGGCCCTAGGCGTCGACAAGACGGCCGACGCCTCAACCATCAAGGCCACCTACCGCAAACTCGTCCTCAAGTGCCACCCCGACAAGGTCACTGATCCTGCCCTGAAGGAGCAGAAGCAGGAGGAGTTCCACCAGATCCAGCAGGCCTACGAGTGCCTCATCGACACCGAGAAGAGGGCAAAGTACGATTCACTCGTCACTCTCGAGAAGCTGCGCAAGGAGAGGGCGGCGAGAGGACCTGCGCCACGCGACAGGACTGCACGCTTCGACGTTCCCACTCCAGCCGGTGCGTCTTTCGCCGCAAGCGGACCTACGCGCTACACCACCGAACACCGCGTGCCAACCACAGCCCGCGAAGAAGAAGAACGCTATTATGCACGATACCACAGCCAACCGTCCAAATCCAGTGCAGCCCCGAGAACCACTCGCGAGAAGGAGTCGTCCAAGAGCTCCCGACACGCCAAGGAAGACAGATCGCGATCAGATCGCGACAAAACGCGTGCCAAGGAAGCCCGAAGCGACCGCAAATTCACCAGCGTCGAGAATGAGTCATCGTCGGATGAGAAGGCGCGCTACGAGACAGCCTACAAGAACCGCACTGAGGAGGATGCTCGGCGCAGGGCAGAAGAACGCCGAACCTATGAAGACAACCGATACGCCGGCGCCACTCATGCTGTCCCTGCTCAGCGCAAAATGAGCGCCCAAGAACAGGAGGCGCTTCGCTACCAGCACAAGTCACGCGCACAGGTCGAAGAGGAGATGTCTTCTCGTCCCTCACCAGTCAGGACGTCTTCGCGTGACTATTACAACCCCGAACCCCGGCTTGCACGACGCGATAGTGCACGACCCGAGCCTGTTCGCAGGTCTTCTGCCCGGCCGAGCAAGGAGAGACCGTCCATGTCCCGTCGGGATACTGATCGCACTGATCGCGGCATTCCTGAGGTTGTGGAGTGGGCCGATGACCGATACGAGGAAAGACGAGTACCCAGTTTCAAGCAAACGACTTCATCGCCTGCTGACCTCGCACGTGGAATGCCTCAGCGCTCATACACTGATAGGTCAGCTCGACATGCCGAGAACACGCCACCGTCGCTCAACCGATCGACTACCATGCCGAATGTCCCACACGTCTCCTCGTCCTCGCGCAGAAAGGAATCCGCCACTTCCCGCGGCCCCTCTGGCCTTCGCGAGACCATGACACCGGAACAATACAGCAGTCCCGAGAAATACAGCAGTCCTGACAAGTATCCGAGTCCAGAGAGAGATGCTTTTCCCACCGTCCCACCTTCATCGACCGTCAAGACTTACTACTACCCCGTCGCCGGAGGTGGCGTATCTACCGGAGAAGCACCATCTCCAACTCCTCGCCACGTCGTCCGCGAACCCGGACGCCAACATCGTTCAAAATCGCCCATTGGCAAGCCCCCGATTGGTCCCAACCGTCCAGCAGAACCCACCACCGCCTACAAAACCGTCCCCCGGCCATCCATGCCAAGCCGCACCGAGTCCAGTCGCAACATCTCGCCAGTCCGTGAAGACCGCGGACGCTCAGGAAGGCCCAAACTCTACGGCGAAGTCAGCGGCGAATCCCGACACAGAGTACGCCAGACAAGCATCGATCCCAATGATGTACAGTATACCCGCAGATACGGTCCTGAGGACGTCAGGTGGGCACCAAGGTCTAGCGAGGCTGATAGGGGCTATGCTAGCAAACCTCAGCTCGGTAGAACTGCTACATATGTTTACTAGTAGTCTGACGACAAATACACATGCACACATACAGAGGCATTTCATTGCCACAGGATACCCCAACTCCCGGCTATCGGATGTATACCGGGATCATACTTTGGTGTTTTTCTCTCTTTCTGGCGTTTCATGGACTATTCCTATCTCCTTTAGTTTTCGGTATCACTTACTTTACGGCCACTACACGCAAGTGCTGCGTTGGCGTTGCGGACTCTACATTATTATCTGTATGCGTTGCTCAGACTCTGTATATTGCATATATCGAAGTGTGGCTAGCATTTCGATACTTCCGTTCGTTTTTTCTTCCTTGCGAATAGCTCCTGCTTTGACTTTTTCATTGCATGGACGGCTTTCACATTCGCTTTTTTTTGGGGGGGGGGAGCATCGCTGCATTACACGTTCGCTTGACACGAAATCATGGGTCTGGCGTTTCTATGCATGGAGATGCATGTTAGTATATAGTTTGACAGTTAAATTCCGCCATCCCTCCATCATCAAAATACATGAACTCGAATGAAGTCATTATCCTAACCTGTGTACCCTGTGTGACGTCAATGAATTGCTCTCATAATTTCTATTCCATCCGTGGAAAACTAGGAAACGGAAATGTACGGCGTATATCTACGCTGACTGCCAAGCCAAGTCGAATAATGGAAATTTACTCATTAGAACACTTCCCAAATCTCACACCGTAACCTCTCCTCTCCTTTCCGCTACCCTACCCTACCCGTTCTCACACAAAACGACACACACCCCACTATACTCGCATGTAATCCCTCCCAGTCAGCAACAACAACAACAACAACAACAACAACAACAACAACAACAACAACAACAACAACAACAACAACAACAACAACAACAACAACAACAGCGAAATCCTACCCCCCCCCCACCCCCTAATCTTCCTAGCAAGAAAGAAAGTAAATTGCAGGTAAGGTAAGATAAGATGGGACACATGTAAGCAATGCCATAAATTAATATAAGATGAGAAGATTACCTAGATAATCACCTCAGCTGTTTTGATTCATCTTCATGTCAGCAGAGACAAAACAAAGAGAAAAAAAAAAAGAGGAAAAAAAAAAAGAGGGAAAAAGGTTAATGAATGGGTTGCTCTCGGTTGGACGGGCGGGCCCTGTTTACCGTGTGTGTTGCTGTCTGTCTGTCTGTCTGTCTGTCTGTCTGTCTGCGGGGTAGAGTCACTCTATTTGCAAAGGGGCGCGATCCTTTTTTTTTTCTTTCTTTAGGCAAGTTAGCCAAGATTAAAGGGAGAGTAAGTAAGTAGTATATACACACTTTACCAGCAAAGGCCCCAAGTACACAGCGGGGTATAGAAAGCGAGTGGCAGATTCTTCGTTTACTGAATATATGTGTTCCATTCATTTACATAGCCTTTTCCACCCCTACAAAAAAAACCCCCCTTAGACGATCCATAGAGAAGAGGAAAAAAGAAGAGGAGAAAAAGTCCCGAGGATATCTCGACCCGTTCAAAGAGAACCCCGCCCCCAAAGTCGAACTTTGATTTTCAAATCCTACATTTCCTGAAAATTTCTCTCTCTCCAAGTAACGCCTTTCGCTGGCTGAAATCGCCAAGCAAAACATAAAAACACACACAAGAAAACAAAAACCAAAGGACGCAACCCAAGACGCAATATGGGTGCTTTCTGCCAGAAGACAGCGCTTTGCATGGCTCGTAACATCGATACTGAGGTTGTAAGCAAGGAGATAAGATAAATATACAAAAAGGCAGCGAATGTAGCAATGGTGTTTGTCGAGGAAAAAGATGTGGTAGTAGTGTGTGAAGGAGTGTGAGTATGTGGAGGGATGGCGGTACTAGGTACTAGAAACTAGAACATTACTCTGCGTAATTCAACGCGCATTAGCCTCCACATGCGAATATGGGAGCCGTAGGCAAATACGGACTTGCAAGAAAGAAAATGTTACCACAAAAGAAATGCTAATGAGAAAAGGAAACAAAGTGGTACTCTCGATAGGCTCAAAAGCTTCAATTGAGCCGACGGTACCAATGATGCTTCGCGTTCAGTGTCCACTGCAAGGCGGGCCAATCCAACGTGCAGCTATCAGGAGGCCGAACGCTCAGTGTTGGTGGCGTGGCGAGCTCTTGTTGGCCAAGGACAATCTTTCGGAGAGAGGTCGCGTAATTTCCGAGAAGGCGGCCGAAGCTACCAAGACTTGTGAGCGCAGCAAAGTCTCCGGAAACTACTAGATCGAATAGGTCTACTGTGTCTGTTTCGAGTTTACGATTCGGATGTTCTGCGCCGTCGCTCAAAGTACGTCCCAAATGTTACGAACAATGGGATTACTGCCCGTCTGAACAGGACTCCGAGGATCAACAGCGGCCTTCTCTGGTGTCCATTGGCGGGGTAGTGGGTCCTCCCACGCGACGTGGCCGTTTCTTCCATCCTTGATCGTCTCGTTAGAAGACACCGGACTCGTGTCATCGCCAGATGACTGGAGTTCAAAGTGGAAAGGATTCCTGGTAAACTCTTCTGCACGTGGTGACATTATTGCGTCAATATCATCCGCAGCATGTTGTGGAGCCGATGGTTTCGCCAGTTTTGACTGAATCACCGTCTGCAGCTTGTGCAACTTCCGCTGTTCGTGCATGTTGGGTGATGAAAACCTAGTTCGAATGACCTTTGCAGGACTTGAGAGGAAGGTTTCGCTGGGGGATCGGGGCGTATCCGGTGCCTTGGGGAATGCCACATGTACAGTTGTAGCTGAGTCGATAAGGACTGAGGCATGTTTTTCGGGAGAATTGCGAAGGCTGTCGATGCGTGGCCCGGCCGCTTGGCTAAGTTTTGGTGTTGACTTGGACAGCAGACTAGAGGATTGGAAGATAGGGTTCGTTTGTGCCGTCCCGTCAAGTGATGCAAAGCCGTTGAAAGTCTGATGTGCAGGCGGAAGGATGGCTTGGAAGGATGGACGTCGATCCTCAGCTTCAGAGTCCTTGATAGCCGCTATGCTGGGCCTGTCGAACGGATTGAAGTCGGCTCTGGTTGGTGATGTCAAGCCAAATGGATCCTCATCTGCTCTCCTTGGCTTTAGCGGAGTCATGTGGAACTCTGTGGCACGTGGTGACTTCAGCTCATCTTCCAGGCCTGTATCCGTGTTACCAAAGATGTCACTGGGGAACTGTGTAGCGATTGGCGAAGTGATCTCAGGCGCTCCAAAACGGTCATCATTGTGTGAAGCCTGCGATGGTGGGGTTTGTTCCAGCTCGAAGGAGGTAGCGCGGGGCGACGAAGGAGCGAAATATCGCTCGTTGTTGTCCCAGTCGAGCTCTTCAGGCGCCGGCGCCGGAGATTGGCTATTTAGATCATAGCCTGTCGGCCATGGGTTATCAAAGGATGTTTTGATCGGCGACATGACCTCAGAATTGTGTGTCTCATAAGAATTAAAAGAGGGTATGTTGAAGCTCGCTACAGCAGGGGATCTAAGTGGCTCGAATCCTGATGGTCGCAAAGGCGCTAGATGCCTCTCCTCTGTTCCATATGATATGCTCTCGTCGTTGCTCTGGCTTAACCGCAACGGAAGTTGACGTGAAAATTTGGGAACGAGGGGAAGCTTTAGAGTAGATTCTGAAAGTTCTTCGTCGTCAGAGACATCTTCGGTCTGGATAGTCGGCAGGTTGTCGTTAGTTATAGAGACCACAGGCACGATGTGACCCTTTGGATCGACATAGGGCGTCGTCGTTGGAGAAGGCTGCGATGAGAGTTCGAAATGCGCTGGGCTAGAGTCCCATGACCGACGGAAGCCAGGTGAGAAAGCCCCAGTGGGTGCCGATAGGGGTCCTGGAGATATAGCAATCATATTGCCTGTACTCGCCCGCTGCATGCTGATATCGCTGTCAGGTGGAAGTGGTGCCGTTCGTGGAGTGCGCGACCCTGAACCAGAATCCCTGTCATATGAAGAGTACTTGTTGGTTCCTGTAGAGTGGGCTGTAGGAAGACCGGCAGATCGACGTCCATATCCTTGGTTGTGGAATGAGCGGCTTTCATTCTGTCTTAACAAGCCATTGCGGAACTCTTGCAGTTGCATGATGAGGTTCATGTTCGGCCCGATCCACTTGCTTCGCTTCTTCGCCTTGTCGTACGCTTCTTGTACGCTCATCTGTGGATCTTTGTAAAGACCGTAGGCAACGATCAAACTCGCAGAGCGACTGACACCACACTGACAATGGATAAGTACCCGCTTTCCTCGTTGCACCCTCTCGTCTATCATCTTGACCAGCTTGTGGAGGTCAGGGACAATATCCGTGTTGTGTTCCCAAGGCATGTGGATGTACTCAGGGGTCTTGTATGTTTTGCCGTCGATAACAACCTCGCGTGGTTGTATGGTCTGCATAACTGAAGTCGCCTTGGGTGTGGTTGGCGAGCTATCTCCCATGCCAAACGACTGCTTTGGCCGTTGTGCAAGGGTAGCAAAATCAACATTCTCCGCTGGTGGGCCGTCTATGCGCCTGGCATCAATGTCTTTTTGGGACTCGACCGTTGGCGTGGTGAACGGGTTCTTTACTTCGCTCGCGACGTTGATGATTACATCAAAAGTTGTGGCTTGGACGGCGGTCGGCTCAAAGTAAAGATATACGCCAGACTCGTATATACAAATGGGCCCGTTGGGATAGGCAGCTGGCTTCTCCTCTCGCGATTGTGGGACATCAAAGTTCGGCTCTTGATCCTCCTCCTCTTCCATCTCAAAGGGAACTTCGCTAAGACCGCTTGGCTTTGGTGCAGCAGGACGTAGTGGAGGCAGCTGCATGCCACTCATCGGATTCATACTCTGTGAACATAGTGGTAACGAAGGAGATGACTGGAAGTGGCGAAGGGGCGGGCGGTTGAAGGACGGTGTCGAGGGTATCAGCAGCCGTACAGGCTTACTCTCGTTGCTGCCGGGGGTTGAAATTGTTAAACTCAAGTTGGATGGTCGACGCTTGGGTGGAGTCGGCGGTTTGATAAACAACGGTGATGGTGGTGCCGAGCTGTTCTTCTCCTTATGTACTACTGCAATAGGAGCAGGTGTATTCGCGCGCAGGTTGCTGAGTGAAGACGTCGTGTTGATACCAAGGTTCTTGAGATTCCGAGGCTTCTTCGCGGGTGTTGTTGGGCGCTGTAGCTCGAAGAAAGTGTTGGCTGACGGGTCTCCGGCTGACGCTTCTGTCCTCCTCGACCTGAAGTCGGCGACGAAGGACGAAGAGGTAATTGTCTTTGCGAGAGGTGATTCGGGTGACACGCCCGGCGAGGGGTCTGTTACAGACGACGAGTCCATGGTCGAGATGGTTGTGGTCGGAGAGTTGTCGGAAGAGCCTGTCGATGTACTGTCGCGACTGTCGCTGTGAATGTGGAAGGAGGAGAAGGGTGCGCCCGTGTTGGTGTTGGGGCTCGTAGCAGGGCGTACTACATTCCCGCCATTTTGACCCTTGTTGTGGTGATCTCCTCCAAATACAGCGCCGAACGAGGGCATTGGCATAAATGATCGCGCGCTCGTTTGAACCATGCTGGGTCTCCGAGTCGTAGAGTGTGTTGCCGAGCGTGGGCGGTGGTTGCCGGAGCTACTGGGCCAACGTGGAGCTCGTGGTAGGTTGGTGCAGTGCGTGAATGGCTGCTCGAGTTTCTTGGAAGGGAAAGAAGAATTAGGTGTAGAGAAAGCCCTTTTGAGAGTCGGACTGTCAGCGTCATGGGATATTGTGGGCGAGGCAGACATGGCAGGCGCATGTGTTTCGAAACATGGGCATGGAGACGGGGGAATGGGGTAGGGAGGCTGAAGACGGGTCTTGGAGAAGCTGTTTCCAGACTCGAAAATGGGTGGAAGAGTGCACATGGTCGGGCACGCAGTGGATGGCAGACGACGAGTGCCCGTACACTGCCTTCTGCACAGTCATGCTCGCTCGGACGGACAAGGAGGCACAGAAGGGTGGAGTTGGGACGCGAAAAGGACATGCAGCTTACCTGGTTGCCAACAGCAGTGGAGCGGGGCGCTGGTGTGGTGAATTGGAGCGAGAATGCCAGATCCTCTACTAAGCGCCTGGGGGGGAAGGAGCGACTAGGCCGGCGATGCGCCTGTGCCTGAGATGATGCGGCGTAGTGGGCAGAAAGGCCAAGTCGAGGCGACGCTGCGGGTGCGGGTGCGGGTGCGGGTGAGAGGTGAGAGGTGAGGGCGGTGGTGCGGAAGACGCTCTCGACGTGGTGGCCGCGCTCACAATGGCCGTGTATTGCGACACACACTCTGGACTTGGGGTTGCTGTGGTGGCAGAGCGGTGGCCAGCTTAGAGCGGACGAGGGAAGCCGGTCGATCGCAGAGCCGCTGCCGCCTGGGTGTTGGGGGGAGGGATGGTGGGCGGGCGAGGCGGGCACGCTGTGTGTCGTGATTGAGGCGGCGTGAATGCGTCCTGTCGATGGATGGATGGGGGAGACGAACTGCGAGGCAACGCTAGTGGTGGCTCTGTGGAAGCGCCGACGTTCCAGGAATAGCAACCGCCGCCGGTGCGCTACGAGGCAGCTGCGACCACTAGCACACTAGCACGCCACGGCCATGGGAGCCTTGGGATTACACTACACAAACACGCCAGTCCACTCGGTCGCCATGTCTACCGTACCGCTGCCGATCCACCCTCAGTCGTCGTTTGCCACGGTCTAGCAAACAAAGCCTCTGCTCGCGGCCTCCACGCCGCCCGTGACTTGGCCAGACTGCCTCTGTTCCCCGGACCTTTCGCACCTAGTCCACGGAGCGCCCCTGGACGCCGTAGTCTGCAGGCGGGTAGGCTTAGACGAGAGACGTCGGAAAGAGGTAGGGGTCCGCGCATATTGCAGCCACCCCAGGCAGTACCTAGGTGTGGAATCTGTCCCGTCTCTGGCCCGGATGCACACGAGATAAATTACTCGTCGTCCGCAGCAACCAACGGCGTCGTCATTCTTGTCATCCTCCCGCTGCCGGGAGACCCTTGCTTCGCTTCGCGTGCCCCAGCCATCCTCTCGACACGCACTGCGTCTTCGACTGCGACTGACTTCATCGCCGCCTTCTGAGGCATGCAAAACAGTCGGACCAGATATCTCTAACGTGAAACGCACCGTGCAGAGCTGTCGACCCACCTGTTGGCGGGGTGAGTGTGAGTATTCCGCGTCTTCGTCATGTGAGTACTCCCACGCGTTTCAGCTCTCTGCCGACAGTTTCGTAATCCCAAACTCAACCACAACATGTGTGGAACTCTCTCCCGCATGACTGCTAGGCAGAGCCGCAATGTAGGCTCAGTGCTGCACCTGCCGAAACTTACTCCCACCTCTGCCGCTGCCTGTGCCCTGGCTGCTGGTAATTTGTTCTTTTGTCACGCAAAAAAAACCCCGATTCGGCCAGCCCACACCGCATGCGTTTCAGCACCCTTAACACCGCCAGAATCCGTCGAAAAAAGCAACATGATACCAATCTAGGCATCCATGCGAAGATCCAACGACTCAGTTCACTCCGCCTCATCTCCATGGGCACGTGCTCTTAAGATCGGGAAGGGGTTGACTGAGCGACTCATTGGTAGTTTCCATACTTGCCAACCGGCGACGTGGAGAGATCAGAGCCCATCTCTTCGCTACCACCTACATGGTAAACTCGACTGAACCGAGCGTGGTGAGCGTTCTGGCCTCTAACCCAAGGCTCACAACATGGCCCGAATCTTCATGCCATCCGCCTTGACCTTATAACTAACCAAACTGTTATAGAAGCCGTGGTAGAACATGTTGGTTCGCCCGCTATGAGGGCGAGTTGGTCCAAATAGCACACTTTTTGACATAAGGGGTGATATATCACGGGCCTCTGTAAGGTTCAGATGTTTGCGATCGTGCCCGCGGACCGAGAAACCTAATACTTTGCGACGTCGTCGACCAACACGCAGGGACGTGAATGTTGGTCGACTTGACCATAGATTTGGTTGTGCTTGAAATCTCAACATTACCAAATTGCTTTAATGCGCTTTGTGTTGACACAGTACTTAAAATACAGCACCCTCCCCATGCTCAACTGTATGCATAGGCCAGCTTCATTAAACTCGTGTCTGATTTAGACAATATGACGCACATGCGCAACTAAGAAGCGAAGATAGCATCCTCGTTATTGCAAGGATGAAACCAGAATTCTAACAGAGGCATGATACCCAGGTAGACCGTAGACCAGTCACTAAATCCGAACAGGAACAGTGATTCGGATGGGCTATGGATCACAGAACCCAAATAAGTCACGTGACTCAACCACTGTAGACTACTAGACTTTAATATGATCGTATTAGGAGTGTAATTCTGATATGAGATATTAGTCGCATTCAAGAAAATCAAACGTCACAGGATCTACATCTGTGTATATGCCAACAACATGCCATATACCCAATCTGAAAGTCATCTTTCTGTCAACGTTACCGTTGTTATGCTAGAAGCGGTGTATCGCCTATTACTTGGAGTTTTGAAAGTGTTGATGGATCCTTGACATGTTCGCAATTGTTCATGTTTCAAGGCTAGCATACTATACTGTAGACAGGCGGCTGCAATAATATTTCCGAGCATGTAATTTCGAACTGGAAGTTGCTTCCAATGTGCGTAGCAGTTGCGGCAGATACTTGTGAAGATGATCCAGGGCTGGCGCTCATCGAAACAACGACGCCAGTCCACATCCGGCGCTAGCGTGACACCAACACTGCTAAGCGACAATCGAAATTCAGTGAGAACATTGACGACTCTTTTTCGCGACAACTAACACCAGGTCAATACACAACAGCCACCATGTCGAGGCCAACCGTGACCGTCGTCTCCGCCAAGGGCGAGGCCACCAAGGACACTGTCCCCGTGCCCAATGTCTTCAAGGTCAGTTCCGCCGCAGCTCGAACTTCGCGATACGACGCAAACCACAATCGGAGGGGGGGGACTGAGAGAGGCTACAATGGCAACCGGAGCAACGCATACATGGGAAGATATCTGAAAGAGTGAGGGTGCGGATGGCAGCGGGAACAACTCGCATTGAGCTGGAGACTTGCACATTTCTTCCTATGATGTGTGGTCATGAGATTTTTGCGAAACTTCGCACTTTCTGGGTTGCCTGCTCCTCTCAGTCTCTGGGAGATATGCAACCTGTCATGGCAGTTCTGCTAGACTTCCGGATCACATACCACTATACAGAAACTTCTCGGAGCAATGCTGACAATCCATATAGGCACCCATCCGCCCTGACATCGTCCACGCGGTGCACACTGGCATGAACAAGAACCGCCGCCAGCCATACGCTGTGTAAGCCTACCTCGCGCACTGGACCACAACTCAATCTAACAACAAGCAGCTCCGAGAAGGCTGGTCACCAAACCTCTGCCGAGTCCTGGGGTACTGGTCGTGCTGTCGCCCGTATTCCCCGTGTCTCTGGTGGAGGTACTCACCGTGCCGGTCAGGCTGCCTTCGGTAACATGTGCCGATCCGGTCGCATGTTCGCTCCTACCAAGGTCTGGCGCAAGTGGCACCAGAAGATCAACCTGAACCAGAAGCGTTTCGCTACCGCGTCTGCGCTCGCTGCTTCAGGAAGCCCTGCTCTCCTCCTTGCCCGCGGTCACGCCATCAGCACCGTCCCTGAGGTTCCCCTTGTCATCTCATCGACTGCTTTCGCCGATGCCGCCATCAAGAAGACCTCCGCTGCCGTCGCTCTGCTGAAGGCTGTCGGTGCTGGTGCCGATGTAGAGAAGGCCCGCAACTCGCGCAAGCTCCGTTCTGGTAAGGGTAAGCTCCGTGGCCGCCGCCACAAGCAGCGCCGTGGACCCCTCGTCATCTACAACCCCGACGAGGATGGCAAGGAGCTCGTCCTTGCTTTCCGCAACATCCCAGGTGTCGAGACCTCATCCGTCTACTCCTTGAACCTCCTCCAGCTCGCCCCCGGTGGTCACCTCGGTCGCTTCATCATCTGGACTTCGTCTGCTTTCAGCGCTCTCGACAAGGTCTACGGATCCACCACCGAGCCCTCGGCGCTCAAGAAGGACTTCCTCCTCCCATCAACCATCATGAGCCAGCCCGACCTCAGCAAGATCATCAACTCCAGCGACGTCCAGAAGGTCCTCCGCCCCGTCCGTGGCGGAGCCGTCTCCAAGCGTGGTGTCGTACAAAAGAAGAACCCGCTCAAGAACTTCCAGGTACAGCTCCGCCTCAACCCATACGCTACTACCTTCTCCAAGGAGAAGTTGGGTCAGAAGAAGCTTGAGGCCAGCAAGCCCGAGCCTGCTGCTGAGACCTTCCTTGGCCTCCTTCACGAGAACTAGATGGTTGTTGGTTAGTGTTATGATTTCCTAAGGTGTTCTCTCTTCGGCTGGGATGGACTGGAATGATGAGTAGCTATGATAAATGTAGCTCTTCACAAAATGCCTCTGAGACGGTTTCACTTCCACTCTTATTCATGACTACTTGAAACTGCAAAGACCGCGCAATGACATTGGTGCATGGCCCTTTGATATTGTATTGACAAGATTTTTTCCAGTATCCTGCCAGAGGCTTAAGGTAGTAATAACCTTCCATCGTCAATGTTGGGCTGAGGTTTGGTTAAGCTCCTCGAGGAAGATGTAATGTTATGCTAGTAATACCCCTACCCAAAACGCCGTCGCTATGCTGAATAGTCCTCATCGCCATGGCACCCAAATTGTCCCAGTAGCCGTGAGGAGACGAAGACGTCCACTCTCATTTGAACAGCCTCCTCCCACCTGTCCTCCCCATAGTCCTCTCCACCCCTTCTAAACTCATACCCGCAAACCCAGCACCCCCACCATCACGATCCCTCTTGTACCGCCTCAGTGCCTCTCTTAAATGCGCCGGTGTAAGCGGTCCCTTATCACACGCCTTCAACCTTTCTTGCAAACTAGCATCCTTCTCCACCTCCTTCCACAAACTCTCCGTGCGATCAACCTGCGCCGGATGCCACCCAGCGCTCGTGATATCCGAGTTGGTGGGACGATTCCTCTCATCTTTAATGTGCGCACTGGGTCTAACTAAGCTCTGACTCAGGATGGGCCCAGGGAGGTTGGGGTTGGGCAGGTGAGTGCGAACGGCGGACCATTCGTCGCGGACGGTGAGGGCGCGGTCGATGAGCTCGCCAATGAAAGTCTTGGAGTAGGAGGTTACGGCGATGATGATGGGCTGGGGCACGGATTGGGAGAGAGTTTGGTTGACGAGTTTACGGACGGTTTCGCGTTTGAGGCGGATGCGGCGGTAGGTCGCGTAGCGGTCCATTTGCGCGGGCGTCATGAAGTCTTCTAGCATGCTATATTGTCATATTCGAATCAGTAACCTGGTCTTGGATATCAAAAAGGGTGGTGGGGGTTGGTGGTGGTGGTGGTAAGAACGTACCGCTCGTATTCTTTCTCTTGCTTCCTTCGTGCTTCAACACTCATGCCGCCTTCGATTTCCATGCCCATCTCCTCGCCCATCTCATCGTCGTCGTCGTCTTCTACTTCTTCTCCTCCGTCGCCATCTTCGTCTTCGCCTGCGATTGCACTACGGCCGTCGGCGCCTTTGCCTCCTCTTATGCTTGAGCCAGCGACACTGCCTCCGTCTCCACCCTTCTTTCGGCGCTTCTTCCCTCCTACGCCGTTGATGACCGATGTGGTGATGTTGCTTTCCACTGACGGTGAACGCGAGTATTGGCGCGGCGAGCCACCGACTGATTCGGCATCTGGTGAGAAGGCGTTGCGCAGATTGGACGGTTTGCGCTTTTTGGCGGGCGCGCCAGAGTGCGAGGATATGCTGCCGCGCTTGCGACTGCCGGGGACGTTAAGCTGTGGGATGTGTGGTGGCGAAGCCATGGGTCGCGAGTTTGGCACAAATGTGGTACTCTATTCGTGGCGTGACTGTAATGCGGGTTGTGGTGGAAATGCCGACTTCTGTGGATTTGACAATGGGGGAAGTCGCGATCGTCGCCAAGCAAAACGATGCAGCGACTACTAGCGCGTTTCCCGCTCGGAAAGCGCGACCGGGATGGATTTCGTCATCGACGCTCGAGAGATTGTTAGTTGCGCCTTTGCCTCTTACTGAGCGTCTGCGCTCTAGACTCTCACCATGTAAAACAAAATATCGGCAGGTCATTTGCCATTAATCTCAATCTCATAGCATCACCTTGTCCAATTTCACTTGACGCCGTATATTCGCATCCAGCCCAGAGTGAATAGAAGATGCCATCCTACAAAGAATCGTACGGCCAACAAGCCGCCCAGACAGCAGGCACAGGCGCAACAGACACCGATGGTGCCGTTCAAGCACCGCCCGACTCCAAATCCCCCTCTGAACTCCCACCAGCCGCCCTCGACCTAGCAGCGCGCCTCTTCGACCTCGCCCGCAGCGGTGACACATCCACTCTCTCCCAATACGTCAGCGCTGGCATCCCCAAGAACCTCACTAACGCATCCGGCGACACACTCCTCATGCTGGCCTGCTACCATGGAAACGCCGAGACCGCGAAGATGCTTTTAGATAGCGGTGCGGATGCGAATGTGCTGAATGGGAGGGGCCAGAGTCCTATCGCGGGGGCGGTGTTCAAAGGGTATGACGACGTTGTTAGGGTGTTGTATGAGGGGAGAGCGGACGTACAGAAGGGACAGCCGAATGCGGTGGATTGCGCGAGGATGTTTAAGAGAGGGAACTGCTTGAAGCTTTTTGGAGCGGAAGAGGGGGAAGGCACTGCGGTGGATGTTGATGCGCATGTCGCGTCGTAGTGGAGAGATTCTCTACGGTGATGGCTTGGGGATTTGAAGGAGATGTTCCTACAATCCTACAAAGGGCGCAACGACAGCGAGATGGTATGGGTGCATTACTACAGAAGCTGAATACCAAACTTCAAAATTACGAACGAACCCATCATAAAATCGTTCAGTCTAAAACCGCTCAGGGTAAAAAAAAATCCTATGGATCATGGTATCATATCATCGTCCGTCTGCTTCCAGCTCCCTACTTCTTCTGCTCTCCCTTACCACCGCCAAACATACCTCCGATGTATCCTCCAGCATTCTTCGCCCCGTTAGTAACACCCTGACCTGCACTCTGCGCGCCTCCCGCAACACTGCTCGCGCCACCCTTGACCCCCTCCGCAGCACTCTGACCATACCCGCCCAGTGGACCTTGTCCCTCGATAGGCCTGCCCTTGTCGTCCTTGCCGCCCCGCTCAGCACGGTTAATCCCCTCTTTAGACACGGCATCGCCGAGGGGTTGCGCGATTCCGCCTTTGCCAACTTGGCCGCCGACGAGGCCGTTTACGCCGTCTTGGAGGTTGTCGACTTGGGATACGCCGGTGACTTTGGTTTTGTCGAGGTTCTCTGCGAGATGTAGTGTTAGAGATGTCATGTCAAGAATGCGCACAAGGTTAGATAAGGGGGTTACAGAAGAACAAGACGTACGCTTGGTGGCGTAAGAAGCCTTGTTATCCTTGGTAAACCACTTGAGGTACTGGTCCTCGATCCATGGCATCCATGTTTCGTATTTCTGATTGTAGTACTCTCCTGCGGCTTGCTTGTAGGTTTTTGGGGAACCTTTGTTTTGGTCTGTCATCTGGGGCGGTGGTAGTGCTCGATACGAGTTGTGTTGGAGTATATATAGATGGAGAAGTAAAAATGCCCGCAAAGGTTTGTTCAGGGTGGTGCTGTTCAGGTTGTGGGTATTTGCATGTGCAACATCCAACACCTAGATCAGACAGCCGACATATATACTCCGCTTGCACATCCCGTGTGTACGCCATCTGCGCCAGCGGTGATCTCATCTTAGATCACTTGCACCGTGCTTGTTGCAAGTTTGTGGCCCGCTGTCGTGGCATGTAGACAGGGTTGTTGCGCAAGATATGGGTGCGCTATACGTCATCTGGACCACAGGATCGAGACCGAGTGATCGTCCCGCGTGGAAACCTGCACATCAGCCGTATCTCTTAGCTGGGCATCCGCCATTCAAGTATCTACGCATGGCCATGGGCGCCTGGACCCTAGGGCGGGGTGTCTGGTGCACTCGGCATGATTGGTGAGTAGGGTTGCGATTGTGAAAGGTTGGGGTTGCTGCGTGTGATGACTGGACAAGTGGAGCGACGCTAGCAGGTGGCTGCGCGACAGAACCTCACGACTGCCCATCTACATGTTTGACAGCAACCTGCGCTGTTTGCGATGACACGAACGAGTCGCGACACCACAGCGCCATAGCTATGAACATCTAGACGAAATATCATAGTACGCGCCTATAACTTCTTAAGCCTCAAGACGGAATCTGACACATTCGATGTTGTTTCTTGGTGTATTTGTGATGCGGTTATCACATTCTATCCTTAAAACTGTCATCTCATAGTGCTTTTCCGCTTCAATACTCGGTTTTCATCTTCGTTCATTGTCGTCGCTTTTTGAAGAGCTGGCTGTCTGCCATCTTTTTTACCGGATCTATCTGCTCATGCCAGAACGAGTGAACGGCGGGACAAGGCAATGTAGCGCGTCAACTCTTTTACATTTACATTGTCTACCTTCATGTCCTTTTCTGCGATGAGTAGCACCTATTCCTGTAATCTTATACGGTTCTCGTTGTGTGTGTTCATCGGTGATTCCGCCCCGTCCATCTTGTTCACTTTCCTCGCTCACTGCCGGCTACACACCGCTTCGTACAAAGCAGCGCTTCTTCGTTACCTTGCCACCAACCACGAGTGAATTCTTGGCGCTCCTAATTTCTTCCTCTCAATTCTCTCCCAATCCCTCATTCAATCTCTTACACCCCCGCCCGTTCACATTTGCAGCGACCAGCACGGTCCATCGTTTTCATAGCCAAACTGCAGAATAAGCCAAATAGGTTTACTATCGCTCAGAATGTCCGACTTCAATAGCGCCGATACTTCACCCAGACCCAACGCGCGACGCATCCGACGGACCAACCGTTCCAATCACGAACCTCTTTTAGGTGCCACGGGAGACCCAATCATCGATAGGCAAAGTCAACTTCAGCTAGTCGAGGACCTCGTGCTACTCTTCCGTTTGCTCGATACAGCTGAGCGTCACGAACCTGCGCCACCCGCGGGAACCATGACTACACCTCCTACATCTGGCGGTAACGCTGCCGCAGTCCCCGTACCAGCGCAGCGAGGACCCAAGAAGCCCGTCATAACGCTCGTTTCCATGCTACCCAAGACCATCTACAACGAAGCAGACGAAGCACAAGGTACCGTAAGAGTCCCACCGTATGTGAGAGTACAACGTCAGCTCCTGTACTACCTGGGGCTTCACGCCTCCGATACACTTACTCCCCGACAAGCTCGACGCTGGACAGAAGACATTGCAGGCAACAAGCAGCCACAGGCCAAGGATGCGCTGCGTCTATGCTACTATATGCGCTCTCAAGGTTTCGACACGTACGCGGATATCCGGGGCAGCTTCATGAGCCTGTATATTGCCAACCAGAAGACTGACGTCAGGGGGCCACGTACCGATCATCTGTACTGGAAGCAAAGCTTCAAGAACAATTCCATCAAACCCACTGCCCCCTCCGTATCAACCGTAGCTCGCGGAGCGAGGCGCAACGCTTTCGCGCTGGCGGATGCCACCCCTCGGGAGCTCCTGGCTCATCTAGCAGTCCTTGATAGTCAAGAAGCGCAGATCGAAGTTAGTTTCACCATCGCCGGCCAACCTGGAAACGGAGAAGGTGAGGGGAGTCTCGCCGATGCAGTGTCGGGAGATGGTGCGGAACAAGAAGACGACCAGGAGCAGGACGGTCATCCGGCGCAGGATTCCCTCGCGGCACGCATCGCTGGCGCAACAGCCGAGTTGGAGACTCTGCTACTGTCCAACTCGCCTGACACAGGGTAAGTCGTTGTTCTTGATATGAAAGCATGTTTCTAACGGTGAGTTTTCAGAGCCATCGACGCCGCTATTGCGCGGATTGAACAGTTGAGCAGCTAGGCAGGTGGGGGGACTAGACGATGAAAGACAGTCGTGTTTTGAATAGCTACTGAGTGGAACAATCAAATGTCGAGAAAGCGTCTTTCGTGATCCCGCAATCTGGGTGCTGATAACAACATAATCATGCTGCTAAAATCTGACCTCTGGCCCTATGAAAAAAAAAAAAAAAACACCGAACCGCCGATTTGCATGTCCCAACGACGAGTGATTTGTTGCACATGTTTAGGAAAAACTAACGTTAGGGCTTATTTTTGTGCTGTGCTATGTTGACGTTTCAGACAAAGGGTTGGGTGTATAAAACTACCTAGAACGTCTCGAGCATGTCTTCCATACCCCCCCCCCCCGAGGCTCTTTCGCTGCTCACTACTTTAAAGGCAAGTACAAATTAAAGATGAATGACCAGTGTGCGCTCGTGCAAAACGATGACGAAAAGTTGCAATGTTCTTCGTCTCGGCGTGCAAAAAAAGATGCTGCACTACATATGCCTCTTCGTTTAACATGTATCGGGGTTAGGGTAGTTTATATACTACGTACATATAAGCAAAGTGCAAGGGCATCCCTGCCTCAAGGCTGACGCTTGCGACAATGGAACAAAAACGATCTAGTCATGCTGCAACGGTATTGCTATAAATGCGGTTCAGGTCGAGTTAACGGTGACGACGAAAAGCATGGTAAAGACGCAAGGGCGATACTTGTGCACGTGAATAGTCATGAGCTCTGGTGACGACGAGTGCATGCGGAGTGCCGAGGAGAAGCCGAAATGTACCATCAATGGGCAGGACTAAAGTTTGATGATGTTGTAATGTCATGCGACGACAACGATGACTGATAGGCAGCAAGGACGGACGTGCGACCTCACAACGATGCATATCTTGGTTGTACCGCCTGCAAGCATCGGCGCGTTCCTGACTCTCCCTTTGAAAATGCGATGCAGGCGGTGCGCTAGAGCTTCGCGGGGTTGTCTGCGGATTGAAATGGTGGTCAAGCACGGGCGTATCGCGGACATGGAGGGTGTTCCGCGTAGCACGAAAAGCGTTGACGTGCGTTGGGTGGACTCCACCATGATGACATTACATAGTTGACACGCAAGTGTTGCGGGGAAAACGTCGCGTTTCCATGGGGCAGCGCTGAGGCCACAAGACAGAATCATCAATAGGGGAAAAAAGAAGAAGATGATGATGGGTAGGTAGATGGACGGTATCCCCAGAAGATGTGTCCATGTAGGTATGCGTTAGCTGCAGCAGATCAATCCAAGCGACAGGCTGGGCCCGCGCGGTACATCCGCCTTGCTACGGATATCGCCAGTGTTCGCGCGTTTGGTACCCGTCGAAATAGGGCAGAGAGCGACGCGGAAAGGGCTGCACTGTTTGCGGCTGCTGCCATGGTCGAAAAGTGGTCAAGGGCTTACCGGTGGGCAGCCTTGCCTGGCTGACTGCCAGAAATCATGAGACGCGTAGAATGACGAGAGGATTGTGAGCTGCGTGTGTGCTGGGCGGGGCATGGCCAGTGTTGTCGCGAGAGTGTCGCGACGTCTCGTGTGATGATGGTTTTCGAATACGAGCAGGTGGAAGAGTGGACGTGTTGGAAGTTGGTCTTTGGGCAGGCGCGTTGGTGCGCACATATGAGGCGGTGATGGATGCGGCTAGCGTGCAGAGGCCACATCTCAGTCAAAGGAAGTCGCGACCGGCACAGTTCCTCGCGCCGCGCACGGCAAGCCTCCTCGCACACATGGCGGACACGACACATGGCCGTCACAGCAGGAAGGCGCTCGCTGTTTGCACCTGCGTGCCGCTGGCCGGCGCCGTTGATGTTGCGAAAATTTCCCTCTGCTCCCTGAAACGGGACGCACGGACCGTGCCACTAGCCCGTTCCTGGGGGAGATCCAGCCTACTTAATGACCTGTTCATTCTCTTTTCTCTTAGATAGGCCCGCAGCCCACCTTCTCCGAACGCGCTCCCGGCACCGCATCGAGTTACCACTCCGTCACGTGACGCGCACACTCACCTCGGACGACGCAGCCCCAGACCCATTTGCCGGGCGCAGTGCTTCAATGGCCACGCCTGCGGGCGCCTAGTAATTTCTAATTCCTCTGGCTGCGCTCCACGGGCGAGCCCCATTGCGGACACTGCCGCGCAAACATGAGGTATGTCGCTTGTCGCTTGTCGCATGTCGCATGTCGCATCGATGCATGCATGACGCGCTAACGCTTTGATAGTGCCACCAGATTGGACCGTCTCGTAACGTACGTCTGCCCCGTCGCCACATGTTATCCTGCATGCTCGTCGCAGCTTGATCCAACTACAGTTGCAGTGTCTTGCGACAGGACAGGTTGACCTCGCTCCAACAGCCACAGCCTACTCTACACATTTGGACTCTGGCTAACCCGCGCCAAGGCTCCTCGAGACGGGAAGCACACCATTAATCCGAAACACAGCAGCTGACCAGCTGGCCGACGTCCAGAAACAACACCCCGATGAGCTTTTCAATCTTCTTACCAGGGTCATTCCCTACCTGCGATCAAAAAGCTGGGAAACTCGAGTCGCTGCTGCCAAGGCCATAGGAGGCATCGCCGCCAATGCCGACAGGTTTGACCCCAACGCCGACGACTCCGATGAGCCTGTCAAACCGGAAGGCCAGTCAGCGTCCAACGGCAATGTCAAGTCTGAAGATAGCAACGGTGCACTCGTCAAGAAAGAGGAGAATGGCCATGGCGCTCTACTACCCCTCGCCGACGGGCTCGATCTTGCTACACTCGACTTGCCTTCTATCCTCAAATTTGGCAAAGTACTTGCTTCTCTCGGGACCAAGGAGCACGACTACAAGCTCGCAGCCATGGATCCTGCCGAACGACTAGAGTACCAAAGGAGCACCCTCCTCAAGCGTCTAGGCTTTGAAGGCGCATGGGTTGAGGACCTTACACCGCCTCAAGAGATGATGCCGCAAACACCCGCCCCCAAGACGCCCGCCATGCATCGTATCGACACCAACATCTCACGGTCAGATAGCTTGAATACTGCAGCATCTCCTACTGCTAGTACGCCTGATGGTAAGGGACTTAGCAAACGCCAGCAAAATGCTCTGCGGCGTAAGAACAAGAGACAGGCAGCTGGAGGCGCCAACAAAGTCCAAATCGTCGACTTCAATTCAAATTCACGAAAAGACTCACAAGCAGAGCTAGTCGAGACCCCTGCACGCCCGCACCCCGTTGCTCTGAAGTTTGAAAAATCGGAGAACGGAGACGAGGACGAGCCTGGGAATGACTACTTCTCGCTCGAGCGCAACGGCGGAGACGACGATGCGAAATTCGTGAAAGAGTTCAAGGGCGCGCCAGTAGCAGACAAGTCATCTTTCCAGACCGAGGCTGAAGAGTCCGGACTCGAATGGCCGTTCGAGCGCGTCTGCGCATATCTCGCCGTCGAATTGTTCGACTACACGTGGGAGGTACGTCATGGTGCCGCCATGGGTCTTCGAGAGATTCTTCGCATCCACGGCGCTGGTGCTGGCAGACGGAAAGGGCTGAGTCGGACGGAGAACGATCGGCTCAACCAACGATGGCTTAATGACCTAGCCTGTCGCATGATCTGCATCTTCATGCTCGATCGCTTTGCAGACTTCACCGGCGATAATGCCATTGCGCCGATACGCGAGACGGCTGGACAGGCCCTTGGTTCGTTGCTGCAATACATGTCTCGCGACAATGTCCTTGCAACCTTCCAGGTCCTTAACCGCCTGATCATCAACCATGAACTTCCTCTCGATACTAACCCTCTAAGCGCACCTTGGGCTCTATGTCAAGGTGGCATGATTGGTTTACGGTACCTCGTTGCCGTTAGAAACGATCTACTTCTTGAAGACGGCACATTAATGGATGGAGTGCTTGCTGCGGTTATCAGCGGCCTGAGCAATTCTGACGACGATGTCCGAGCGATCAGTGCTGCAACTCTCATCCCTGTCGCAAAGGAGTTCATCGAGATGCGCCCCAAGGCACTTGAAGGGCTGATGAATGTAGTCTGGTCTTGTCTCTCCAGCTTACAGGATGACCTAAGCGCCAGTACTGGCTTCATCATGGATCTGCTGGCCAAGCTTTGTGGCTTTCCTCAAGTCTTGGATGCAATGCAAGCCAATGCACGACAGGACCCCACCCAATCATTCCACGAACTGGTTCCCCGACTCTTCCCGTTCCTACGACATACCATCACCAGTGTTCGCGCGGCGGTGCTGCGTGCGCTGATTACTTTTCTCAACATCCAGAGCGAAGGTGCAGACAGTTGGGTCGATAGCAAGGCATTGCAACTCATATTCCAGAACATTCTGCTAGAACGCAATGAAGGCGTCTTAAAACTCTCCCTCCAGCTTTGGAACGCCATTGTCGCGACCTTGGGTAGCCAACTGGCTACTCATATGGAGCCAATATTAGATGCCGTCGTTCCACTCACCCTAACGCCTATTGGAGTTTCTCGCCACCCGATTTCGTTGAACAGATCACTACTCATCAAACCCTCCGGCCAAGCTATGGGCCCACCACCCGATTCCGAGCCGGGTCGTAAGTCATCTCCGCCAGATGGCGGCGAGCCGGCGAAGAAGAGGAAGAAGTCTCGTCATGGAAAGGACGACATTTCAACGCCTACTCCTACCTCCCAGTCGCACAACGTCGACGGACACATGATCACGGGTGATCTTGAACTCATCGGTGCGGACGTGATGATTCGCTCCAGAACCTCCGCCGCACAGGCTCTGGGTAAAGCGATGGGAGCTTGGCCTGAGGAGTTGAGGCTAAAGGCCTTCAGGTCTAGATTACTGAAACCTCTATCTTCGCCCAACTCCTCAACACAGCTGACAGCTGCGATCGTCATTGAAGAGTTTGGAAAGAATCTAGCGGCCAAGGATGCCTTGGCTGATTCATTCGTCCAGGCGTTGCTGCCTATCGTCGAGGGTGAAAGGCCTGCCGCTTACGAGGACCTAGTGCCGAAGCTGCAAATCGTTCGAACGCAGTGCCACTCTTTGCTAAGCATATTCCACGAAGCTCATGTACAAAGTCTGCCAACGATCGCTGCTCTTGTCCAGGGCATGCCAAATGCAAACCACTATGCTTTCGGTGTTGCAGATGCCGAGAAGCTGCTCGGCGTGCAGTATGAGAAACTCAAGAAGGGAATGACGCCTTCAGCGCGAATGGTCGCTGGAGCGAATCTGGAAACAGCACGCAAGGAGGTAGAGTCGAGTATACAAGAAGCCAAGGATATCAAGGAAGAGCGCGATGTTCGTATTAAGGCTGCTGCTGCCGGTGCATTGGTGGCGCTCAACTCACCCCCGAAGAAGCCATCCCCGCCAATCAAGGCGATGATGGACAGCGTCAAGAAGGAAGAGAATGTCGAGCTACAGAAGCGCTCCGCGGCTGCCGTTGCAGGCTACATCGTCTTCTTGGTCAACGCTAAGAGGTCTGGCGTAGTCAACAAAGTGGTCGGAAACTTGGTCAAGTTCTACTGCATGGAGACAGCCGAAACACCGGAGTTTGCCGGACAGTCACACATCGAAACAGGCATTCTTACCCTCAAGAAGGATGAGGATGTGCGCGACCACCCGGATGCTGCCCGTTTTGCTGAAGAGTCGCGAGCCGCTAGGATCACCAAGCGTGGCGCGCGAGAAGGTCTGGAAAAAGTCGTCGAGAGCTTCGGCGCTGAAATCTTTGACAAGGTCCCCATCCTGAAAGACCTGATTGAACGACCCATCAGAGACGCTTTTACCGCGGCCACACTTCCAGCGCACATCTTCAGCGAAGACGGTGTCTTTGGTCAGGAAGTGGTGGATGCCTTGTCGACTCTACGTGCCTTGGTCGCCAGCTTCCATCCAAATGTTAGAGGCTTTGTCAAGGACCTGCTTCCACTCATTGCCAAGGCTCTCCAGAGCAAGCTGTACGTCCTCCGGTATGCAGCTGCCAAATGCTTCGCCACCATCTGCAGCGTCATG
Organism: Alternaria gansuensis; assembly: GCA_009289805.1. Taxonomy (NCBI): domain Eukaryota; kingdom Fungi; phylum Ascomycota; class Dothideomycetes; order Pleosporales; family Pleosporaceae; genus Alternaria; species Alternaria gansuensis. The sequence goes on along the minus strand of WBOK01000022.1, from coordinate 118,896 downwards.
TCTGTCGAAGGTGTGACGATGCTTGTCGAGAGCGTGCTACCGACCATCAGTGACGGTGGAAATGTGCATGCCCGCCAAGGAGCCATCGAGTGCATCTATCATCTCATTCATGTCATGGAAGACGCCATCCTGCCCTATGTCATCTTCCTCATCACCCCTGTTCTTGGTCGTATGAGCGACTCAGACAACGACGTCAGGTTACTCGCTACAACCAGCTTTGCCACCCTTGTCAAGCTCGTACCGCTTGAGTCTGGAATTCCCGACCCACCGGGTCTTCCGGACTCCCTTCTCAAGGGACGAGACCGAGAGCGCAAGTTTGTTGCTCAGATGCTTGATGCGAAGAAGGTGGAGCCTTTCGAGATTCCCGTCGGCATCAAGGCGACGCTCCGTTCATACCAACAAGAAGGTGTCAACTGGCTGGCCTTCCTCAACCGATACAACCTCCACGGTATCCTTTGTGACGACATGGGTCTTGGTAAAACATTACAAACGCTCTGTATGGTAGCTAGTGACCATCACATACGCGCAGGTGAGTTCGCCAAAACTGGCGATCCAAACTTCCAACGCCTACCATCTCTCATCGTGTGTCCGCCCACGCTATCAGGCCATTGGCAGCAGGAGATCCGTCAATATGCACCCTTCCTTAGCTGTGTAGCCTACGTCGGATCACCGCCTATTCGTGGTCAACATAGGAATCAGCTCGACAAGGTGGACATTGTCATTACTTCGTACGATATCTGCAGGAACGACGCCGACATCCTCAAGCCCATCAACTGGAACTACTGCGTACTTGACGAAGGTCATCTGATCAAGAACTCCAAATCGAAGACCAGCCAGGCTGTCAAACAGTTCCAGTCGAACCACCGTCTCATCCTCTCTGGTACACCCATTCAGAACAACGTGCTCGAGCTGTGGTCACTCTTCGACTTCCTCATGCCCGGCTTCCTTGGTACGGAGAAGGTTTTCCAGGAGCGCTTCGCAAAGCCCATTGCTGCCTCCAGATTCGCGAAGAGCTCGTCGAAGGAGCAGGAGCGGGGTGCGCTAGCAATCGAAGCTCTACACAAGCAAGTGCTTCCATTCCTCCTTCGTCGTCTCAAGGAGGAGGTTCTAGACGACCTGCCACCCAAGATCCTGCAGAACTACTACTGCGATCTATCTGAACTGCAGCGCAATCTGTTCGACGACTTCACCAAGCGCCAAGGCAAGGAGATTCAGTCCAAGGCCGGTAATGCCGACCGCGAGAGCAAGCAACACATCTTCCAGGCTCTACAATACATGAAGAAGCTATGCAACTCACCCTCACTTGTGGTCAAGGGTCCTACCAACAAGGCTTATGAGCCGACCCAGCAGTATCTCAAGAAACACAACACCACAATCGACGACATCGCGCACGCACCCAAGCTCGGCGCTCTGAAGGATCTGCTTGTTGACTGCGGTATCGGCGCATCTGACGTTGTGAGCGACAAGTCCGCCGCCGCGAACGGCGATCTCCCGGAGGCCGTCTCCCAGCATCGCGCCCTCGTCTTCTGCCAAATGAAGGAGATGCTTGACATGGTCCAACACAACGTGCTCGAAAAGCTGCTTCCATCCGTTCAATTCATGCGTCTTGATGGTGGTGTCGAAGCTACCAAGCGCCAGGAGATAGTCAACAAGTTCAATACCGATCCCTCGTACGATGTCTTGCTCCTGACAACCAGTGTCGGTGGCCTAGGGCTCAACTTGACCGGTGCCGATACCGTCATCTTTGTTGAGCACGATTGGAACCCGCAGAAAGACATCCAAGCTATGGACCGCGCGCATCGTATAGGTCAGAAGAAGGTCGTCAACGTATACCGAATCGTAACGCGCGGTACCTTGGAAGAGAAAATCTTGAAGTAAGTACCACGGATTCCCCTCTACACTTACACAATACGCAATCAAACTCTCCACTAACACCTCTTCTCAGTCTCCAACGCTTTAAAATCGACATCGCTTCAACTGTCGTAAACCAACAAAATGCTGGTCTACAGTCTATGCAAACAGATCAGATTCTCGACCTCTTCAACGTCTCCGCCGACTCAAACGATCCTGCCGCACTACCAGCACCACCAAGTAACGCCAAAGACGACGGCACGGGCATCGATGAGAATGACGCTGTGGACGCGACAGGTGCGCTAAGAGAGAAGGGCAAGAAGGGCTTCCTGGATGAACTCGGAGATCTCTGGGATGAGAAGCAGTACGAGGAGGAGTTTGACCTCGATGGCTTCCTTGGTAAGATGAAGACCTGAACCAGCCTCGATTGAGCACGTAGGAAGTCTTGCGGCTTTATTATGCTTGTTTTCAAACTACTCATTGCCTCTCTACATGGCTAGGCACATTTGATTCAGTGTGAGCAGGCGTACATTGGCGTTTTCTTACCACGGGCATTTCATGGCATGACATGCAGGGTATCAGCATGTTGTTGATCAAGATGGGCATGGTTGTTGTTGTTTTTGTGTTTTTACGCTCACAGGCTACGACCGTGGAAATATGTCTGTATTAGCATGGTGTTGGATCAGGCCTTTGTTTTGTGTAGTGTAGTAGTATTCCTTGGTCCTGTCAAGTGAGCTTGGAAGGGGGGGGGGGGAGGCGGGCACATGTGTCTATGTATGTCTAGCCTGTGCGAGCACAGTATGAGGACACTGAAAAGCTGGTCACGGATTCATCATACTTGCCCCCCGCCGCGTGTGATTGTGATTCTGGTGAATCTAACCATTATATCGCAGAACTTACGCTAGTAAAGGATGCCGCGGTATGACATGTCATGTCGCCTTTTGTGCAGAAAAGAAAAATTATCCAAGTGGTGGTAGTAATGGGGTGTTGGGGAGAAGCAATAGAGAAAAAAAATTGATCGAGCCAAACATGGGGGGAAAGTATCCAGACATACAGCCCCAAACGCAGCGGTTTCCACATCGTGCCACGCCGACGTAGCGGAGCATGTGTTTTGTGGAACCACGACGCATTCGCCACACTCGATGTAGACTGCCTGCCGCCGAGACCAGAGCGCGAGAACGTGCTTCACGTGGCGGGTTGCGTTATCCGTGTCAAAGGTTGAGCAGTAAACGTGCTTCTTACGCGTTACACGCGCTGCTCGTTGGGGGGGGGGGGGGGGGGGGGGGGGGGGGGGGGGGGGGGTTACGCCATCGTAGAGCCCGTTCAGGTAGATCGTTCCCGTGTAGCTGTCGTTTCTCGGGCTTCGGCAAGGTGTCTCGCGAACAAGGGGGGCTGTCTTGCTCTTGGAGTCGATACGACGCTCTGGTGCAGCGTGGTGCTGGAAAACTATGTGACTCGTCGGAATCGCAGGGCTGGGTGGCGAGGTGAATGTATTACCTTGTGAGGTCTTTGTGAGATGGTATGAGGGATGTGGGTCTGGCTATCTTGAGAGAGGCCGAGTCTTTTGCGCGGGTGGTCGTGACTGGGACTAGGGGGTTGACTGCTTTGTTGTCGACGGTTCAAGGGGGATATTCGTATACCGTCGGTCTCGGCTCCCTGGGGAGATCTACGAAGCGGGATGGTCTGTCGAGCACTTGTGGAAGTGTTATGTTGCGTATAAGGTGTGGTTGTGTGCGAAGAAGAGAGGTAGATGGGAGATTGACCATGGAGGGTATTCAGAGTTGCGACCGAGGATGTCGACCTGGCTTGCAGATCACGTGGAGGATGTTTGGTCATTGGTGTACTCTGTAGCGTAACCTTGGCGGTTCGTTACCCTGTTGCAGGTATTCCGGCGTCGGATTTCGATTTTGGATCGAAAATGCAGTTTATTGAGGTATTTGAGCATTTTTATCCTGGATGTATGGATGGCTGAGTGAATGAAGAAAATTGTATGCGCTATTGCAATACTGACGTTGACAGGTTAGGATAGGATCAGCGGCATCGGAAACGGGCTTGTGTTCACCATGGCATAGCTGGGTCCCGTTGTCAAATAGTGCTCGTGGGGATTATACTGCCATAAGATCTGTAGGAAATACCGTCGTCATGAGGAGAAGGATGTAGCAGTGGTTCCAGTTTTAGGCAGAGAGAATTGTATTTCTGGTTGTAAAGGGAGGTGTGACCCGAGTGATATTCAGCATGTAAATCCAATCCTCTCTCGGACGTTTTGAGTAATGGCAACAGGGCTTCTAGGACGATGTATGCTGGGGCTATTTGCTCTGGGAAAAGATCCTTCATGTCCAGTTGTTCTCTATATCCATGGCTTAGGTGGTTTCTGCTGCGGATACGAGGGCCATATAACTGTGCGGACGACAACACTGGAGAACGCAGTACACCGTTCATCCTTGCGATTCGAATGTAGCGGTGAACGTTGTAACGGCCCTAACGGTATGCCAGAGATCTGATCCTGAGAGAGTTCCCGTAGGTGCATTCATTTGGTGGTGTAACGGGTGCAGATAGTGCGCGGAGAGGTTGCGAGGTGCACACTGGCCGGAAATCTCCATGCTACAGGGAGTGATATTTCAAAGATCCTATCACAGTGGCAGTAATTGTAAAAGAGTGCGTATACGAACAAATCGTATGCCGGCAGTTGTTTAGGCGACCGTGTGGGTCCTCTCTTGGCTACGAGCCAGAGCTTAAGCCTTAAGACACGTTAAAGTCACGCTAAAGACAGGCTAAAAACGCTACATGTCAGGCTAAAAGCACGCCAAAGACAGGCTAAAGACACTGCCTTTGCCAATCACAAGCTGCTCGCATCGTGATTCCATGGCTGGCGTCGATTGACTGACCGCCTTGTCTCGCTCCGACAAAGCCGCTCCATCAATAGCTTGATCAGGTCATCTGTGTGCTTCGATATGATCGACAGTGATTATGCGGCAGCGGAGAACGCAATTAGGAGGGTCTCCTGAACGTCGTCGGCGATGCCTACCGGAGTTTTCCCGGCTGAATGCGAGTGAGCGGCACACGCAAATGAGTGCAGCGCACCATTGTATCTATTACCGTAGAGGCTGAAGCGCGACAAAAGAGCAATCTGGCCAACGAAACATAACAGCAACTATGACGAAATGCAGAGATCGGATTGTGAGGTATGGCCGGCAAAGGCGGTGGAGGTGAGGCCGAAATGAAAGTCGAGTTGGGCAAGGCGTGGTGGAGAAAAAAGGGGTTGTCAGCACCGAAAGAAGCTAGACCGTGTTTGTAAGCGACTAAAGCTTCATCCCCACCCCTCGGTAAATCACCAATATTTTCATCGAGTCTGGGGCCACGGCGCCTCACACATAGAACCGTTCGGTCGTGCAAATACCGACACCGGCGTGTACACAGCGCATATAGAGCATTCAGTGGCGTCTTGCTAGTACGACAAGGCCGAAAGTAATGTTTTGCGGTGGCAAGCTTACGCGCACGTAAAAGGCGCCGTGAAATGCTTGCAAAACTAAACAAATGCTGACACACCCTGCAGATTCTGCGACACTGACATGACATGAACACTATTTCGGGATAATGATCTCCAGAGGCTTTGCTGGAAGCTCCGTGTCCTGGCGGAGAATGTCTGTTCAACGGGCAACACAATAAGACGCCCCCCTGAAGATACCCTGTTAAGATCGCCACTTGGAGCTTGAAGGCGCACCGAGCAGAGGCCGTCGAGAACGCTGTTGTCTTCGGCCTGTAGCGCGTGATCAAAACAGCAGCCGGCCGCCAGCCTGGGAGTATCGGCCTGTATTCAGCAAGACAACAACAGCAGTCTCGATTGAGCGACCACCGCAGGCCGTTCATTTCTGGGACACGAGAAACCATCCATAGCTAACCTGCCGATCTAGTCTTAGCACCAGGCACGCACGTGCTACGAGTGGCCAGCGGGGCAGGCCAGCTTGGTTCCTGCATTAGCCCTTACATCCGCCAGACCACATGCAGCGCCCAGATGCTTCCACCCCTGTTGCCCGTCCTGTTTCCCCCTTTTAGTGGCCACTTGTTTCCGGACCGCGCTATAGTGCTGTAATCTCCCTACGGTATATATGACAGCAGCGTGGGCGCCTTGCGATTTCCTTCACTTCATAGCCAAACTTTCGAGCTACAAGTCCATTGACCTTGGAGTCGTCCATTCGTTGTTAACAACTAATTCTATCACTAATAATACACACTCGCCAACTCTCCCACCACCTTAACCACCACCAACCAACACTTTCATCACAATCGTTTCAAGAAAACCATCAATCAAAATGCGTTACACTATCGCCCTCGCTGCTTTCGCCAGCCTGGCCGCCGCTGTTCCCCAGTACGGCGCCGCGCCACCCTCCCCGGGTTACCCCGCTCAGCCTCCCAGCAAGCCTGATTACCCGGCTCAGCCTCCCAAAGAGCCCGAGTACCCCGCTCAACCTCCCAGCATGCCTGATTACCCGGCTCAGCCCCCCAAAGAGCCCGAGCACCGCTCAACCTCCCAGCAAGCCTGATTACCCTGCTCAGCCTCCCAAAGAGCCCGAGCACCCTGCTCAACCTCCCAAAGAGCCCGAGCACCCTGCTCAACCTCCCAAAGAGCCCGAGCACCCTGCTCAGCCTCCCAAAGAGCCTGAGGTCCCTGTCCCCCAGACCACTTCTTGCCTCAGCTCCACCAAGATCCCCGAGCCATCGCCGACTCCCTCCAAGCCTGACCACCCCGAGTACCCAGCGCAGCCTCCTAGCAAGCCTGTTCAACCCGCTGAGACTCCCTCCAAGCCTGAGTACCCCGCCAAGCCCCCTGCTGAGCACCTCGTTTCCAGCAAGACCCCTGAGGTCCCTGTCCCTGAGACCACCGCTTGCCTCAGCTCCACTACCATCACCGTCACTATCCCCTACCCCACCGGTACTCCCATCGTTCCTAGTGGTGGCAAGCCTCCCGGCGGTGCTCCTTACCCATCTGGCCCCGGCGGTGCTCCCTACCCGTCCGTCACTGGTATTCCTCCTACTGGTACTGGCTACCCCACCACGACTGGTGGATACTCCAAGCCTTCCACCCCTGCTGAGTTCACTGGTGCTGCCTCTACTCTCAACGTTGGTGGCTTCGTTGCCGGTGTTGGTGCCTTCGCTGCTCTGTTCTTGTAAATGTCATAAATTCTGACCAAGCACGCCCACTGGCAGGCTATGACTTTACATGATACATTTCATTAAGGATAACATTCACTTCACAGTAAGTATCCTTAGTGTTTGAAAGGGTAATTGTAATTATTCCGGCGAAGTTGTGGTTGAAATTGAACGTGGAGATTATTACTGTGTGCTACCACAAATCGTGAACTACTTGTTTTCCTATAAACGTGACTTACTCCACTACTTGTACCATACTTTCAGTGCACATAGATATCCATCCCAAACGATAGACTTGATACAGTCGATTTCGTCGAGAAGTTCAGTCTTACCTCCAACTCCTCAACCTTGTGGCCGTCATCAAACTGCAGACAGCCTTCCACCCTGACAGACAGCTCTTACATTCGCCCATTTGCGACACCGAACTTTTGTGCTGCATCGCACAGCATAAGGCCATCCATCTCTTACTGCAGCCTCACTGAGAACGCCACAAGCGCGCTGTTCCTTCTCCTCTCCCATCTTGTTCCTGTGTCTCGATTCAGCATCGCAAAAATCTTCTAGCCAGTAGCCTGAGCGCTATGTTTGTAACACAATCATGAAAACCCAGGACGCTAGCCGCGCCCTACCAATTACGTCCGAGGTAGTGGCCACTTCCAGCTGAGCGTAGCCGGACAGCTCTCAAAGTGAACAAGTTGATATCAAACTGGACATAAAACGCCTTCAATAGCCTTGTCTGAATACAGAGCTTACTTCGCTAGCCATGTCTCAGCTACATGCCTAGCAACTCTGGCAAATCGCACGACTTTGAAAACAGTGAGCTGGATTAATAGTATGAAGGAGAAGTACAAAGTGAGAAAGTGAACTGCTCGAAGAGGATTACGCGTTCTTTGTGATTCAAAAGCTATTCAATTTCCCTTAGTCGGTTTCTTAGAGCTTTCGGATCAAGACAGGCCATTTCGCCATGAAGACCTTCACACTTCTTTCAGTCTTCCTGGCTACAGCATTCGCCGCCCCCGACACATTTGCACCAAGCGACATCACACCACGTACATTGAACGTCCTCAAGAACCTCGTCAAATGCCTAACAAATCCTGTCCAACTTGACGGCAAACTGCCCAAGGACAACAGCATCTCGACCTCAGCCCATAAGTGCTAAACTCTCCGACAAAGCCTACCCAGCTACGGGACGGGCAACCGTATAAATGCACGATCTTCAACCTCGAGCTCAACTCCGACGCTACCCAAGGCTAGATTTGCAAGTTGCAACCTTGTCTTCGACTCCCCCCTCTTATCCAAGCCTCTGGCCTTTCTTCTTAAAGGGCCCTGGTCATCTCACATTCACCGGTTTGACATTAACGCCGGTGCAGAGCCTGGAGTTACTACATACAATCACCAACCGCGTGGTGGCCCGAGCCCACCGAACCCGCCGCCAGTCATAAAGCCTGGCAACAGCTACATTATCAACGGCGCGCCATGTAGAATTCCTTCTGGTATCGGCACGGTGACTGTCAGTGAAACTTTGTGCTCCGAGGATACAACATCGACGTTCAAGCAAAGTGATTTGCTTTGTCCGTTGGGCTTTTACGTTGTGCTTACCGACGATCCTAACGCAGGAGGTTTATGCACCTTACCAAGGATTCGGTATTGCTTGATGGATATGAAGGCTCCGAGATTAGTAGTTGTTAGAGTTAAGAAGCTAATAGATGTAAATTAAATTAACTTACTAAGCTATTTTAACAAAGCTTAGATTGAAAATTTTGTATTGATTCACCTTTCTACCTACCGCGCTTAGGGCTTACTACTAGGAACCTCCGTAATTAAGTCATCAGGCGTCTAGTCTCTAAGAGTAGTTGATCTGCATAGCTTCTCACCGAATTTCACGAAATAAAGCCGTGTCATCTGGTGCATGATCTGTGTGATGTTCCATTCAGAGTGGGGCTGTTTGGTTGGGTGTTTGCCTCCCGTGATCCTGCACCGATGCAATCTTCATCATCACACCATCCAGGCGAATATGACCACTCTGACAGTAACTGCTCGTCGTGTTTTTTGAAAGCAATGTTAGGGGAAGTAATCGATGGTCGGATGTCTCCGAAATCCAGCTGCGTTTTGTCACAGTGGTGTGCGAACAAGCGTGCTAACCACAACAATTCTTACAGCATCAAACACTTAATCTCAATCTACTTTGCATCTTTCGACAGACATCCCGTTGTTTAAATCTTCGCAGAGTATTACTTTTGTTTGCTGAGTCGGTTTCGTGTTCAAATCTTGTTGAGCGGGACACGATGAGTCGGAAATTATGCTCTTTCCACTCACTCCAAGTCCATCTGATCCATAGTTAGCTCAGTCACACTTCTTTCTGCGCCTAGGCTTTCGACATTGCACTATAGTTAGCCACGCAACCCTTCGAAACGCCAGCCTACACTCCCTGCAGACAAACAGCGACACAATGACTGAACGCATCAGAAAAGCAAGTTGGTTCTTCTTCGACCTCGACGACACTCTCCACGAGTTCCGCAAAGCATCTTCCGCCGCCGTTGAAGCGACACTTCATCTGGTCATTGAACAACACGTAAACCAAGAATCTCCCTCTGGTAAACCGCTCGCAATTGCTGAGCTGAAATCAGAATACACCAAGATCCTCGAAAGCAATACATCTGCTGCATTTGTAGATGGAAAAACAAGTCACGAGTATCGCGCAGGGCGTTTCCAAAGTGTAGTGAATACCTTTGGTCTCAGTTGCACGGAACAGCAGTTGCAGACACTTCTCGACGCCTACGAGACTACACTTACACAGAGCCTGCAACTCAAAGAAGGCGCGGTTTCACTACTAAAAAACATTTAAACAGCAAAGGAAGAATATAGCCATAGTAACCAAAGGGCCTCAGGGTGCCCAAGAACGTACTGTTGCTGCCTTGGGTATAGAGCCGTATTTCGATAGACTGGTCTCTACGAACAAGCTCGGGTGTGGCGAAAATCGATGGGTTGTTTGGCAAGGCGTTGGAAGTCATTGGGGTAGAGGCTAAGGAGGTGGTAATGGTGGGTTGATAGCTGGGAAAGAGATAGAGATATTGTTCCTGCAGCAGAAGTGGGTATAGAGTGTGTGTGGCTTGCTGAGAAAGAAGTGGAAGGCGAGAGATGTATCAGCGTAAGGGGCGAAGAAAAGCGTGTAGTTGTGGTGAATTCGTTGGGCAAGTTGCAGAGTGTCTTGGAAGGGACTGAGAAGCCTTAGGCCGTACGATATTTAGGTTTACAAATGGTTTCAAATCGCACCAAGCTGACAAGAACAGGCGGATTCCAACAGCCAATATGGTTCACCAGTGCCTCTCCACAAACTCACATCATCTCCGTGCATCCCGACTTAAATACCACATAGCCTCATGCCCATCACACCTTACCCTCCCCTCCGCCGCCACTCTCCCTCCATGTAATCCAGCAAACCTTTTGATCGCCTCATCAATAATATCAACCATATCCTGGTTGTTCATGTCGAACGAAAACTCGTGCGGAGTATTGGGAATGGCACCCATGCTGAACCCGCAAGGAGCGTTGTGCATATGTTGCTGGTACCCTTCTGGTTTGCCTTTGCCGAAAACGTTGGTGTTAGTGGGATGAGGCGGTGGGGTAACGAAACACCCAGCCGGGAACGAAGGGCGAGAGTCTTACCTTTGAGATCGACGATCCATTCCCCAGCATCCTGAAAAATACTCCTACAAGCTTCCTGGCATTCTGTTGCGTTGGGTGGGTTTGCAGCGGCCAAAGTAGTGTCTACGTAGGTGAGAGTGTCGCAATGGCCCAGCGTCCCTTTGTCGCCTGTGCAAAAGTTGAAGTCTGGGGGTAACTGAGCTGCGGTGAGGCAAGCAGCAACGAGGCCGAAGAAAAGAGCTTGAGCCGCGCGCATTCTGATAACTTGATACGATATGGCAAAACGCAATTGGGAAGACGTGGAGGACATGAAGGGAAGGTTTTTTGGAGGAAGAAAGTATATGTTGCTGGTGTGGTCCCGCGGTTCACATATACGTACATACCGGGTATATCACGACGTCAGCTAGCTATTGGACTGCACATGGGCTGCTGTAAGATATGCAGCAAGCAATACGAAAATCTTCGTATACCCGCGGGGTCCTTCCAGGCTGATTGACGAATCAATCCAGCCATCGACCTGTTCGTCGACGAACGATAATCCAATATCTACTTACCCGTCGTCCCGGCATAACACATACATGCAGCATAAGCTGCATGCGCGCGTAAGAAACCCTGACCGGCGCGTCGAGATGGGTACTTTGGTTATACCAGCCCGGTATATATCTGACGTACATACAGCATACCTAATTCCGTCCTCAGGAACTATTCAGGGACTACAGGCTCCTTCCTCCTTCCTGTTCTTGTTCTGGTCGTTCTTACAGGTTTTCTACTTCAACCTCATTCAAACAACGAGTCTTCGGCAAATGCTCCAGAAAGTCAATATTCACATCCATGTCTCGAGAGAGCATCTCGGCCAGATCTCCCTCGTTTCCAGGAATTCCGACACCATCTTTACGCATCGTCTCGCGGAACTTCGGGTTCTTTTTCCACTCGTCTAGGTTCTCCCAGATGAGTTTAGCATCCATAGCCATGGTTTGAAGTACAAGGCTGGCAATCTTCCTAAATTTTGCATCAAATTCAAGTGGCGGTGGCCCCAGGCCTTTCGTTACTTCGAAATTAGCCCCACATAGTAAGCCGTCGAGAGTCTCCTGAGTTGGCTCTGCCTTGGGCTCATTTCTATCGTCTGCGTACATCTAGATTGCCTACAAGGTAAGGCGAATGTCGGTGGTCGGAAAGTGAAACAGATAAGAAGAACGGAGAGAATAGCAAGACTGAAGCCCAGCACACAAAGACGCCCGAAGCAGGCAGAAGCAACAAAATTTCAGATGAGATTGACAAGCAATATGGGGTATCCTAACACATCCAAGCCGATCCACCCTGACAGACGCCGCGCAATGCTCTCAAAATGAAATAAGTCAAACCAAACCGTTTCTTCTTCTCACAATCCTCCCATTTGACTAACCTCTCCGAATCCAACTCTAGTCCTACTACTTCTACCCCTCCCCCTCCTCATTGCACTACCACCAGCAGCAATACTCCCTCCAAACCCACCCTGTCGTAATCTTCTTTCAAAGCTTGTTACACCACCAACCCCAAGGTTGTTGTCTCTAGTATTTTGTACAGGCGGCGCACTCATAGTACCTAGCCGTGAACCTCTTTCCCGTTCTATGAACGAACCTAGTGGTCGACGTACAGGGGAAAGAATACGTAGTTTCTCTGGACTGGCGGGAAGTTCTGGGCGTTTGGCGCGAACTACACTGCGTTTACTAGGTGTTTTGAGATAGCCGGGTTTACTACTTGGAGGGGGCCTAGGCGTTCCAGACCAGAAAGTTGATTGTGCACCTTCGCCAAAGTCGAGGTCAGACTCGTCGTCTTCTATGATGGTAGCTGGGGGAGGAGGTCGAATGGCGGATTGCGGTTGTGGGTAGGTATTTGGTCGGCGGAGGATGGAGCCTGGTGGGCGGGTTGATGCAGGCGAGGGGGCAGGAGCGTAGGGGTTGGGGGTGAGGGTTGGATGTCGTGGTGGCTGTTCTGGTGTGAGGGAAAGGGAGAGGTCGAGATCGTTGTTCAGATCCAGAGCGTTTTTGTCGAATGCTGTCCACGACTCTAGTCGTTGCGTTTCGTCACCGGCTTGGTAAAGGCCTTTTTGTCCAGCATCGTTATTGTTATTACGTCGGTCATCGAAGTCTCCGTCGTTGTCCTGACTCTCGTTGTCATCGCCATCATCCTTTCTTCGTCCTCTGGACCTACTCGTAGGTGTTGGACTCACAGGCCGGTGGCCAAGTCGTTCGGTAGCCCGCTCTGACCAGAAACGAACCATGGCTCTAACATGCTTCTCAAAATTCCTCTCAAACAACGCTTTCGCATTGTCCTCTTGTCTTTGGAAGTTCCAAAGACGCCAGCCCATCTTTTTGAGAGCACCAGCAGCAGCAATTTCTGTACTTTCCTGCCGCAAAGCGACAGCTTGACCTTCGAGCGTATGTATAAGGTCCATGCGTTGGGTCCAGGTGGCGAGGTAACGGGTGGACAGTCTGTATGCGTCGAGGCTCACGGCTTGAGCATCCTGTTGACGAAGGATGAGCGCTCGGTCGTGCCATTCATGAATGATTGCGCCACTGCTTCGGAGAGTGCGATTTTCGAGCATGTCGTTTGCTCTTTGTGCTAGCACTGCAATGTGATTTGCCCTATCCCTCCAATGCCCAAACATCCTTCGCACAAGGTTCGTCTTGACCGCTCTACGGACTTGCGAATATGCATCGCGTCTGCGATTGCGGCGCGCATGTTGGGTGGCTTGGCTCCATGTCTTCAATGTATGCTTGCTAATAACGTAAAAGCGCGCATCGGCCGACCATTGATTCAACTTTTGGAAGTGCGCTTGCCTCTCCTTGAGCTTATCAAATATGCGCTGCTTGAGCTTTTGCTGATACTCTGCTACGATAGCAAACTGCTCCCGTCGCTTCTCCATAGTGATGGCTTCCATTTTTCGCAAGCATGTCCGCAGTAGCTGAGCGCGCTTAAATTGGGCGAACCTAATTTCCGCAGCATCAAGAGTATTGGCGCGCTGGTTGGTCTTGGTGACCCAGGATAGAAATACTGACTCTTTAAGTTGTCGATCATGAACACGTTGAAAGAGGGATACTCGAGATGCCAAGGTCCATTTGTACAAGCATTCAACGACAACGCGGTCGTTGATCCGATCTTCGAGAGCTTTGATGCGCAGTCTGTCGTTCCAGGCAGTGTAGGCGTTGCGCAAGATGCGCATACGGTCAACATCGCGTGCTTGACGTGAAAGCTGAGCGTCTTTGCGCCAGTCCTGGAAGTATGTACGAATCAAGCGACCATTGACGCGTGTTTGGAATTGGCGTAATAGTGGCTCAAGCTGGGCCTGCTTTTGGAGTGTCTGGAGAGTGGCTCCAAGGAGGGATTTGTGTCGAAATTGGTGCGCTTGCGATTGCAGAGCCTTTTGTGCCACTGTTCTCTGCTGCCACGTCTGGAATATCTTCCGTAAGAGCATTCCATCTCGTCGATCCGTTGCCCATATATTCCGCTCCCTTATGATTTCAGTAATTTCACGCCATTTCAGCAGTGTTGTTTGCGCTGTTTTTGTGTCATGCCAGTTTGCCGCACCCCTGTTGAGGTACTCGTTGTTCAAGGCATTCCATGACTTTCTGACAATCTTCTCTTCATAAAAGGAATCGGCGAACTGGTCCCTGTCCCGCACCTCTGCTGCGCGTGTTCGCCATTTAGAGAGGAACTTCGCGAGAGCAAAGTGCTGAATTTTGAGCTCGTTGACTGCTGTGATGTCGCGCCAGCCGTTGAAGAATCGAGTGCGCAGGATGTGCCGTCGCGCAACTGATGTACGCTGAACTTCATCCTCGGCACATTTTGCCCAGTGTGTGAAGGCTTTGGTGAGCAGAAAAAGGCTGCGAGCCTTGTCTGCACGAGTTTCTAGTCGATCAAAAAAGCGATTCGTCTCTCGACCAGATCGCCTTGCGAGCGCCGTGTCCCGTAGCTGCAGGAGGGAGGCCCTGAGCAAGATGCGGCGATCAAAAGCGATGGCTGCCTTCTCCATATCTTCGCGCAGGTTCATGCGCTCTTGCGCACGATCAAGCCATATTCGTATACATTCTCTCGTTACCCGGTGTATCCGTTGGTGTTCGAAGGTTTCCGCGTCGTCCATCAATCGGGTATCTGAGGGCCGAAACAGTTCGGGAACATACTGCTGTTGCTGGAGTTGCTGAGACTGTTGCAGGCGGCGCTGGTGCGGAGAGTTGTACGGATCGTTGGGTATCGGCGCGTTCACTCCCGGTATCTGAATGGAGGAGAGATCGAGGCTAGCCGTTCGGTCGGTGAAATCGCTTTCGTCTGCATCGTGAGTACCAGTTTTGTATGTCTCTGTGGGACCCCCTCTTCGAATTCGTAGACTGCCGCGACTCGAGACAGATGCGCTGCGCTTGTGGACTGGCGGTTGTTGTGCGGAACTCGAGCGGCGAGGCGCAATGCCATTCACTCTGTTATGAACAGGGAGTTGTGCTGGCCGGTATGAATGTGCTTCGGTGTCTGATGTAGCGCGACGGTGATTGCTCCGTTTGTTGCCATGGCCATTCGGACCATCCTGTTGCCATGTTCTCCTCGGGCGCACAGCCAAGTCACCATAGTCGGTACCTGCGACTTTGTCTGCTGTCCCGTCAAGAAACGAGTCAAAGCTTCCAGTCCTCGAATACCGCCCTAAGCTAGCCTGGGCACCTCTACGCGTCGCGTCAAGATTGTTCGGGACATTGCTACCCTCTTCATCGTCAAGTTCAGCGTTGAGACCGAAACCCTCTTTCACCACGCGAAAAAGCCGCGACATCAAGTCCTCGCCTTCCCGTTCATATTCCTGCATGCGCAACAAAAAACTGTAGTAAAGAGCAGCATCGCTGGGCGATGGGTGATAGTCTTTGATGTAGTCATCATATGCGACGAAGAGGGCATTGGTGGATCCATCGTGGGAGTTTTGCGCGCGACGAACGATATCGTGGATGGCATCGGACACTGCTGCCATGTCAGCATCATCACGGGTCAGACTCTACGCAGCCGCTTTACCTTCGTCCCTACAAAGATCTTCACTCGTTATAGCCCTCGCATCAGCTCCATTCCGGCTCATGGAGGATAGCATTCGTGCACGCGACTCGTTCGTCTCCGGCGCGTTCGCGACAACATGGAAGTAACCGGGAAGAATTGTGCGAACAGCAACTCAAAAGCAGCATGTGAGAGAGTCGTGAGAAAGAAGAAGAGGAAGAAGAAGAAGAGGAAGAGCTCGTCGCGCAACAATTAAGCAATGCAAGTCCAAGCAAAAAGATGAATTCCCTTGTGCGCCCACTTCTGGCGTTGCAGCGACGCGCTTTGTTGTTCGAGTGGTTGGTCGCCCGCGTTCGTGAACCAGAAAGTGCCAAGGCTTTAGTCATGTGGACCCTGTTGGTTGACCTCGTTGAGGATGACATGGCATTTGTTCGACATGTCGACATTTGCAGACAACGTCACGGATTGGAGAACAACTTGTCTCTTTGATTGGATTCCCTGAATCACAGAGCAAGTAACTACAATATACTGCTCGAAATGCCTGGCCGAACCCGCCCTATCGATAAACTCGCCACAGCGGCAGCAAAATGCTCGAAAGAGGTATGTCGCGCACCTTTGTATGACCAGTCTCCCAACTTTTGACATGCATCTGCGCGTGAAGTAATTTCAGGTTTGGGCAGTCGAATGGAGCTGACAAACTCCAGAGCTCAGTATACGGCAAATGCATATTCGCAGACTACAACAACGTACGAAAAGACATGTGCGTCAACGAGTTCATGAAGTTGAAGGAGTGTTATCTGGTATACTTGTTCCTCACAGTATTAAGAGCCGCTGATGGCTAACCCTGCGAACAGAAGGCGTATAAGCAACGGTAGTAGCAGTGTAGCAGCACGAGGTTGTCTTTGAGAAGTAAAGCATATGTAGGCGTTCAACATAAACATCGAAATATTTCATTTCATCACGATTCATCTCGCGCCGTTATGCTATCAAACTACACCCAAACACTTATCATAGCTTGATCAACCGTAGCATGAAAGTCGCCTTGTGGAGCTCTTGCTCTTCCTCTGCAATGACCTTCTCGTTGCTGTTCTCCGGGATCTTGCCGTCAAGCTCAGTGATGACGTGCTTGTCCACGTTCCTCCGTAAGGCCTTCTCAAACAACGGGCCTTGGTTCTCAAACGCCTTCTCCAATCCTACGTTCTCTGGGTCGTTCAGCACTCGGTACTCCATGCCTACGTCATCAGTGGGCATGAGTCCGGCCTTCTTGCGTAGATCTTGTACTCGGCGGATAACCTCACGCGCAAGACCTTCTTGCTCAAGCTCTGGGTACGAGGCAACATCAAGGATAATGAGGACGTCGTTATCTGTGTTGAACTCTTGGTCTTTGTTGTTGGAATCCTTTGCAAGACTGCGCTTGACCATCAGATCTTCGGCTTCGAGCTTGATACCATCCACGACAATCTCACCACTCTTCAGGTAGTCTTTGATCTCTTGGCTCTTGAGGTTGGGTAGCGCCTTCTTGACCTTGACTGCATCCTTCTTCAGCTTCTTACCGAGAATGGAGAAGTCGGCTGATGCTGAGTACTGGACATTGTACTTCTCCTCATCGCTTGACAGAACCTGATCCCGGACGTTCAGCTCCTCCAGGATGTAGTTCTCCAACGACTTGATATCATCGAGATATTGTTGTTCCGGGTGAATGACCACCAATGTCTTTAATGGGATCTTCAAGCCCTTGTTGGCACGGTCTCGACAGATACGGCCAAGCTCGATGACTGACTGCATGCGCTTGACTTGGCGTTCGACGCCCACGTCAAATAGCTCTTCGCGCACTTCTGGGAAAGGAAGGAAATGTACACTTCGGTTGTCTTCTGCATGCAGTTCCTTGGGGATATGAGGTAGTATTCGTAGGTAAATGTTATCTGTGATGAATGGTGTGAAGGGTGCGAGACCACGGCAGAGTGTGTAGAGAACCTCGAAGAGGGTGTTGAGGGCATGTTTGGTGTCCTCCAGACTGTGTTCTCCCTTGAGCCGGCGACGGTTGAAGCGAATGTACCAGTTTGTCGTGTTATCGATGAGCTCTAGTAACCGCGGAACCACGGTGTACAACCTGTACGCAGCCATCTCCTCGTTCACAAACTTCAGCAGCGACTGGCAGGACGCGAGTATCCATCGATCGAGCACGTTTTTGTTGGTCTTTCCAGCTGCCGGGTCGAATACGAAGTCCAAATCGGCAACCTTCTTCAGCAGTGACACTTGTTGCTCGAAGAACTGGTAGCTGTTCCAAAGGGGCAGAAGGACCTTGGAAACGATCTCCTTGACTCCCGCCTCCTTGAATCGAAGTGTTTCAGCACGGACGACAGGCGAGTTGATGAGGTACAATCGCAGCGCATCAGAACCGTAATTGGTCATGATCAAGTTGGGATCAGGATAGTTCTTGAGACGCTTTGACATCTTTTTGCCGTCTTCCGCAAGTACAATGCCGTTGACGACGCAGTTCTTGAAGGGTAGCTTGCCGAATAGATGTGTTCCAAGAACCGTGAGTGTGTAGAACCAACCACGGGTTTGGTCAAGACCTTCCGCAATGAAATCACCAGGGAAAGACTTCTCAAATTGCTCCACGTTCTCGAAAGGATAATGCGCGCTGGCGTATGGCATCGAACCAGACTCGAACCAGCAGTCGAAGACCTCTTCTGTCCTTCTCAGCACGCCCTTGCCGTCTTTGCTGGGTATAGTGATGTGGTCGATCTTATCCCGGTGGATGTCGGTAAGTTCACCCTCGTATCCACTAAGCTTCTTCAGCTCCTCCACGCTGCCAATGCAAACCACCTCTTTGCCGTCATCACTGACCCATAACGGAAGTGGCGTACCCCAGAAACGGTTTCGCGAGACAGCCCAGTCAGGCGAGTTGGTGATCCAGTTGGCGAAGCGCTTCTCCTTGACGAATGAAGGGACCCAATGCGAACCAGCAATGTTCTCCAGCATTTGCGGCACAATATCCTGAATCTTGACGAACCATGACGGGACCGTTCGGTAGATTAAGGGTGTGTCCGACCGCCAACAGAAGGGATAGCTATGGAGAAGTTGAGAGTCTACAATCAAGCGACCAGTGCCCTTTAAATGCTTGATAATTCCCTTGTCTGCTGCCTTGACATGCTGGCCCTCAAAATCACGGATGACCGAAGAGAAGCGACCCTGATCGTCGACTGGGTTGGGTGGCGGTCGGGTGTCAGAGATGACACCGTGGGCCTTACCAATACGGTAATCGTCCTCTCCGTATGCGGGTGCCTGGTGAACAATACCCACACCACTGTCTGCTGTGACGTAGGCATCGTTCAAGACCTTAAAGCCATAGTCCTTGAACTCATCGTAAAGGTAGTCGAACAAGGGCTCGTATTTCCAGCCCAACATATCCTTGCCCTTCAGCCTCTCGACAATTTTGAACTTGGCCTTCTTCGGATCTTTGTATAGTGTGCGTAGAAGGGCTTCGAGCAAGATGTAGTGTTTGCCAGATGCTTCGTCAAGAATCTTAACGTATTCGAAATCAGGATGCGCGCAGAGACCGGTATTTGATGGGAGTGTCCATGGAGTTGTGGTCCTGATCAGGCTGGGTCAGCGCGAACCGGTCGAACTAAGTTGGAGTTAGTAACTCACCATGCTAGCAGACATGTATTTGGGTCATCCAAAAGCGGGAATGTCACGACAACTGCCGGGTCTTGAACGTCCTTGTAGTTTTGTGAGGCCTCAAAGTTGCTGAGAGGCGTGGCCAAAGCGGTACTGTACGGCATAACCTTGTACCCCCGGTATACAGCACCCTTGTCGAACAAGCGCTTGAAGACCCACCACTCCGATTCCATGAAGCTGGTGTCCATGGTCTTGTAGTCATTGTCAAAGTCGATCCAGCGACCAAGACGATCTATAGTCGCCCTCCATTCTTTCGAATATCGCATAACAATCGCCCGGCACTTCTCGTTGTACTTGGCAATTCCGATTTCGCGCACAGCGTCGCGTCCCGACATTCCCAGTTCCTTGTCAATCTCATACTCAATGGGTACGCCGTGAGTATCCCAGCCGAATCGTCGCTCGACATAGCGGCCTTTCATGGTCCAGTAGCGGGGAATGATGTCTTTGATCGTCGAGGCCAGAAGATGGCCATAATGGGGCATTCCTGTCGCGAAAGGCGGTCCATCGTAGAAAGTGTAAGGTTGCTTTCCCTTCGACTATAATGATTCAGCAAGTGCCAACCACACGTGCTTGCGTTCAGGGAGGCTATAGGGGGCAACCTACTAGCTCGACTTGCCTCAGGAAGGCATCAATATCCTTCCAGCGCGCGAGAATGCGCTCCTCCTCCCTCGGAAACTCAATAGACATGGTGGCGTTGTTGTTGAGAGTCGGCCGTGGCGGGGAATCTTTTTCTAGAGCTCTAGAGTTGGCTCCTCCGGTCCCCGCCATTAGGTAGCGTGACTCAGCCTACTATCGATAACACCCCACCCACCAAAAGGCCGCCAGGAAGGCGGGCTCCGTTCATATCTTCTTTTCACCTGAATCATCTGAACTCTGTTGTTCACTCGCACATTCTATAGACATCATATCATGCCTTTTAGAAACTCCTACTTTGAACCCTTGTGACTACGTACGTCGATCATGAAACGTCGCCTATCTAGAGTCGTTGCGGCTCTGCAACACCCGAGAGTGAATTGAAACATTGACAGCTCTAGTCAATAACGAGAAAAGATCTAAGCCAGCATGGCAGCCGCCACATTTCATTCTTCACTGAGCACGCTTCTCACATACTTTCGGCTAACAATGCATTTTCCCTTCTTCCTTACTTGTTTATTCTTCACGCTCATCACAGCCTCTCGCACCGGGCCAAAGAATTTATCTTTTCGATCTTCGCGAATCGCCGACACGATAACTACTGCAAGAGATGCCGACATTAATAAGACTTGCAGACGCCTACGCACTTTGACAAAGCTTAATGACATCGCAAATAATCAGACCGCGCTGGACGCGACGAAACTGCGTGGCAAAGTCGCTCAAGCGCGTATCGACTGGATCAAAAACAATAGTGCTGATATCACTGCCAAGCTCGATGAGCTGACATCCAACTCAACACTCACAGCCGAATGTGACACTATCAATGCGCAGCGCGACGCAGCTCGTGAATGCAAGGCGTTGGAGATTTTGGAACGGCTCGTAGATTCGACGAATGGTCAGACAGATCTCAATCAAGGACCCGCTGCGGACTTTCTCAACGACGAACAGAAGCAGAAATTGCAACAAAAGTTTGAAAGGGCATTGTTGAAGCTACAGGGGCTCAAGAGTAACGCTACGTTGATGGGTTCTTGTAACAGCAATGCCATGTTGCAGCAGAACGGCATAATCGGGAGTCGTAAGTACCATCCTTACCCTGCACATGCGCTGTGTGTTGACATGTGAGTAGAAGTAGTGGACAATAGCGGCGCTATCGGTATGACGAAAAGTGTTGCAAGTAGTCATGTGCGCGATATTGGAGGAGTGTTTTCATTGATGCTTTTGGTGGTTTCGACAGTTGTGTTAACATTCTAGACATTGCCCTCTACAACTATAACAAGACAATGGATCGCACTTCCATGGTCTAACAATCTTCGTTTAGTTCTCAATTCTCGTATCATTAAGGAAGGTACACTTCATTCTTGGATCTTAGAGTAGCGAAACACGAAACGTACTATGAATCCAGCTTGAAGCAGTTCAAAAGTACAGTTGATGCCCAATTGAGCTGGCAAAATCTTTTTACCTCCACCGGGTGAACCTATCGATCTACGTCATCTAGCCTCGTTGCCCTAACTCCATGTTCATCCACCCACTCGCATTTACCGCCTCTTCTTTGTCGAAACCCTTATAGGCAATTCTCTCTAAGCACAGCAAGCTAAACCCGAAATGCAGTCCATAGCAACAAAACGACCTATACCATACCCATTCGAACCGATCTTTCAGGCCATAGCTGTGATAGATCCTACCAAGTGCTGGAATGACATCGATGTTTTGGTTAACAGGAGTTCACTCCAGAAATTGGTCGATTTCGTGTGCATCAAGCGAAAATACGGACCGCTCTGCCTTAGCTTCAAGTAGTTGGTAAGAAAATGTCCATTGGTCGAATGGAGAAGAGCGAATAAATACAATAGATAGGATGCGGCCATAATTTCGAAGCTGATGCATATCTACGGGATATCGTACCTGCTTTTGAAACGACAACTACGACTTGCAAGAGTCCTTTGGCAACGTTATGCATATCTTCGAGCCAGCCCGCCATGTCACGATACCTCACAGCAACATCTGTAGCACCAGTCGAATACATGCAAGCTAGCATGCAATGACAAGTTGCGTCCTCGGCGCCCACGCCGAAACCCCGCAATACTACTTTGCACTCTTTGAGTTTTTCCAGTCTACTAACACTCACGCAAAGACATTCACGATGTCAGATTCACCAGCCCTACGCTGACTTGGAACCTTTGCAAGAAGCATCACGTCTTAACGGGACATTTGAACAACGCTCAATCTGAATAATTTAGTTGCAAGAACCTTGATGGTTCAGGTAGATCATTCACTTCTATCGGCATCGCAGAGTTGGATGAACGTCTCCAAGTGCGCACTCCGTATTTGCTGGAGGCGGCTCATCAATTCATACCTGTTCTTTGCACTGAATGTCGAGACTGCGTATCGACAAGCTTTTATGATGACCAGCTGTCAAGTCGTCTAAAGCTCTTATTTGTCAATATTTTCGCCGTTTTTGTGGATGTTGATCGTTTCGCACTTCGCGCTGACTCGAATCACTGTCGATTGCAACGTCTACTTTCGAGAAAACTCGTCTTACCTTGAATTCCGAAAAACACATCAAAGACGCAGCCCACAATTTCCTGCAACATATCCCGGCAGGTACGAACTTGGCGTTCCTGAAATAATGATGCGACTTGCGGCACAACAAGTCAGAATGTCTCAGTGGACTTGTGCCGCCTGACGCTTGAGATAAAAACGTCTAGAACTTCGAAGATTGCGTTTGAAGCACAAATTTCGGAGAATTGGACAGGTCGTCTTCTAGCAAACAGGGAATGGAGGTATGGATGGCTGTAGGTATTGGATGAACAAGGGATAGTGTGTCTAGTTCACCAAATTTGACCGCAACAGGCATCAAGTACTAGGATATCGCGTATGGAGCTTCAAATGGTTTTGCTACTGTTGGCGCAAACAAAGGATCATAAATTTACTACAGGAGTAGCGTTCTCTGATAAGCCTGAGATGTGGTCGACTTCGCCTGGCGATCGTTAGCGTCATTCCTTCTTACCTTGACACGCCCACTAACTGGCTATCTAGACTTCGCACAAGCGTGAAGACCGGAAAAGCCTTGTCCGATGAGTTCTACGGAAAGAATTACACCGAATCCTACTACTGAGGCTGTTCCCTTAGTGGACGCCAAGGCATTAAGAGCACGGAAAAGTTCCCAAATGACTTCGATGGCCTTGTTGCCGGCGCTCCAGTTGTCGATTTTAACATCCTTATCTCTTGGTGCGCACGATTCTACACCATCATCGACCCCATCAAAGGCTCCAGTTTCATTTCGAAGACCGCTCAGACGTCGCGTATACTGTGGTACCCCCTAGAAGTTTTCAATCGCCCTAATGTGTAGAGGGCAGCTGTAATTGGCTATAGTTTGCTTGATAATTAGAACAGTCGAATAGGATTATTCCCCGCTCTAGCTCCCAAACGAGGGGAGATTGAAAATTTCAAGGGGGTACCCCAGTAGTGTGCACTTTTTCTCGTGACCGAGATATCAACGAGGAGCTCACCGAAGAGGCCTCAGACCATCACATGTTAAGCCTAAGCCACCGTTAGTCTCGGTAGTTAGCGTTCTAACTCGAGCTTGCTTGGTGATCCTCGGCAGGGGTTATTATTGTACACATCGGTATACTTGCCTTGCTCCGATCACATGGCAGCAGAACAGCTGCGCATTGGCTACTTGTCTACTCGCATTGACTGAGCTCACAATCATCGCAGGTCATGTGTTTGTCTACTGCCCGTGTCGTACTTACTACATTCGACACAAGTATGCCGTTTACTGACACGAGCACGCTCTCTACTGACACGAGCGCGCTTTCTACTGACGCGAGTGCGCTCTCTACGAACACAAGTGCGCTCTCTACTGACACGAGCACACTCTTTACTGACACGAGCACGCTCTCTACTGATACGAGCAGGTATTTCAACACCATCGGGCACTTATACAAGAGACCGAGTAGAAACAAATCATTTATGCCCCAATGAGAGTGCACCAAACTGGACCCGTCCTCGGCGGTACATGCTCGAATACCCCAGAGGAGGTTTTATATAGGGCGTTAAGCCAAGTCAATCAATCAATCAAGCGAATTGGACAAATCATTACAACTCTGTATGAGGCTAATCGGTGCTTCTGAGTATCTATCAGACCGATTGTTGGCACTGCTTCACTGTCGTTCTAAGATTGTGGATAAAATGCAGCGTCCCGCACAGGAGAGGGCTTCCTATCATCAACTACCAAGCACACAAGCAATCACTCTACTATTTCCAGTCCAACCGCCGTCACCTCCAACAACAACCACTCATTCTTCAAGATGCATTTCCACGTAGTGAGTTGCACTAGCCGAATAGCCACAAGAAGTATTCTAACACTACATCCAGGTTGCCGCCGCACTTCTTGCCCTTGGCCCAACCCTCGGCATGTCATGCGCCATCTACGGCTTCTGCCATTGCACCAACGCCGACCGTAGCATCAACGATGCAGCCACCAAGGCATCCTGTGGCCGCTTTGCAGGAAGCATGCAGAGAGTCAAAAACATTCAAGAATGCATAGCCGGAGTAGCCAACGCCGGTATCGGCGGCGTCTTAGGACTTTTCATCAGCAACTGCCGCTTCAGGGAGGAATGCAACAAAAATGGTGCTGCTGGTGACTCCAACTGCTGGGGAAAGCCGTGAGAGAGGTGCTCATAGAGGCATGAGAAGAGGGTAGCTGCTTTTCACTTTTTTTTGGAAACCCCATTTTGACTACAACAACAACCACCACCTTTGACACCTTAAAAATAAATAGAGGCATGGGAAGAATTGCTTGACAGGATAGAGGAAAGACGAGAGCAGGAAAGAGCGCAGAAAATAGAGAGGGAGAGTTCGACGAGTACAATTTGACTTCACATTAGAATAATCCCCAAATAATAAACCCTTAGCTCTCGAAGATTGGACCGAAATAATTTTTTTTTGGGTTGCAAAACGATGACTTTGACGTCTCTGCGACCATTGTTGTCCTATAGATATGCTTGGTATTACGCTCGGATGCGCATCGATTGGGGGTGCGAGCCCATGGGCTGGCAAGCGAAAAAAAAAAGAACGTCTCAATACGTAAGGTCCATCCGGAAGGGCTATGTTTAAAAACGGTCCAGAACAAGATGCAGCAGATGTGGCAAGAGGCTTGCGCTGGTACATATATCCTAGCTCAGTGAGAGTCGCTGTTAATATCAAATATAGCAGTTTAATCAACCCTGGCACTCTTCCACCTAGAAGTAAATTTATCTAGTATTAAATATGTACCTCAAACGTCAGCAGCGCAAAAAAAAAACACGGAAAGAGAAGAACAACAGGTGTGGAAACCTATAAAACCAAGCATACCCAATACTCTTACAAACACCTCCCAAACCCCATAGTCTTGCTGAAAAGGCCCCCCCACCCCCCAAAAAAAAGATCGAACCATACAATTCCGCAGCGTGTGAAGTGTAATATACTTCAACAAGTCTAATCCCCCCCCCCAAAGAAAAAAAAACGCCTTCGCAATGCCCATGTCAATCTCAATCATACTACATCATCCTGCACAAACCCTCCCATAAAACAAAATTGAACAAGACGTTTACAGCCTAACCCTCCCCTGATCTCCTCTCCCACCAAACAAGCTCAATAACCCACTTCCGCGATCCCCCCCATTCCTATCTAACAGTCTTCCACTACTGCGTCTAGCCTCGACCTCATCATCACCACCCAGCCACTTCGGCCGCGGGAAGGAGAAGTCGTTGGTATCGAATGTATTTTTCACTCTTGAAGCGAAGCTTTCGAAGAAATTACCTTCGTATTCTTCGTCGTCGGTTGGCGGGCGCCGGCGGTCGTTACGGGTTGTCAAGGGGCGGGAGGTACCTTGTCCGCCGTTCGCTGCCGCTGCGGCAGCGGTCGTGGTTGGGAGGCTGGAAGATGATGATGGTGCAGGGTTGTCTGTGTATCGTTCGTTTGGTGGGCTGGTGGCAGTTCGTTGGGAAAGGCCTAGGACGTTTCCACTGGCGCCTTGAATTTCGCGTTCGATTAATGCGCGACCTTCGCGCCAGGATCCGGTTCCGGCATAGTTTCCACTTGAGTCTTCGTCTTCGTCTTCGTCGTCGAGGAGGTCTCCAAAACCACAGATGTTCTTTACTTTGCCGTAGAGTCCGAAGGCTGTAGCGAAGACAGGTACGAGGATGAAGATGGGAAAGAAAGCGCTGAAGCCCTCGCCAAGTGGTGTAAGAACGATGAGACGACCGAGGAACTTGTAGAACATGGTGTCCTTCCAGATGTTCTTATCTGTCATGGTGAGGAAGTTGTAACTCAGGGGAACTGTTAGCTTGGCGACTTGAAGACCGTACCAGGTCGCAGACTCCTGATACGTATTTCTTCGTACGAGTGCCCTGTTACCCCAGATCTTGACCTCGGTAAGACTGTAGAAGGCACAGATGCACATGTAGCACAGCCAGGCAGCGGCGATGATTTGACTGTTGAAGCCAACAGACGACCGGCCGTTGTCGTGGCGATGTACGACGGTCCAACCGATGATGGATAGTTTAGGCCCGCCAAGATCTTGAGCTTCCCGCACACATTCTGACCAGACGATGGAGATAGATGCAAGGACTGTGATGGCCCAGGAGACGTATGCCAGAGCAGGGATGACGTGGGCGTATAGATGGTAGCGCGTGAATGGCGTGAGAATGGTAATGCGATCGAACAGTCCTCTTGAGATTGGCAACGCGGCGCCTTTGAACTCAAGATGCTTACTGGCTTTAGAATCCAGGATGGCCTGCGTCCTGACTGCCTTTCGTACAACATGGTCCCACTCGTTCTCGAATCGGCATTTCGCATGACGCGCTCGCTTCAACTTCCTCGTCAGGTCCGCCAGGTATCTCTGGGTAATGACGAGAGGCACTGTCGCCGTACCGATACGTCCAGCAACGCCAGCCCTGTTCTCCGGCAGGTTGCCTTTCTCCGCCAGCTCATCAATCCACTCTTGGAATTCCCGTGCAGTACCGTTCTTCCTCTGTTTGAGCTGCACAACTTGGTATTCATACTGATCCAACTTCTCCAGCGCCTCAGTCAACTTGTCGTGAACCTTGGGCGCCTGACTCTGTATCCTCTTCAGCCTCTCACTAACACTCGCATAGCGAAACAGACTCCTAGGGAACGCGACGAGTCCGTGGCCCATGAGGTAGATTCCCATGATAAGACCCCAAGTATACGCCAGCGCCATGACCAAGCTCTTAAACGTGTCCGCCTCGAATCCATTCCATAGAATCAAGTAGATGGAGCCCACAATACTACATCCAGCCACAATGAGCCAGTACCGCCCATTACTCCTAAGCGCATACTGCAACCTTGCCTTGGGCTCTCTATAGCCACTATCGCAATACTCGCCCAGCATAGGCAAGATAGCCCACGTAAGCGCAAACGTGAGCCAGTATATGATGCGCCATGCCTTGTACACAACCTTGCCGTTCAGCCATATGCCTCTAGCGCCATCCGTTGTATCCAGTCCAGCACTGCTCGCGAGATCGATAGGTAGCAGCACGACGATGCTAGCCGGCAGCGCTATTGCCAAGAAGACGGGTACGACGACGTATGCGGGTGTTGTGCGAAGCGGGAGGTAGTAGCGTAGGAGGAGCAAAACGGCGCCGCATATGGAGAGTAGGGAGAGGACGAAGAAGGCGGTTGATCCGGTCGCTGAGGACGTCATCGTCGAGTGTGGCACGATGTGCGCATAAGAAAGGCGGGTTACCGTAGTTGCTCGGCAATGAGTGAAGAATTACTGGTATGTGTGTTGGTGATAGTGAAAGGAAGATGCCGTGGATGGCTGGAACCAGAGCAAGTCTGACAGTTGTTGCGACGGCGTGGAAGCGTCGGAACGCTCAGTCTCGGAATGCCGAAGGTACGTGACCCGTTGTACCTCCCTGATTCTCTTTCTTCTCACCTCTAACCTGTCGTCTTTTTCATGGAGTAGTACTTCATGTTCTCGCTCCTTTACGAATCCGCGGCTGTTCTCCCTGGAAGCAAAGACGCCAAAACATGTGTGCAAGCTAGGTCCCTACATTTGTCCGCGTTGCATCAGTCGTACGCGTCATGACCTAATTCGCACCTCGAACCCCTGTCCTCTATTTCTAATCTTTGCAATCAAATCACATCGCCGATCCATCTCCGAGGGCAGTTAGCGTGCCGTCTTTCACGAGCGATTGCATCATCTGCCAATCGAGAACGTTTGCTATTGCGGGGGGGACACGCTGCGCATCACTAAGCACTACTTTTGTACCCATCTACACCAAGCTCACACACATGCAACCATCCTCTCTCCTGACAAACATCGCCCAACCACTCTTCCACGTACAACTACGCCTCTTACCCCTCTAGCCACCCTCCAGACAACCGCCAAAATTTCCTTCCTGCGTCACTTCTTTACGCGCGCCCCCTCGCCCGCCACAATGTCCGCCACAAAGACCAAGGTCGAGTCCATCATCAACGAGAACCCCGTCGCTGTCTTCTCAAAGTCCTACTGCCCCTACTGCCGCCAGGCCAAGCAGCTGTTGAGCGACAGCGGCGCAAAGTTTTTCGCGATTGAGTTGGACCAAGTCGGTATGTAGACTCATCTACCGAGACAAGCCAGGGCTAGTGTAGCTAACATGCGCACAGATGACGGCTCAGCTATCCAGTCTACCCTCGCCGATATGACCGGCCAGACCACCGTACCCAACATCTTCATCGCCCAGAAGCACATTGGTGGAAACAGCGATTTGCAGGCCAAGAAGGGTCAGCTCAACAACCTCCTCAAGGAGGCTGGTGCCGTCTGACTGCCCCCAACGTCAAAGGAGAAGCTATAGTCATCACTACAGCCTGACAGCACGGTGCGACTTTCGCAGATTGCGTAATGAAATAAATGATCAATTTCACATGTTCTGTTCGGTTACGCTTACTGATAACACCAGAGTATGCTTTGCAAAATCTGCCAGAAGTGATTCTAACTGGGTAATCTTTGTGGTTTATTGCTAGTAAGCCCAACTACTAGCCCACTCAAGTCGCATAAAACGAAGCTTGAAAGTACACCTACAGGGCTTTCGGCTTGCGTTGTTCTCTCATCGCCAGACTGTTTTCCTGCAGCCTTTCCATATCATTAACCATCGTTGATGCTATTCATGATGTCATTCTCCACATTCAAGAACACGGACGAAGCTGGACCTTCTAAGTCTGCATCGCCTCGGTGAAACTTTGTGCTGCCGTTGTCGCAAAGTATCGTACATCTACATCGTCGTCTTGCTGGAGCTTCTCCAGGTTCGGCAGAATGCTCTTCGTGATGACATCTGTAGCCTTTTGGCAGCCCTGGCCTGGTGTACCAGCTTTCTCAAGGGCGATGACGGTACCTTGCTCAGGCAGTTGCTTGAGTGTGTTGATAAGCTGGCCGTATGACTTTGCGACGTTGAACCTGATGTTGGGGATATCATCGTTGACCAGCTTGTCCATCATGGGGATGATGGATTGTTCGATAACCTCCAGACTCAGTGCCGGCGCGAGTGTCGAGACAGCGAAGCAGGTGGTCATCCGGTAAAGGTAGTTGGGATGTTGGCCCATAGCCATAACCTTGGGAACGATAGCATCGTTGGCCCACTCTACACCGAAGACCTCCGTAAGCTTCTTCAAGTTCTGAGTGGATGCCTCGCGGATCGAGAAGACGGTGTCGCCAAGCCAGCTCATGCATAGGCTGCTAAGCTTCTCGTCGAAGAATCGCACACCAAGTTGCGATGCGAGCAGAGGGACGTATTCGATAATAGCCAGACGTACGCGCCATTGCTTGTCCTCGGCAAGTTGGACGATGGCTGGGAGGAGTGACTGCGAAAGAAGCTCGATGCCGATGACGTTGTTGACAGACTCGAGCTTGGAGATGATGTTTAGGCGTACGTCAGGGAACTCGTCCTTGAGCATCTGCAGGAACATGGGAAGAAGATGCGAAATAGTCCTGCTTAGTGTTAGTAAGAAAGCACGTGGTCACGCGCAGCCGCAACTTACTCTTCCTTTCCAAGGATTGGTGCGAGTCCACTAATCTGGGTGCCAAGCGCAGCGCGAACATGCTGAGATTGATCGGAGACCAGCTCCTCTATGCTGGGCATAACCTCGTGCAGGAGGGTCTCACGCTCCAGCAGCGCGCAGAAGCCTGGTAGTGATTAGCCCATGTGCCGTGCGCCTGCTACAAAGGGACCTACCTGGAATTTGCCCTGCAATGGCGCTGCGCACCTCGGCCTCTGTGTCCTTGAGTAGTTTGACAAAGGCCGGTACAAGGTCGCGGTTGACAACCTCCTCATCGACGGCTTTTGCAATCTAGTGCCGTTAACGCATGCCTTCTCTCGCCGCAAGCTGAACGCACCTTCTCAAACCGATCTGCTACCATGTACCGCACCCTCCAGCTCTTGTCCTCGAACAGACTTCGCAGCGCAGTCAGCAGGACACCATGGCTAGACTGTTGCTCCTTGGGTACTGCTTCGGCGATTGCGATGAGGATGTCCACAGTCAGGAGTCGGACACTGTCCTGGTCGTCTGCGGCGAGGTGCTGGAAGAGGGGGATCATTTCGTCGATGACAATGGATGGCGGCATGGCCTTGATGAATTTGGCGAGGTTGTTTGCCGCCTGCCTTCGTACCATGGGGGTATCATCGTGCACTAGCTGGCCATAATGCTGTCTGAGGGCTTCTTGCGAAGGGGGTGTAGCGCGAGTATACGGCGTCTGGTAGAGTCCCGTCGCGGAGATCTTCGAGGTGAACCAGTCGGCTTTCGATAGGCGCAAGACGAGGGGCATGAAGTATTCTTCAATCTGCTGCTGCGACAGCTCTTCGCAGATCTTGTTGAGCGATTCGACAGCCTGCACGTGTTAGCTGGCGGCCAAATCAAGCCAACTGCCGCGCGCACCTTTTCCCGAACAAGAGGCTCTTCTATTGCTGCAAGGTTCTCAAGAGGTGACAGGAGCACGTGTGCATGCTCTGGGCCACCGACGTACTCGACAAACTTGCCAAGTTCCTCACTCAATGCTGTGAGAACCTCGTCCTCGTCCTCGACCGACTCTAAATATCTCCGTTAGCTGTCTAGACATGGCATTTTCCCAGGCAGACTCTCACCATCTAGAAACGGTATGAGTTCCTCTCGTGTTCGCTCGGCGCCCAGGGCGAGGGCAATTGTGTTTAGTCGGTGGATGGCGTTTAGGCGCAGGATAACGTCGTCGTGCTTCAGCTCGTCGATGAGCACGGCGATGGGGTAAAGCTCGTCATTTTGATTCGCGTCCATGATTTAGGGTCTGGGGGTAGTTAAGTCTATGAGTGCGCGGTAGGGAGCTGGAAACGCGGGCGTGGTGTTGACGTACCTGGTTCTTGGTGAGGAAGCGAAGAGGGGTGTCAGGGCGCTGAAGGACCAGTCCAAGCTTTTCGAGCCACAGGCACCACCACTGCGCCACACTTGCAGAATGGACGGTGTTGTGGAAGAGATGGAGAAAAGCATTTCGTGGAGCAACTTCATCCAGTGCTCTGCTTAATATGCTTCTCTTGCGTTGCCATCTCTAGTGTCGTCTTACACGATTCTTGGAGCATTCGGCCATACTCGTGCTCTTCATGCTGCGCCACACCCCCTTGGGAAAGCACGATGCGATAGCCACAAAGGTTCTCTGTAACGTCACCCGGACTTGTTCGAGCTCTACTCGGTTGCTTACTGCATCTAGCCTGTCAGAGCTCACGTATCAGTGAAGAGCCCCAATAGCGCGTGCCAGAATGTCTTGTGACACAGTCTAGCGTCTTCCATCCGCCAAGGCTTCAGAACGGACCGTTCCTACCAGCAAGAAAACCCATCGTAGTATAGCCTTAACACCTTCGAGACAGAAACAACAGATGCGCTGGAATGGACGACATACACCCCCCGAGTCGCCTTGAGGGCCAGCATGTCCCCAAACTGAACACCGCTGGGTCGGAACGGGAACCGTTGCTTGGACGTCGCTCTTCGTCCACATCACAGCCGGTCCAGCAGCTACCCAAGCAGCTCACTACGCGGCATGCATTCGCTGTTCTTGTCACACTTCAGATCGGTTCGGGAATCTTTGCTTCGCCAGCTCAGGTCGACAGCAACGTGCCTTCTCCTGGAGTTGCTCTCTTCGTCTGGGCCTTGGGCGGGCTGCTATCATGGGCAGGAGCAGCATCCTTCGCTGAGCTTGGTGCCGCGCTGCCACTGAACGGTGGTATGCAGGAATACCTGCGCCACATCTACGGTGATACGGCTGCCTTCCTCATGGCCTGGGTGTACATCCTGGGTGTGAAGCCTTCATCCATGGCCATCCAAAGCATCGTCATCGCTGAATCTATAGGCTCGGTCACATCCAGTACAGGCGACTTGCCAGATGCCAAAATTCTCAAACTCATCGCTGCCATAACCTTTGTTTCCATGGTACTACTCAACTCCATCAATACTAGGTTCACAATGCGACTGAGCGAGTCCTTCACAGCCTTCAAGCTATCAACTGTGGCCTTGATTGTCTTGAGCGGGGTTGTTGCTGTGGTTGCTCACCTGATAAATCCAAACTCCTCATTTTCTGGACCTAGCGACTGGTACTCCCGCAATTGGTTCCAGACAAGACCGACAGTATCAGATGGCCATACCATCGACTGGGTATCCATGAGCACGTGGGGCCGTTACGGTCACTACTGCGCAGCCATATACGGAAGTCTTTGGGCGTACGATGGCTGGGATAATGTGAGCGCATGTCTCTTGCGCGCCAACAGTGCCGGCTGACGGCGTATTGCAGGCCAACATCATCGCGAGTGAAATCCGCGATCCAGGTCGTTCTCTTCCAAAAGCGATCAAAGCTGCGATGATCGTAGTACTCGGTTCGTTTGAGCTTGTGAATGTGGCTTATTACATCCTTGTACCTTGGGATAAACTGAGTAGCAACAATGCAGTAGCTGTCGCTGCTGCCACGTCTCTTCTAGGAAGACCTGCTGGCATTCTCGTCACTTGCCTTGTTGCTATCTCTTGCGCAGGATCCATCACTAGTAATGTCTTCTCGGTGGGCAGATTGACAATGGCTGCATCGCAGCGTCATTACCTTCCAGCAGTGTTCAGCAAGCGAGGCTTGCCGATGACACAGACGGCTGAAGCAGACGGCAACACGTCGTTCAGCCTTGACGCCCCTATGTAAGCCCCTCGGAGAGTATTGTATATCATGATTGACTAACACGAAAAACAGCTATGCCAACGGTTTGGCCTTGGTTGTGACCCTTGTCTATATACTGACTGGTAGTTTTCGGGCACTCCTGACGTTCGTTGGTATGGCTGAATGGGTCTTCTACGTAAGCACGGTGGTTGGACTGCTCGTACTTCGCCGCCAAGAACCCCGGATGGAACGACCCTACCGCCCGATCATTGTACTTCCCATCATCTTCGTCATCGTTGGTACTCTGGTAATCCTACGATCTGCACTATTTGCACCAGTACAGAGCGGAGTTCTGGTAGGACTTCTCATAGCTGGCGCCCTGATCAGCACGGTACAGAGTAGATCGAGCTCTTAACGATCGATCAATGGATCTGGTATCTGTGATGGACGCGCCTGCAGCACTTCACTCCCAATTCCCGACGGCATTGAACGGTGATGTGCCTGCAATTTGGTTCCTTGAGGCTCTAGACCTCTAATTATAGCTGCACTAATCTGTCTAACTTAGACAGTGGCGAAGTACTAAAACCTACTGAACTACTATCGCTAATGGCACGGTTAAGGTAGATGTGGAGCTTACACTGTGGAGTCGACGCGCTAAGCAAAGTTTAATTATCTAGCCCGATCGCAGACTAACTTCCCCGCAACTTAATTTCGACCTCGTTGCCGACATCGATGCGTTATCGATACAAGAGGCTTTCATGTTCATGATGGTGATCTTGTTCATATCTGCCAATCGCCTACATGCAATACACCCGGTGCCGCATCCCGCCTCGTTGGTAGCACTACCGCAGGTTGCCCTGGCCCCCAATCATGCGGCTTGCCCAATCAGGTACATATGGCTAATACAATGCCCATCTCTGTACAATGGTTGACGCTCGTCTTTGCCGGACATCAGCACTATGACGACGAAGCAGCATGTCCATCATTGACTGTCTTTCGTTACGAGACACGATCGTCGAGCATCCACGAGGCAAAAAGACACGGTCGCCGGAAATCGGTCTCGTGATAGCAAGCTACAGTGTACCTTGCAGGACGAATTCTAGGTCCCAAGATCGGGTTCTAGAGCGTCCCTGGATGTGGAGGACCGTCCGCTACGTTTGGCACACATACTATCCGTGTTCTTACATGTACTTTCGGGAGACGTTGCATGATTGAAGAAAGACTGAGATCACTCATCGTTTGGAAACAGAGTCTTCTTTCAGTGGAAGGAATCATATGTGCCGAGACCTTGCCTTAGGGCCTCAATTGCGTACTTGCACTAGCTAGTGAGTCGTTGATATCAGCATTCGAGTATTGTTGAAAGCCTTGCGATATCCAAACGCACACACATCAACGTCTCAACGCATTGCTTTCTTGTCAATCACACTGCTAAAACAACCTTTATCGATTTTATTGAGGACTGGAATGTTCTGCCAATGGCATTGGCTAGGCTCAGATATTCTCTTATTGCTCCGCAGATGGCCTGGGGTTGCGACGAGCCGAGACGGGACTCGGACTGTCGTGCAGCGTCATGCAGTGTTCACACACAATATACATGCCACAGTCAATGAACCAGGGACGAAAACAACCGCAATATAGGATACGAGAAGACAGATGGAGAAACTCCACGGCACTACCAAACCGCCAAGTGGCGATGAAGTACGGTGTCAAGCAAAGTATAAAGAAGGCAGAGTATGGACTCCAAATTGACCATCATCGGCATTAAGCAGCATCTCATCATCTTAACTTCGCTTTCATCAGCTCTTCATCGTCCAATAGTCAGCAAGATTCCAGAAGTCAATATGCGCTACTCAATCCTTGCCTTCGCTGCCGGCGCCGCTGCCGCTCCTTTTGCTTCCACTGGAGGAGATGCCCTCTGTCCCACTGGACTTTACAGCAATCCTCAGTGCTGTGCCACTGATGTCCTCGGTGTTATCGGCTTGAACTGCGCAGTTCGTATGTCTTCCTCTCCTATCCCTTCTGCGCATACAACAGATTATGCTAACCCCACAACCTAGCCGCTACCACTCCTGCCAACACTGCCGACTTCATCAGCGGCTGCGCTAGTACTGGTCAACAGGCCAAGTGCTGCGTGATTCCCGTCGCGGACCAGGACGTTCTTTGCCAGGACGTCAGCCCCGGTGCTGGTGCCCCAGGTGGCGGTGCTCCCGCTCCCGCTCCTAATCCTACCGCCCCAGGTGGTGGTGCTCCCACTCATACTGCTGGCCCTCCTGGTGGTCCCGGTGGCCCCGGTGGTCCCGGTGGCCCTCCCGCTTCTAGCTCTTGTGAGTCTAGCACCGCGCCTGCTCCTACTCCTTCCGACTGTGGCTGCGATGAGTAGAGCAACGAGGTGATGGAAGATGATAGCTAAGGCATGTAAACACGAGGCTAAGCTGGAAGACAGGAAGGAATATCTGAGGTAACCTATATGTAGCTGTAGCCATCGTCAATACAATCTGCAGCTGTAGCACAAAGCTCTCAGATCCTTTGCGACAGACTGGTGAAATTGATGCAGTGCTGTAGCATTTTGAGCTGTTCTGCTCCATAGATAACGGTTGACGAGTGCGAAGGAGCGAAGCCGGATAGAGCTTCGCCTGTGGCACTTGCTAAGTAGAGAAAGTGGGTCTCTAGAGTGGGGCTTTGCACTAGTAGACGTCGTTTACCACAATCTTGCCCTTCCCACCCTAGCTTCTAAATATGTGACACATCATTTTTAGTAAAGGGCTTTGTATAGAATAAGGTTGAAGTGTACAATCCAACAGCAAAGCATCCCAGCTGTGACGTCATCAAGATGCATCCTTGTCAGCCTCCCCAGATCCAACGACCCAAATCTATCCAATCATCCAATCCTTAGCACAAGCTATGAACACCCAAGTATTCCAGAATATCACATAGAACTGCCTGAACCAGGGGTAGTCGCGTTGGTGGCTGCTGACGTGGAGATTTGCCTCGTTTGCCTTCTGACTCTATTGGTTCTCGTTTTCGCGGCCAAGTTATTGCTAGAAGTACAGTAGAGCAACAACACCCGAGTACCACCAGCTGAAGAAAACCATCTATGTATTGCGCAGTATCCAGCCTATTTTGTCATGCCATATGCTTCAACGTGGCAGAACAACCTTCCCTTTTCGCCCTATCTCCG
Organism: Alternaria gansuensis; assembly: GCA_009289805.1. Taxonomy (NCBI): domain Eukaryota; kingdom Fungi; phylum Ascomycota; class Dothideomycetes; order Pleosporales; family Pleosporaceae; genus Alternaria; species Alternaria gansuensis. The sequence continues at coordinate 82,624 of WBOK01000022.1, read as the reverse complement.
AATGCACGGCACCTGGTTCACCTCGAAAAAAGCGATAAGCTATCCCGATTACAGTGCGATGGAAACTTCGGCAGGGGCCAAAGACCTTTAATAGGTTGAATCATGCAGCTTGGCCCCAAACGCACGCGCATGAGCTGCATCAGCCGCCCCCATTCGGGATTCGAGATGGTCGCACGTATCAGCAAGAACATGTGCACGACATGAAGATCCCCTTCAGCAAACTTTCCCTTTATCCTCCAACTTCGGTAATATCTAGCACTCTTAATACTCGCATTGCCTATCATGTCAGGAAGCCTCGAGCTTGCGGCGGGGATCTTCGCCATTATCGGCGTAGCTGATGTTATTGTACGAACGGGCCGGGAGGCTCACGGTTTTCTACGCGACATTGCTGGCGCTCCAGAGGAGATCGATCGATTGTGCGCTACGGTCAAAGAAACTACTCTCCTCACCGAGACCGTGAAACAGAGTCTGGATACGCTCGTTAGCCGGAAAAATGCCGATGCCATGGATCGAATCATAGCTCTGTTCGAGTCTGCGCTTAAGAGTTTGCAACGCGAACTGCAAAATCTGAGAGTACTAAGCGCTAGATTTAGAGGAGTGAGCAAGACTTGGAGTAGGGTGAAGTACGTCCTGGACGAGCGTAAGGTCAACAAGATATTCAACAATCTCGAACGGTCGAAGAGTCTACTCGCAAACTCCCTACAAATCGCAAGCAGGTACACATCTCTTCACGTCACAGCATGAACATGTACTCATAGAACTTCCAGACAAATATCTGATGACCAGCATCAAGAGATACTAACAACGCACAATACAAACCAAAAGCTATTGGCTTCGACTTGGCGGAACCAAGCCACACTAATTCAAGGGCAAGAACTTCTAGGGCGCTTAGCAGTCTGCCAATACCAGGAAACGAAGCGGACTTCCAAAGCCATGACGATCACCCACCAAGAGCATCTAAATGAGCATCAGAAGACTCGAGATGTTCTATCGGCAAAACTTGAGGATGTGATTGCCGCCAATTTTGAGAAATACCGCATATTTCGTGACAAACCCGCGTCAGCTAGGGATGTCTTCTTTTTCGGCGAACGGCGCGACATGATTATGGCTTACTTACTCATTATCAAACCGCATTTGGAGGTGGCCCTTGCACGCCTGCTCCACGATAGCATCGAAATGTTCCCGCCAAAGTACATTTCTTGGCTAGAATCCGAGTTTGACAACCTTGTAGCATCTGCGGCGCAGGAGGAAGCGGCAAAGCACCCGCAATCTTCTGCAACCCCTCTAGACCGTTGGCATTACTCTGAAGAGACTAAATCTCGTCATCTGACGTCATCTAGACATACCATAGGGGAATCAAAGTTCAAGTCTGATACACGAGAACCAAGTTACGCAAACCTCTACCTCAGCACACCAGCGATCGCTCATCGATCGACATATACACACACTACCGCGTTTGGCAGTCTGCGTTTGCAGACTTCACGCCGAGCCTTCAGATCGAAGTTTCACCGTCCAGATGAGGAGGCTAGCTTTACCTTCACCTGCGGTATTGGCCGGTCCATCCACGCCATCCATGCCCACTTTCTTCGCAATGTATCCGGTCCATTAAGCCCAGGACTCTGCGCCCAACTCAGTGTCTTTACATTGGCTGAGTCTGAGACCCATTACAACAAGCTTTTCGCATCTGCCAATGCTGAAGAGATTGACGATGCATTACGACGAGGCGTTATTTCTCCTTATGAGATCAACCGAGAAGGAAGAAATCTATGCCTATATGTAAGCTTTACTCAGTATACTTCAACGCAACGACCAGAAGCTGACCTGCATCTTGTAGTATGCTGCAGAGCATACGCGGGTAGACCTATTCGACTACCTGGCAAGCCAAGGCATCGGCGTATCAAACCTGAAGTAAGCCGAGTCTGGCATCCTGTAACAATCTTTTCTGACGCAAACCAGCCACGACGTTAGCTTAGTCGCAGGTCTTTTCATGCGCTCGATAGTCGATCACGACCGATTCGCATTCGAGAGAACCATCGATCACATCATCCCTCAGGTCTACGAGTCATCTTCGTTTCTATTTGAGACAACGATGAACATGCTGCTTTGGGACTACTACCAAGGAAGACCGCGTTCTCTACTGCGGGAGCAAATACAAAGATTGCAACAAGAGGGTCTCATATCAGACTCCGTAAGTCTGAATGACGACCCGTGGGACTGGCCCTCGGTATCGAGCATCATTGCTCCACTCTTCGAAATCGACGCTGCATATATCAACACGATGGGTAGTCTTGGCCGCAACAGAATCCAGCGTTGCTACTGCGTTATTGATCATGAAGGAAATCCTGGAGATCCAATCGCTGTCGAAGAGATCGCCAACGCGTTGATAAGAGCCGGTGTCGATGTACACCATCGCGACCATGATGGTTTGACGCCGAGTATGTACGCTAAACGCTGTGGCGCATGGGATGGATGGTGCAGAGCGCTTGCGAGGAATGGGCTGAGCATTGAAGATGTGGTCAGAGAAGACGAGGCAGAATGGCTTTTGGAGGACGGATGGAGAGAAGTCTTGCGGGAAAAGTATGGAGAGACGGGATAAGGTGTGATGGTGGGTCTTGTGCTGGCGCAGAGTATGTACGGGGGAGAGAAGCACATGATGTCATCATTTCTCTCCACTCGCAACTAGCGGTTAAGTTCGTCGACAATGTCCATACCGTTGACTCTCAGCCTCTTCTACAGATTCCTTCGCGATGACAAAGTCCTGCACTCTCTGTTCAAAACCCCGCGACGTGCTTGTTCGCTGCCAAGTTGATGAGTCGCAGAAATGGCATTTCGTCTGTGCCGGTACATGCTGGAAGTCGGTATCTGGTGGCGTTGAAGATGCAAAAGGCATGCAAGAAGAATACCCCTATTACCGATACGGCGGCATGGTGAGTTTGTGCACACAAAAAAAACTTGAGAGAAAGAAATCTGGCTGATTTGGGGTCGTGGGTAGTGGAAAGATAGAAGTGCCGATGGGCCGGTTAGCGCGAAGAAACCGAAGAAAGTCAAGGAGAGGCAAAGAGAAGAGATGAAAGCGAGAGAGAGAGTTGCGATGCAACTGATGTTGGAACAGGAAGATCGGATTAGGGAAGGGTAGGAAAAGTTCATATTGTTTCATCATTGGAGAGGGTCTCAAAGGCGCTAACTCTACGACGGTGTATCCAATCTTCAGACCAAGATTATATACTATACCGGAACTTCCTATTGTACAAATCGGTGATGTCCTCAATGGTATCCGTGTCAGTGTCTTGTGTGTGCGAACCTTGAGCTTCTTCACGATCGCGCTGAGCGTTCCGCCGCACGAGCAAGGCTCGTAAGCAAAGCGCAAGCACCATCTGAGAAACTGCGCATCCTAGAAACATCTTCACGCCGGTCTCGTACTTGGGAGCTTCTTTAGTTAAGAAGGCTTGAGGACCTAGAGTGGGTGATGTTAGGAATGGCGGTCTTGAGATGGGTCGACAATGCTGCGGAGCTTACCGATGATATTACCAACGCAGTACCCCAGAAAGACGAAGGCTGTGCTTGTGGTTCGCTTTGTATATCCGGCTACGTTCGATGCAGGCAGTTGGAGGGCAATGACTAGAGCGCCAACGAACGAGCCGGTCTACTTTCGTTAGCGACTTATTGTGGAGGCTGTTACATGTATACTACATACCAAGTAGTAGCCCGCCAAGCACCCAGCCACGTTGGTGCGCGGCAACTGCCAGATTAGGCACGTGCCTATTATTGTGGGACCAAGGTAAAGAGCCATAATGTATGTGCGCGCGTTCGGTAGTCGAGAAGCGAGGAAAGGACCCGTGAAGACCCAGAATATCTGAGCGAAGCCCTGTGGAATCCCGTACAGCGTTGTTTTGAGTGGATCACCTCCTGCTATGTCCTTGACGATGAGCTTGCCGAAATTCGCATTACCACCGTTGATCATCTCGTTGAGTAGGACGAATAGGAAAAGTATCCAGATCTGCGGGTCGGTCAAGGCTTCCCATACCTGCGATAGCTTGATCTTGCGGTTGTATACTCCAGTGCGGTTGCTGGCGGCACGGGCGATCAAAAGAGCCTTCTCCTCCGTGGTAAAGCTCTTGGCTGTCATAATGTTGTTCGGTAACCTGAAGAAAAGCACTAGGGACCAGAGGATGGTCATGCCTCCACATATGATGTAGATAATCTTCCAGACGACGAAACCCTTCGCGTATCCGACGCCGTAGAAGAGAAGACCACCAGTGGCGCTACCGACGCCGTTAAAACAGTAGAACATACCCGCTCTTGCAGGCTGCTGCTTCCCCACGTACCACATTCCAATGATCTGCAGGGGTAAGGATACCGAGTCAATGTACGCGTTACATGCACAGCACGGGTGTATGACTTACCATCATAAATGCAGGAGTTACAACACTCTCGAAGACGCCAAGAAGAAATCGCATGGCAGCGAAGCCCGCAAAGTTGTGCGTCGCAGCTGTGAGCAACATGACTGATCCCCAGCAAAAGCAGTAGATTGACACAACTAAGCCAACCGGAAAGTGCTGCGCAAGGTATGCAGATGGCCATTCGGCCAACAAGTAGGCGAAGTAGAAGATCGATGCCAGCCAGGAGTACTGCTCGCCGGTGATACCAGTGGTCTCGAAAAGATCGAAGACGGCGGAATAGCTGATGGCTTGCTTGTCGATGAACTGGAGGAAGAAGGTGCCGCATAGTAGTGGTAACAGTAACAGGTCGACTTTCCTAGAAACCCGCTTGTTTGCTTCGCTGTCTTCGAGGAGCTCTGCCAAACACTCTGAGGTGATGTTGTGTTGCCTCAGGTATAGGTTCGCTTCGTCAAGGTCCTCGACTTCGCCTTCGATACCGCTCTCTTGCTTCTTGAGAGATTTGCCGTCGATCTTGCTTAACTGGAGTTCTACATCCTTTGACATGGACAGTGCTTTATCGTCGCCCTTGGTGGCGTTCAGTTCGGGTTGCATCATGGAGAACGAGGATTACTGAGAGCAGGTCTGCTTTGTGCCTGAGGCTCAGGTATTATATCAAAGCCAGTTCGTAAAATCCAGCACAATCTTGGAAGCCGCACTGCGTGACGAGTTATCCCGCTTCATCGGCCACGAGGTTCCGATTGCGCATGGGCAAAAGCCGCAAAACATCTGCGGGTATCGATAAGAGGGTATCTAATAGCGGACGTCAGCTTTCCAATCATGTTGTCTGGAAAATGCTTCCAGTTCCCGTTCCTATCTTGTTATCAGATGGAATAGCACTTTCTGTACAAGCTAGAAACCAAAACCTGGGGTAGGAACTGGAGTTGTGGGTCGCTACCCCAATTAGCGATAGAAGGATGCAGGACGTATAGGAAAATCACAGCACCATGACGGCTCAATGTCGGCAGTGGCAGGCATATGTGCGACACAGTTAGTGTCCCCCGGCGTCTGTAATGTGGTGGTGCAGGCAGGATTCCCGGTTAGACTTCCGTTGCCGACTCGGCAATACCTCGGCTGCATGTCGTTGCCGTCGGTAGGTACATCTCCGTCCTGGAACGCCTATCTTTTTCCCCACCTGTAGGTTATACGAGAGCTCCGAAGACGGCAATTTCCAAGCCAATGCGAACTGCATGATGAGCGACATATCATGCCACCTGATTAGATTATTTTCTGCTGCAATCCTTCTCAGATCGCTTTTTGAGGATTTTGTTATTCAAACACTCGATGCTGTTATTACCGTGTCTATACGAGAAACAGTAAACAAGAAGGACGCGCCTGCCGCTCCACTGAACGCTTCGCAGGCGGTCGTATGCAATGGAATGGTTCATTGCTCCGGCAGCCTTGCGATTGAGGAGAAGATCATGCGAATCATCCCTGGAGGTGTAAAAGTCGAAACGGTAGGGGTCGTGTGGATACGCTGAGGATGTTGTCGCTCCTGTTAACGAGATTTTGTCGCAAGCCAAACTATGAATATAAGCGTAAAAGAGCGAATCAAGATACATTTTTAACTTTCTGACAGACCTGAAACGCTGTCGCCTATTTGTGATGCACATTTGAGAGCCGCCAATATATGTGTAGTATTACTGCTGAGACAACTCAACCTTAGACCACCAGAAATCACTTTCCTCCTTCGCATAAATGTCATCAATCATGATGGCCGGCTCGCCGATTGTCTCTCCACCAATCAATTCCGTGTTATCCCGCCCAAAGATCATTACCTTGGGATCTGCTCTATCATAGCGTTTCCAATCGGTTCTATTGGCGTACGAGCCGCCAAGCGCATTTGGAGAGCCAGTGCATATGAAGCTAGTGACGTACGCATGCAGAATACCCGATAACTCGTCCTGGCTCTTGGATTGCGCGATAAAGGAAGGATCCCTTACTTCGTAGAACATGTTGTCTGCGTGACGAGCTCCATGGATGATATCTTGTCTCATTGCCCAGTGATACAGATACACGGGTGTGTCCTGACTGGCAAAGAAAGCTGTTTGACGAACTGGGGCCACATATGCATATTGTGCATAGGCCGCCTCTATACGCTTGTACATGTGCCCGACACCATACTCAAGTCGCGTTTCTTTGTAGATAGATTCGGGCACCTCGCTCGGATCAGGATACAAGCGATGTATTGTTTGTACATCCTCCTCGCTCATCTGCGGCAGTAAGGTTCTCCAGAAATCCAGAAATCCCGAGGAGGTCGACATCTTCTTATTCACATATAGTGAGCCTTCGTTGCCTTGGAAGCCGGTCATGATTGGCATTTTGTGCCATTTCCCTGTGCGCCAGGCATCGATTGGACGACGTCGAATGATCTCATCGTCGATTACTGGTTGGAATGCCCAACGCAAACTGGGGTTATACTTTTGGAATACTTTTGTTTGGGCTTTGGCGATTGCAGAGGTTGGAAGTTTACGGAGGTGACTGAATATTTCTGAATCGGGCAGGGATTCCGGAATCTCAAGTTCGTTTAGGAAGTCGTCAAACTGCATTTCGTGGATCTCCGCATCTGGATTGCGGACTGCGCGGGATGTAGGAGCACCAGATTCTATGACAACACGGTGGAACTTGGGCTTTACGCCCTCCTCATAGTTCAGAAGATGATGGCCAATCTAGAGCAATGTTAGTTCAGCTGATCGAGACGAAGTCGGGCTCCATACTTACAGAATGTGCGCCGGCTGAAAGTCCTACAAGCGTCACGTTGTTTTTGTCACCTCCGAAGTGCTGAATATTTTTTTCAACCCAATCCAATAAGCAGATCTGATCCTTTAAACCTAAGTTGAGCGCACCTTCTGCGGCGCTCAGCTTTGATGGTAGAAATCCCAGGGCTCCTATGCGATAGCCGAATGACACTCCAATGAACGAAGGTTCAGACCATCCAACCATGGAAGCAGTATCGTGCATCGCGGCGTTTCCCCGATTGAAAGCCCCTCCATGAATGTATACTGCAACTGGCAGCGCTTTTGATCCATCGTGTTGAGCTTGCCGGAAGATGTTTACTGTGAGGCAGTCTTCGCTCTCCTCGAGCGTTGGTCCAAGCACGATGAATTGTTGCGCTGGAGCTCTTGGGCCGAAATTCGAAGCATCTATAGTCTCGTGACTTGGAGCTACCCCCTCTGGTGGTCGGAACCGGCGTTCGCCTGTTGGTGGTAACGCATAGGGAACACTCTTGAAGGCTTCAACCGCACAAGGATAACCACCATGTAAGGTGGTACCTATAACAGTACCTTGAGGGAGTTGCACCTTAGGTCTCAACATTGAGTTAGAGGCTGTTTCTCTTCCTGTTATTTTGTCAATATGCGACATGTCCATGCAGCTTACACTAGGTCTTTCGACATACCTTCGAAACTTGGGTAGAGTGCTTAAACGATTGACTGAATGCAGTATGTTGTTCCGCTGATACGATGTTGATTCGATGCCGGCATAATACCATTTTGCTCATGTTCTTAGATAGCGGCTGGAGTGCTGCCCCCGGCATCGGCAATTGCCCCCACCTTTGCCTCAACAAGCTTTATGGCAATCAACTCCACAACTCGCTTCTGTACTGTACAGCCTGCAGCGATTTTCCGTGATGCACACTTGTCGTATGGCTTATCCGTTGGGATTCATCCCGTCAGTTCGGGATGGCGCCTAGGGCGGCTCTGAGTTGATAAGAGCTTGTTGACACATTACCTACATCTTGTTCGGCAGATACTAACCCAGACGTCGGCAATATGCCGGCTCGTCTACCCATGACCTTATCAGTGTCGGGCGTATGAGCAGGGAGAGACCAAGAGATATATCCCATTGTTGGGATAACGGCTTCCGGGGCTTGGGCTATCTGGATCATAAGACCCAAACGCTCCTCCCCCTCCCCAGCTCGGCAAATGTTGTGAGGTCCCATCGAAGAAGAATTTGCTAAAAAATCTGTGGAACTCAGTGCGCATGGAAAATGGTTATTCAGCCGATTTCTAGCATATGGTGAAGTGTTAGATGTAATTGAAACAACGTACTTGCGCGACGACGGCTTGAGACAAAGGCTTCTAACGTTGGTGTTCGAACGGACCGTTACGAGTGATTCTTTGATGCACGTGGTTCGCATTAGACACGCCAACACCACGTATGCTAGAATTGTGCAAGCTCATCTTGGCGGAGGGCGCTGATCCGCATGAGCATGTGACCGCAAGGTTCGGATACCAGACCAGTTCCTAATTGGCACTGCTACTCAAACAGATAAGCTGACAATTATGCAGAGCAGAATACCTCTCATCATTTAAGACCGCCTGGGAGCTAATCTTGGGCAAAGTCGTGGACGAGGATGCAGCGCAGACGCTGAAATCGATGTTTAGCGACCCGGACCTACTGAACGAGCTTTACTTTACAACCCTTCATCGGCGGGTCCTTGGACTTCCAGTCTGCGGACTTCAAAACATGGATGAGATGGCCGAACATGATATGAACGTTTTCGACGCGATAGGACGAATGCCTTTACACTGGGCTCTGGTGCGCAACGATACCGCTACCGTTCGCAGTCTTCTCGATAGCGGCGCTGACCCAAACAAAGCTGCTGAGCGCTCGGGGTGGACATCGATGCATTTCGCAGCCCGTGCTAGAAATCTCGATCCGGAGATTTTTGAGGCTGCTATTAGTCCACAATGCAGACATTGATGCACGAGTTTGTCATCTCCAAACGCCATTGTCAAGAGCGGTCAGGCATGGTGCCGAAGCTACAAGGCTTTTGGTCAATGCAGGAGCTGATGTGAATCTGCAGTACAATCATGATGGATGATATGCTATGCACTTAGCTGCCTGGACTGGTCAAGCGGAGTCTACGGAAGTTTTGCTCGAGGCAGGAGCAGACCCATCGCTTCAGACAACATGGGGAGGCAACATCGTAGCAATAATGCAGACGAACGGACCAATAGAAGTGTTGCAGGTCTTCGACAGATGCTGAACAGCCCTCAGACCTGCTTTTGAGAAGCACGGCCGAGGTATGCCTCGAGGTGACCTACAAGAGTTCCGTCGAGAAAATTGTATGCCGCCGGTGACTGACGAATGGTGGACATTGTGGGTAGATTTGGTTGATGATCTCTGCGCGCTGGGGTCGATCAGCAATTATGAAGCTCGGAGAGGTGATGATAAAAACGAGGACTTTAGCGAGGTGAGCGACGACAACAGCTTATGGGAAGATACTTTGGAGAATATATGAGTACTATAACACAGAGTGAGGCCGCGATCGTCTTCTGGCCTTCCGGCTTAGCTAATGTAACGTTTTATGGGGTGAGGACGTCAATTATGCCATTTGTGTTGTCCTGGTGCTCCTCCCCCACTGCGTGAGCACTTTCCACACATGTATCATAAGAAATACGTCATGTATGTAAAACTGCAACCGTCTTGCGCATAGTTACTGATATACTTTTGCCACTGCTAGAAGCTCTAACAACAATGTACACCTATTCCCTTATTAGACCCTATAATAATTGTTACTTTATAGGGTCTAGAGTACGATATTTATGGAGACTTGCAGGCCTCTTTACTTAAGTAAGGATTTTATACACGCTAAGAAAGCGCGTACTTTATACTAAGCGGCCTGTATTGTACACATGCGCTATGCCTAAGATGCCCTAGCTGTGGCGCCTGCTTCTCGAAGCTTCTATGCACGCGCGCTGCGCCTTCTTGCTAGCGTTAGCTATCTTTTTTTAAGGACACCAATCAGCCAGCCATGCATGCATTTCCCTCATAATGACTTGGCACCCCATGCCACTAGCAGCTTCACCACCGCTTCGTGCCCCCCATCTGAAGCCACCTGGAGTGCGTTGCCGTAGCGGCCACCCTGCGCGTTGACGTCAGCGCCCTTGTCGAGCAGCATCTTTATCACCGCTTCGTGGCCTCCAGACGAAGCCGCCTGGAGTGCGTTGCCGAAGTGTCCTCCCCAGGCGTTAGTGTTAGCGCCCTTATCGAGCAGCAGCTGCACTACCCCCTCGTGGCCTCCATCTGAAGCTACCTGGAGTGCGTTGCCGTAGCGGCCACCCTGCGCGTTAACGTCAGCGCCATTGTCGAGCAGCAGCTGCACTACCGCCTTATGGCCTCTAGACGAAGCCACCTGAAGTGCGTTGCCATAGAATCCATTCTGCGCGTTGACGTCGGCTCCCTTGTCAAGCAGCAGCTTTACTACCTGTTTATGCCCATTCTTTGCCGCCAACAGCAGCGGTGCTTCGTCGTCATCAGCATTTGTGGCCTGTATATTGGCCTTTTCCCTCAGCGACTTTTGCGCCGTCGCCTCTTGGCCATGTCGGGCAGCCCACAGTAGCGCTGAGCGTTCAGAGTGTTGTACATTGTAGCGGTACAGGTAACTATCTAGGAGACGATAAAGGCGGCGGTTGGCTTGTGCGACGGCGTTGATATCTCTCTCGGATCCTAGGTATTCTGATATATCTCGGAGCAACTCATTTGGCAGACCAAGCAGTGGCATTGCTGGAGTAGCACTTGTCTGCTTTACTGAATTCAAGGTAGTGATGAAAACAACCGCCTAGCAAGCATTATAAGCAGAGGTGAAGCAAGCAAAAATTCCTAGCACCTTACATACGTAGAGTGTTCTAGCTAAAGCGTAGAATGTGTATTATATGCGTGTAGAGACAAGGTGAACTCAAGCAATATTAGTCTCCCTACCTGAATTAGGGCGGAGAGATATGAAGTGTAGTTGTAGGCGCTGCAGTTTTAAGGGACTACGCTCGGAGAGCTATCGCACAGGTAAACTATAGTTATATTCGATTGAGAAGAGAATTAAGATATATACCGAGTTCGGCTCGGAATAACTGTCCGATAGGTTTAGGGGTTGCAACGCGTACAGTGCGCTTGCGCACGTGACCGAGATACCATCAAGGAACTCACCAAATGAACTTCAGCCCATCACACTTACTAGCACCTGGTAGTCAGAATATAATACAACCAATTCCATGATAGTAGCAATAGAGGAAATGGGTATACAGTATGGCAAGTATCTAATTCAGGGACGATGATCTCTGCTGCTAGTAAAGATGTGCTTCTTAGTAGCGAGTTGCAACGTACACTGAGGAAGAGTTTGCAGATAAGGAGACCCGTATAGGATGCAAACTAGCAACATGCATTCGGGCCTACAATATGATGATTAGAGAGGGGTAAGATGAACAGAGGAACTTTGCCGGGGGAGTTACCCCGAGAAGGGGAGATGCGACCTGTAGGTCCGCTGGTTGGCTGGTAATTCCATCGAGGGCTGTGTGGATTTATACATATATCTTAGGGGTGTGTACCAATATAGTGTTGAACTGATCTGTTGTTCTTTGTGGGTCCCAGTGCATGTTCAAATCGCTTGTCAGGCGTTATTTATCCTCTTTGAACACTTCACTTTTCCCTTCACCTTGCCAATAAGTATCTTTCTCTTGATCTTCCTCCATCGTATTGCCACTTGATATTGTACCGATATCCCCAAGTCTTTTGATTGGATGCGTGATACCCATGTAGATTTGGGCAACGACGATCAAACCTTCGCACGGTCCTGCCTCAACAACTGTGCGGACAATGTTGGACGGTGTTTCTGTGCGAACGCAACAATTAAACACTGCATCTAAGCTTGCTAGTTGAATGAACGAACACAATTTGAGAGATCTAGCGATTGATTGTGTCACGTTCTCGCTGTTTAGGACCTCAACTGATTTCTCTACGATATGCAAATCAGCAATACCCCTGTCGTCGAAAACGCTCGGACTCCGAGGAAATTCGCAAGACTATCATCGCTCACCCTCTTTGTGTTAGGGCACTCCGTTCTGGCCTGTGTAGGTAAGTAGCTGGGTTTAGTCCGGCCCCACATGAACATCCGATCGGTGCGATGCGCTGGCTGTGACGCGCTTTAAAAAAAAGGCTTCGTTCCGCCTCTCCAGCGTCAAGCTTCATTCCACCTCTCCAGCGTCAAGCTTCGTTCCGCCTCTCCAGAGTCAAGCTTCATCCATTGAATCTCCTGTCGATCAAGCAACTCTTGACATTCTTGAGTATATATCAAAGCATCCACGTTGTTGTCACGTCCATCTGCAACTGAGACATTGAACTTCATTATTGTTGCTTTTCAGCTCGCTTCGGAGTGTCGAGATATCGGACTTGATTGAAATATGCTGCAAGAGCCGAACATGGATACAAAGGTCGCCTCAATCGACAGAGACTGGGAAATATGAGGTCGAGGTGGTACAGAAGGGCCATGGAGGAGCGGAGGAAGGACTAGAAATTGAAGGTGTGGGGAAGAGATGTAGGTTAAGAGTGGTCGCTATCGTCACTGCGCCTTTCGTACGTTCGTCTGTTTCTTTGCTTTCTACCATTGTTTTCTTGACGGAGGAAATCCATAAATTTCATGCTAGCTCTTCCTAATGACCTAAGCCATCTAACTTTCTCTTTTCGTCTCCGCTCTTGACGCAATAATTGTCTCTACCGCCCTTCTAACTTTATTCCGCGACCTTGATAGTGCTGCCCACTACAATAGATTGAAGGCATATACTTGCTTGCCTCAAGTGCTATTTAGGCTAAGTTGTTTAATGTTTAAAGCTAAAACTCATTACGCCAGCTGGGCTTGCTATCTTTTTTTGCTAGCTTAGTAGTTTGTGTGACAGTAGAGACAACACAAAAATTAATCATTAGGCACGCCCCTCAGGGTATGGTACGTAGTAAATCTTATTTTATTAGCAAATGTTTGTATTCGTAATTTGTTTAGTTTAAGAAAGAAAATTTTCTTAGTAGAAAGTTATTTGTTACGTCGTATCGTAGGGTACGGGTGTTGGAGTGTATGAAGACATACTGCTATGAGGGCAGGAGATCACTGGTGGGTAGATAGAGCAAGAACAAGGTTGGTAAGATAATAATCTTATTGTAAGTTAAGTATTAAAGACTATTAATAGAAGAAGACGCCTAATTAATAGTACAGTACAAGAGTTAAGTTGTGGAGTAGATAGATAATAAATAGTGTCCTCTTTCTACGATCCACGGAACAGGATATATACCTCAAGATTAGGTGGTTGAGCACTGACCTAGTGTGCAGTAGGGTATCACCCTGTGCACCGGCACAGTAGGAGTAAGTTTGGCCAACATTTTATGCGTAGAGATTCACGGAGGGCATCTAGGCATTAGCTGGTGATATTAGGCCTGTCTAAGGAGGTATCTTTGCTAGCTTAGTGACTTGGAGGTAGTGCTGTAAGTGAAGTGACTTTTTAATTATATGAGGCTTTACTGATCTACGTTAATGTCTTGTTCTTATAAAATATAGTCTATATTGATCTATATATTAGTAGATTTGCTGCTTTACTTGTTTTTCTTTTCTTAATCATTAAGCACAAACACACCACTTCTCTTAAACACATTTAAGTCGTAGATTAGTTTAGTATTGTTACTTTCCTTAGCTTCATACTTATAATAATGTTCAGTTGAAATTTTGGTAGTGCTCGTTTTTGTAGTACTCTGCAAAAGTTATTACACTACTTGTAGTGATCGATTTAGCAAGTTCAAAAACGGCACGCTCGTAGCGATAGGCGATATGCGCAGCGGAAATTAAAGGTTCAACACAATCTGCAACGGCATTATCGTAACTAGGTTCTTCGGGAGCTACCTATATGTATGCTGACCTAGACAGATCAACTTCGCTACCATATCTTTGTGTAATACATTCCATGAGACTGACGTGAAACAATACAACCAGTGGTGGAACGTAAATGAAGAGATTATTTTCAATAATTCAGCGCAAGCGAGGTCTAATATTTCGTAGAAGGAATGGTAGAGCCACTGTAGTAGAGCCTGTTGGTGGTTTTGCTCATCTAGCCATTTCAGCCATGTTCTATCCACTACTAGCAGAGAGCACACCAATACAGTCTAACGTTCACAACACCGCGAGTATTTCTAGTGCTGTGGTTGAAGGAGTCGCAGGGAGTTCAATTTTTGTGGCTCTGGTGGTTCGGGCTACACGGAGGAGGAAAGCCCTGCGTTCCGCCCAATCGAACACAGGTATTGCCCTCGAGAAGGAAGACCTCGCCTCTGTATCGCTAGAGCTCGCTGTGACGCTCATACTTGTAGAACTACCTGAACAATTATATCTTGCTGAATTAGATGGGAGACAGACCGTTCTGATCAAAGACCTGTATTAGCAGGTGTAAGGTTCACAACCTTTCTTCCACTTACCGAAGAGCACGCCAATATCATCCATCGACGAGGAGTTCACATGCGCGACTTTTAGAATACAACGGTTAAGAAGCCTTCGCACTATCGGCGGCCAGAGTGAGCAGGAAGCTGAGGAGAGCAAGAAGACCCCGTAAATTTGCCAAGAAATTGCGACTAGATAGGGCCGAAAGGACCGGGCCTTGAACTCCCCACCAGTTGGTGATTAGGTGTCGGGCCGTCCCCGGCGCCAAGCCGGGGGTCAGGGTCCTCTGTTCCTTAACTCCCTGCATGGTAGGTTGTACACGAGACACAACGAGACCCACTCGGATCAATAAGCAGAGTAAAAATGCCTCGCAGACGATGTACGACCCCAGATACGAGAGCTGGACTGCTTCGCCCACTTCACAGCTATAGGTCCGAATGAAAATTAGAGCACCTTACGCTTACGCACGCTCAAGTCGGTCGATTTCGCAACACTATTACGGACGGCAATTACTCCTAGATCGAGCTCGACATTCTATGTGCAGGTTGTCAGCAGAGAAGTGCTCGAAGATACAGGACACATAGCAACCTCATGATTGATGGCCTTTGAAAACATGATAGCATCGTGGCTCGGAAACGGTGATCTGCCGCATGGCAATATAGCAAAGATGTGAATAGATGGGCAGTTGGTCTAGTACTGGTGTAGCTTGTCGCTGAGCGAAAACCCCAGATCGACAAAGCATGGATCGAGTGACCATGTAGGGCTACAGGAGGGGG
Source organism: Alternaria gansuensis (assembly GCA_009289805.1). Classification (NCBI taxonomy): domain Eukaryota; kingdom Fungi; phylum Ascomycota; class Dothideomycetes; order Pleosporales; family Pleosporaceae; genus Alternaria; species Alternaria gansuensis. The sequence continues at coordinate 67,226 of WBOK01000022.1, read as the reverse complement.
TCACGATCGAATGTTACTAAAGTAGGGTTCTTTGGCTACAAATCGAAAAGACCGCGAACATGGCCACCAGCAATGGAACACAAGACACCGACGAGCAAAAGCGGGGACAAGAAGAGCTTGGAAAAATTAGGATAACTATCCGAGACACGATCCATGCTGCCCTCGCTGGTTGCAAAGTCTAGTCTATTCAACACGAGCTGCATAAGACCGTGACATACGACTCCTCTCTTCGAGAAACAGTTTCTGAAGTGCTGGTCATGAGAGCAGATGAACAAAGACATGAGCGGCCGGACTTATTGGACCCATCCGCCCACGGAAGGGCTGTTAAGTTCAGCGATGATTCGGTCCGTGCAAACGAAAGGACCAATAAAACCTGGCTTAGGCGGTGGACATGTCCACGTCTTCTACTGTGGTACCCCCTGGAAGTGTTCAATCGTCTCCACCCACCACGCCACCCCGCAGAGCGTACTAGTGCGTAATCTATACGTCCTACTCTTGCTAAATTGCTGTGTACAAGCTATCAACTAATTTAGATTTAATTTTGTCTGTATTTAGAACACTAAGTGTATTTTACTAAGAGAACCACTTAAGCTCGGGCCCCTAGTAGCGAGCCAACCTAGAGGTGGGCCACCCCACCAAGATCGCGAGTTTTTTTTGAGTCGCGATCTCAATACAACTACACAATCATACTTGCCACTCTAAGTACATAGAACTAAATGTACAATTGCTAGACAGTAGGGTCGCTTTTTTAGCTACTTTAGCACGCGTTTTGGGTGTCTTAGTAGCTGCTAAAGCTGCTGTTAAAGCTGCTGTGTTGTCTATTGCGAGTTTAATTACTTATTAAGCTTAAGTTAAACTTACTTTCTAGCTGTTGCCTTGAAGGCTTATTAACTTAGTGTTATAATTATCAAGTTTCTTATCTATAAACGCGTAGTTTGAGTATTAGCTGTTAATATTACTTTGCCTGCCTTAGTAAGAATTACTTAAGTAGCCCATAATTGTCTTTTTGCATATTAAATTAGCTTACTTAGCTTATAGAAATCTCAAGACTATGTTAGTATTATAATCACTGTTATACTACTATAATCCTGCTGCGTAGGACGTAGTAAAGTTATAGAGCGAGTTTATAACTAAGTTAATTATAGTACTACTTATAAATTGTATAGAGCAATTCTAGTTGCTTGCTACCTTGCCTATATTACTTGCTTTTTAAGGTCTTGCAATTTAGCCTTATATTATAAGTTTATAAAGTAGCGTTTCCTAATAGGCTTAGCGTTACTAACTGCGGCAAAGTTACTAATGTATTAATAATAGACTTTTCTTGACAATAAAGAATAGTAAAAAGTCTAATAGCTATAAACTATAGAAGGAGAAAGCTAGTAGCCAAGTAGTATATAAAGTAAGTAGATTTTATTAGTGTAGTAAGTTTATATAACTAAACTTAATATTAGCATAAAAGCTATGCTTGTTAAGTATAAAAAACAAATTGCTGAGTAGTAAGAATAAAGCTTTTAGTAAAAAAATACTACGTCACTACTCTAAACTTATACTATTACTTATTTAACTATTTTTTATTATTATAAATTACTGATTTAGCAGAAACTGCAACTTAAACTAAGTAATAAAAAAGTAGTTTCTATTAAAATTATTACTAAGCAAAGTATACAACTGTTAGCAGGGATATACTTAATTGTTATAACCTACTTATAGTCTTTTAGTAGTTCTATATAAGCTTTGTAATTATAAGCTAACGCAATTACGCGTAAGTTATTACAAACTTTAAGCACAATTCTTGCTTTATCTATATTATAGATATTATAGTAGCTTCTGGCTTCGGCCTTTTGAGACAACCTTTTGATGTAACTATACATTTTGTAGACACCTTTTTGGTAAAAAAAGATTTATTGCTAACAACAGGTATCTAGGCTTATGCCCCCTTGTTTGGCATTACCAGCACGTAATTAGTGTGTCGCATGTTTAAACAGAAACAAAGATACGCAATATCCTTTTAACTAACTAATTTAACTAATAACTATTTACTAATAACCGCAACTTTTATTATCTGTATTATTATTCTAGTAGTGTTGCAGTTGCGGCGTTTCTAGTATATGCCTATACTTAGATGTAAACATACAACAACAGTATTACTATCTAAGCACAGCTTTCTTATCTCTAAAGGCAACTTATAAAATTCTTCTTCTTATTAGTTTGTTCTAGCTGCTTAATAGCTATTTTAACACGCTCTTGCTTCTTATAAAGCTATTATAAAGTCTCTTTACTAAAGTTATATTCGCGTAGAAGAAGATTAGTAAAGTAATATACTATTACTGTACTTAGACTATTAATATACGCAACGTATTTAATAGACTTGCTGCTAAATAAGCTTTTTACAACTTTTATTATAATTTTAATATTTATAATACTAGACGTATTAATAAAGCATTAATAAATAATAAAATTTAATCTTTACGTTTATCTAATTACTATAAAAGCTACTACTAATAGCTCCTCTTTAACTAACTAGGAAGGCCGCTTAATAAAAGTTAACGCAGGCTTTATAATTTACTACTATAGCTTTCTATATAGTAACTTAGTAAGGTCTAACTTTACTTAATATAAGCTATTAGTCTTTATGTTAAATAGAAAGAAAAATAGTCTAAGTATTATATTATTTATATATAAGTTGTTTGTATGTAGTACTATATAGTATAAGAAATTTTAAAAGTAAAAAGTAGCAAGTGAAAAGCTTTAATAAAGTATTACAGGCTTCTGCTATAGTAATATACGTGTCCTTACCTTCTTTTACCTTTTTTACTTTTATTACAATCTTATTGCTAGCTATAGAGTAGCAATTACTGTTAAATACGTTTTAATTAGTGTTATTTTTTTAGTACTTTTAGCAAATTTTTTAACTTTAATTTTGCTTAGTAGTTTAAGCTTTTCTACTTTAAGCGCTTAGCGCGTAGACCTTATTTACTTACTGTTTAAATCTTATTAACTATACATAATCTTTTTTTTAATTTTGCAACTAATTAGTAGAGGGTAGTTGCTTTTTACTTTTTTAGAAAAACCATTTTAACTACAACAACAACCACTACCCTTAACACCTTAAAAATAAATAAATAAAAAGAGCTAATAAAATACTAAGTTTAATTAACTTACGTAAGCATAATGAAAGCAAGCTTTAAAGTTATAAATCTTATTTCTTTATAGTTTAATTAGAAAAAATGAAAAATAGGAGTTGCTTACGTAAGCATTAATTACGTAATATATTAGTAAACTTAAAGTATATGAAGTAAATTCTGGTATTTTAACTTACTTTATCTATAGCTTCTTCTTTTTAGCTTATAATTTATCTTTATTTGAATAGTAAGTACATACTTTATATTTATTACATAAGCTTATTACTCTAAATATTAATTTACTAAAAAATGCTTTTAAAAATATTACTACATGCTTAAAGTTAAATTATATAGAAAACTTAGCTTTTTTACTTACTTTTATACTAGAACTAGATTGTTTTATTAAAATTTCTTTTAAGGTTTGAAAATTACTTAGTAAAAACTTTATTAAATTATGTAGGAAATAAAATTAAAAGTTAAAAAAGTAAAATTAATGTTAGTTTCATAAAAAAGCTTATAAAGTTTGGTAAAAAAAGTAGCGTTTTTATATTAATTTGTTAGAAAATGTTACTTTTAAGCCTAAAAAAAACTTATTATTATTGTGTTTAAACTAAAGTAAAAACTTTAATATCTTTAAAATATAGATTTAAAATAACTTATATATTAACATAAATTCACAATTAAGTAATTTTATAGTGCTAAGATAATAGGCCCTTTTCTATATGAATTTAAGTTACTTTTAAGACAGTTAGATTTTATTTAAAGTATTTAATAGTTGTACTATATAATAGCTATAGTGTTACTTAGCTACTAAAGAAGCTATAGGCTAGCTTACTAAGTATTAGTAAGCTATTTTGTTTTATAATTTAAATAAATCCTAACATCAAACCTTTTATTATAATTAATTAGTTTATTATAGTAAAAATTTAAAATTTTTACACTAAAGAGATTTACTAGCCTTATTTAAAAATTTATCCTTTTTAGCTCTTTTTATGCGTTTAAAATAAAGTTATACTAAAATTAATTTTAACTCTTTTCTATCTCTTAATTTAGGCGAAGTTGCAGGGGCAACTATGCTGACTAAGCAGCCTTTCTTAAAGAAAAAGTTCTTGGCTTTTTAAATCACTTACTCTTTTTGGTATAGCTCTTCTAGTTATAGATATATAAAGCTTTAAAAACAATAACTTTTTTAATTAGCTTTAGCCTTTTAAGACAACCTTTTGATGTAACTACACATTTTGTAGACACCTTTTTAGTAAAAAAAGATTTATTGCTAATAATAAGTATCTAGGCTTATGCCCCCTTGTTTAGTATTGCTAGCACGCAATTAGTGTGTTGCATATTTAGACAGAAATAAAAATGCGCAATATCCCTTTAACTAACTCTTTTAACTAATAACTATTTACTACTAACTATTTACTACTAACTGCAACTTCTATTATCTTATTGCTATTCTAGCAGTGTTGTAGTTGTAGCGTTTAGTACCTATTTTTAAATATAAATAAATAATAATAGTATTACTATTTATATATAGCTCTCTTATTTCTAAAGGCAACTTATAAAGTTTTTTTACTTATTAGTTTATTTTAGCTACTTAATAGCTGTTTTAACACGCCTTTGCTTTTTATAAAGCTACTTTTAAATTTTTTTATTAAAGTTACATTTGCGTAGAAAGAGATTGCTAAAGTAATATACTTTTACTATACTTAAACTATTAACATGCATAGTATATATAGTATACTAGCTAAACTAGCTTTTTATAGTTCTTATTATAACTTTAATATTTATAATACTAAATGTATTAAAAATATTTTAACTATAGTTATATTTTAATTTCTGCACTAACTTAACTACTATAAAAACTATTACTACTAGCTTCTTTTTAACTAATAAAAGTAGCTATAGTAAACGCTAGCTTTGTAATTTACTACTATAGCTTCTAGTATAGTAACTTAGTAAAGTCTAACTTTACTTAATATAAGCTATTAGTTTTTATATTAAAAAAAAAGAAAAATAGTTTAAGTATTATATTATTTATATGTAAGTTATTTGTATACAGTACTATGTAGTATAAAAAACTCTAAAAGTAAGAAGTAGTAGGTAGAAAGCTTTTATAAAAAAGTATTATAAGCTCTTGCTGCAGTAACGTATGTGTTTTTACTTTTCTTCTTTATCTTTATTACAATCTTATTACTAGCTATAGGCTAGTCGTTTTAATTAGTGTTATTTTTTAGTACCTTTAGCAAATTTTTTTAACTCTAATTTTTGCTTAGTAGTCTAAGCTTTTCTACTCTAAACGCTTAGCGCATAAACTTTATCTACTTACTTTTTAAATCTTATTAACTATATATAATCTTTTTTTTAACTTTTGTAACTAATTAGTAGAGGGTAGCTGCTTTTTACTTTTTTTAGAAACCCTATTCTAACTACAACAACAACTACTACCTTTAACACCTTAAAAAAATAAATAACTTTTTTAATTTCTTTTTTTTTGTTACCCTACTGTATATATAAAGATATTGTAGATTCTAGAGTTGTTTATAAAAAATATAATTATAAAGTTTTAAAAAGACTAAGTTTGTAAATATTTAATAAACTTAGGTGTCTATATAATTAGTTTAAGCTAGACTAGTTTAGGGGCTAAGTATATAATAAAAAAGCTTTCTATCTTCAAATAAGAGTTGAAGTTAAGAAGATGCTTATTGTAGAGGTTGTATACTATTATAGTATATTATATGCAAATTGTTTATATGCAGTGCTGTTTAAAAAGTAAGAAATAGTAAGTAAGAAGTAGCAGCTTTAGCTTTATAAAGTATTATAGGCTCCTACTATAGTACATACGTATTGTTCCCCTCCTCTGTTATATTATATTGCAGTCTTATTGCAATCCTACTATAATTCTGTTCTTAGCTATAGGCTAGTAATCGCTGTTAGACACGTTTTAACAAGTGTTGTTTTTTAGTACCTTAGCAAAATTTTTAACCCTAATTATTGCTTAGTAGTCTAAGCTTTTCTCTTAGAACTTATCTACTAACAGTTTAAATCTTGTTAACTACACATAATCTTTTCTTTTTAATTTTTACAAACAGTTAGTAGAGGGTAGCTGCTTTTCACTTTTTTAGAACCCTATTTTAACTACAACAACACCTACCACTTTTGACACCTTAAAAAAAATATAAATAGGTATTATAGAGTTATATATTAAGGCAGCGTTAAGTAGTCGTATATAGCTTTAAAAAAATAGCAAGTTAACCTTAAATTAGCTATAGTTACTTTTAAGGCCTTAATGTTTTAATTTATTTATTTCTTTTTAAGGTGTTAAAGGTAGTGGTTGTTGTTGTAGTTAAAATAGGGTTTCTAAAAAAAGTAAAAAGCAGCTACTTTCTACTAATTAGTTGCAAAAGTCAAAAAAAAGATTGTGTGTAGTTAACAAGATTTAAATAGTAGGTAGATAAGGTTAAAGCTTAGACTACTAAGCAAAAATTAGAGTTAAAAAAATTTGCTAAAAGTACTAAAAAACAACACTAATTAAAACGTGTTTAATAGTAATTGCTAGCTTATAGCTAGTAATAAGATTGTAATAAAGATAAAAAAGAAAAGTAAAGATACATACGTTACTACAGCAGAAGCCTATAATACTTTTTTATAAAAGCTTTTTACCTGCTACTTTTTACTTTTAGAGTTTCTTATACTATATAGTACTATATATAAATAACTTGCATACAAATAATATAATACTTAAACTATTTTTTTTAATACAAAGACTAATAGCTTATATTAAGTAAAGTTAGACTTTACTAAGTTACTATACTAGAAGCTATAGTAGTAAATTACAAAGCTAGTATTTACTATTATTAAGTAGCTACCTTTATTAGTTAAAAAGAAGCTAGTAGTAATAGTCTTTATAGTAGTTAAGTTAGTGTAGAAGTTAAAATATAACTATAGTTAAGATATTTTTAATACGTCTAGTATTATAAATATTAAAGTTATAATAAAGACTATAAAAAGCTAGTTTAGCTAGTATACTATATACACTACGCATATTAATAGTTTAAGTATAATAAAAGTATATTACTTTAGCAATCTTTTTTTACGCAAATACAACTTTAGTAAAAAAACTTAAAAGTAGCTTTACAAAAAGCAAAAGCGTATTAAAATAGCTATTAAGTAGCTAAGATAAACTAATAAGTAAAAAATTTTATAAGTTACTTTTAAAAATAAAAAAGCTATGTATAAATAGTAATACTGTTGTTATTTATTTATATTTAAGAATAGGCACTAAACGCTGTAACTGTAACACCGCTAGAATAGCAATAAGATAATAGAAGTTGCGGTTAGTAATAAATAGTTAGTAGTAAATAGTTATTAGTTAAGAAGGTTAGTTAGAGAGATATTGCGCATTTTTGTTTCTGTCTAAACATACAACACACTAATTGCGTGCTAGCAATGCTAAACAAGGGGGCATAAGCCTAAATACCTATTGTTAGCAACAAATCTTTTTTTACTAAAAAGGTGTCTACAAAATGTGTAGTTACATTAAAAGGTTGTCTTAAAAAGCCGAAGCTAGTTTTAATTTATAAGTAAATAAACGTATAAGTTGCGATAGAAAAAGCTAGTAATCTTGTTTTAGCCTAGCAGCACGTTATTGCTATTTATATAGAAAATGTAAATAGCTATTTCTTATATACATGAGTTAGTAGGTAGTTGTGCACAAAGATTCTTATTAATATACTAGTTAATAAAAAACTCTTCCTAGTCTAAAGTTAATTACTGCTAGTATAAGTAAACTCTTACGTTAGATGTTTAACTAGTAAGGTAGTGCTGTAAAGTTAATTACAGTACATCTTAGGCGCAACACGCCTTAAACTAAAATTTAAAAACACTAGTATAAAGATCGCGGAAAGCGCTTTAGATAGCAACTGTACAATTGTCTATATTAACAGCGTTGTAGTAGTGCAGTACAGCCTCAAAAAAAATTCGCGATCTTAGTGGAGTGGCCCACCTCTAGGTTGGCTTACTACTAAGGTGGACGGCGTAACGCGCATGACGGCGTAATGCGCGGTTTTTTCTATAGTAATCTCTAATATTGTACTTGCTTTACACCACAGAAGATAGTGAGAGATAGCTCTAGAATAATAACGTGTGTATATTTTAAGCAATAATACCTGCTAGTATTCTTAAGAGTAAGGAGCCCCTTATAAACACAATTGCAAGTAGGCGAGCTAACAAATAAGCAAGCTTAGTAGACCTAGCTAATACGCAACTATCTGTAACAGAGCCTTCTTTTCTAGTCTAGCATCCTAATAGCCTTAAATTAACTCTCTAGGCTATATAAGAATAGTTTAGTAAAGAGCGTGTCTTACTTACAGCTTAAGTGCTCTTAAAACGCATGTTACTTGTAGTTTAGGCACATAATAAGCTTTAAGCTTAAGTTTTTATAGTATTATTATAGTAACCTTTAAATTTTTTATTTATTTTTTAAAACTTTTTAAGGTAAAAGTAAAAGTATATAATTATTATAAGTAGTTTATATAAAGTAGTATTTACTATAGTAATAAAAAAAATTTCTAGTATATTTTTTATAATCCTTGTCTTACTTAATATATTTAATATACAGCTTTAATATACTTACTATGCAACTAAACAACAAGCTGTAATCTTTATTATAGTTTACTATTTAAATTTTAAGTATATTAAAAAGTTTTACTTATAAGATACTTAGCTGTATAAGTTTAGCGTGCTTAAAAAAGCTATTAATCTTATTACTTTATATATAACGTGCCTGCGCTGCGCATAAAATATTACTAAATAAAAAAAATTTATAAAAAGACTAAGTATTATTATTATAACTATTGTGCTAAGGGCAACTATAGTAGTTGTACTAAAGTAAGTTTTTTTATTTTATTAACTATGCCTTAGCTAATCTAAATAAGTTCCTAAAGCGCTTAATAAGTATTAAAATTATTTATATTAACTTTATGCTTATTTTAATACTGTAGTTACTAATACTAATATTTTAAGAACTAACTTTACTATTAGTACTATAGGCGTTAAGCTTACGTAATACTAGCGCTAATTTAACTTTAAGCTTTCTAACTACCGCTACGTTACTATATATACTAGTACTTCTTTAGAAGTTCTTACTTAAGTGTTAATAACTTTACTTTACTACTTAAGCTTAATCTTAGTAAAGTAGCGCTATATAGCAGCTACTTTTAAATTAATTACTAGTTATATAGCTAGAATTGCTAGTTCTGCTAGTAATAATAAAGATGATAATAATAGCTTAAGTAATAATAACATACTGCTTTTTAGGCGCGCTCTAGGCGCAGGTAGCGCGTATAATAGTAGTACTAGAAGTAGTAGTAATAATAAAATTAGTAGTAGTAGTAAGAAGATTATTAATAATAAGTAAAAGTAAATTATTTTTATACTTATAGTTTTGTTTTTTTAGATACCTAATTTTGCGCCCTAAGGGCGCGGCAATAGTGTTTAGTATACTCTTTTAGTGCGTTTAGGACGTAATAATCTTTATTTATGCTTATACTTTTTAATTAGTTCTTCTATATTCTTAAACTATAATGCTAGAGTTTAGGTGTTTTATAACTAATTATTACTTTTTTATTGCAGCTAATACTTTAGCTAGCTATTTTTAATTTATTTTTCTAATGCTTTTTTAACTTTCTAGATTTTTTTACTTTTAGAGCTAATTTCTAGTACCTAAGTATTATTTTCTTAACTACTGCGTAATTTCTATTATTCTAGTAAAAAAACATAAAAATATTATAAATATAATAGTAAAGTAGTAGTTGTAGTTAGTAAGCTTACGTTCTAACTACTTCTTATACTTAAAATGGTTTTATAAACTTACTAAAAAGCTTTTTACTAAGTTAGTAAGTTAGGCTAATGTTCTTTTTGCTAAGGCTAATGTTCTTTTTGCTAAGGCAAACTAAGTTTTTATAGTAGAAAATCTTTAGTTTATGTTTTTTATTATAGTATTAGCGTTAATATTTTTATATTATTAAAAAGTATTTTTTTACTATTATACGTGCGTTGTGCATGCGCTGCACTTTATTTACAGTATTTAGTACCTTCTCTTCTAGCCTGCTATCCTTAGAAGGCAACGTAAGCAATAAATACTTACTGTATACTGCGTAAAAAAGTGTTATTTTTATTAATTTATAGATAAAGTTGTTGTATACAAATTATGTAGTTAGTAAAAGTAATACTTAATTATTTTATTTTTTTAAGGCAAATATTCTTAAGTATTACTTTATTATTTAGTTTTAGTGTTTAGTTTGCCTTTTTATTTGCAAGTAGAAGGCTATGCTTAGCCTATGCTTTACTTATAATTAGTAGCATATTTCTGTTTAAAATGCAGATGTAAAAATTAAACTATAATTAAATATAATACCTTTTTAGATTTTATATTTTAAAATAATATATTTAAAATAAGATTCTGCAAATTATTTTATATTTTTTGTTTTTAATATAGGTATGTAAATTACTATCTTTAAAAAGTAGTAAACAATTACAAGAATTGTATTAAATACGCAACCTAAACTATTATTTTTTGCTAGTAGCAGCTCTATAATAAAATTAAAGCTTACTTCTTTAAATATTTTATTAAAAACTAGTAATAGTAATAACTAACTATATTTGCTATGTTTTAGAGCCTTACTCTTTTAGTATACTATATAAGTTTTTACGTAATTCTAAACATTATAGCTTAGCTCTAGCTAGTAATATAGCCTACTAATAAGCTTATCCGTTCTATGTGTACTAAAGTAACCTACTATACGCGTGTTATAATTTTTTAATAAAATCTCTTGCCTAATAGCTTGTTCTAGTAGAACATAAATTCTACTTTTGTATTTTAGAACTTTTTTATTATTAACGTGCTATACTTACGCGCTGCTATTATTTTAAGTATATACTACTTATATAAAGTCTGTAACTTACTATAAAGTAAAGGCGTCCTTTTATTATAACTAGTATAGTTTATTTATTAAAGCTTTTAACTTTACTATTGCAAGTTTGCTACTACCTAATACTTTAGCTAGAGAGCGTAGTACGCATAGTATACACTTTATAGCACTAGTAGTTTAAATACTTTTTATTTTATAAATATTAGCTACATGCGTCTTATATGCGCCTTTCTAGCTATACTAAGGTATAGAACTTTTTATTTTACTATACTTTACTCTTGCTAGAAGTTTGTTCTGCAGTATAAGTAACAGTTAAGTTAATAATAAGTTCTTTTATTTATAATCTACTTTTTTTAATAGTTTATCTACAGGGTTTATACGCCCTAGGTAGTATTTAACTTTAAAATTAAAAGCCTCTAAATACAAAGCTTAGCGTGCTTAATGCTAGTTTAGCATTTATATATCGCGTAAGAAATATAGATTATTATAATTTATTAATACTTAAATAGTGTGTTAAGCGCCTTTTAAGTAGTGTTGCTATTTCTTAAAACTTTATATAATAGCTAAAAGTTTAAAGTTATATACTTTATAGTTTAGCATAGCATTTTATCGTTTTTGTAAGTAAAATGTAACTAAATACTATTTTTTATTTTTAAAAAGTTAAAATAATATACTTAAAATAGCAAAAGTTGAAGCATCTATTTTAATAGAAATTATATATATATTTTGAAAGTAGTATAAAATAGGCGTATATATAAAGTATTACTTTAGCCTTGTAAAAGTAGCATTTATATTTTTGTTCTAGTAAAACACTTATTTTCCTTTTAAGATATTTATAAAAGATACTGTTTCTACAGCATAGTTTTTAATAAAATGCTAATAAAAATTTGCAAATTCTAGAAAAGACTATAGCTCTTTAATACTAGTAGGTGTAGGCTATTATTTAATAGTAGCAACCCGCGCTAAATCTACGCAAATACTGCTTTTTATAATAATAAATTTTAAAAAATAAACTTTGTTTAAAGCAAATATATACTTTTTAAAATTTACGTATAACTTTACTCTTTGTAAAAAGTTAAGTACAGCATATACAGCACGCTAGTGTAGTGTAGTAGCGTACGCCTAATAAGCAGTCTAGTGTCTCTCTAATTAGAAGGAGTAAGTAATAATCTTTTATTATAACAGCGTTAAGACTTTAATAATCTACGCAAAAGTAAAAAGTCCTATCTTTTTTAAGTATAAATAATATTAAAGCGCCTATAAGGCTAGTGCTATAGCAAATTTTTTTTGTTTAGTGCTTTCTTAATATATTTGTAGAGCACTTAAAGCTTACAAGAAGAGAAAGTATAAAAAAGCTTATAAAAAGGTTTTTTGTCTTATAAAATAAAAACTACGTAATCTAAGCTTTTTAGCTATAAAAGAGTTTTAGCAGCTTTATTATTAAAAATATTAGCGTAATTTTACAATATATTAAGTATACGCTATACTTGCACTATAAATATATTTAGTACGTGTACTTTAAGCTTAATACTTACACTATTACTTTAAAGTACTTTTAGAAAGTAAGTTTTTAAATTTATAAGTTTTGCGTCTTTTTAAAATACTTTAGTAGCTACTAAGTTAATATTTGCTTTTATATATTTCTAACGCTATATCTGCCTTTTATAGTTAATATAAATGCCTTTTTAGCTTAAGAAAAGGTCACTAAGCAGTAGTAGTACTTCTTTTTTATTTACTTTATATGTAGTAACTTTTGTAATATACTTTATACTATTATTATTTGTTAAGTATAGCTAAAGCTTATATACTGCGTATATGTTTTACCTTTAAAGTCTAATTTAACTTAGGCAGAAAAGTTCTACATTCTAAATAAGTTTTAAATTTATTTTTATAGCTGTTTTTTAACTAATAAAGCTAATATTTACTTATAAATTTAAAATAACTTAAAGTTTTTTTTTACTTTAGTTGCTAAATGTGCGTAACACATACGCTGTATTTCTATTAAAATATTTATTAGTATATGCTTTACTAACTCTAAGTTTGCAGTAAAGCTTAACTTTTTTTATTTAGTTTATATTAACTAAGACTTTATTAAAGTTACTGCTTTAGCACTTGTTAGCATAGTATTTTTTTTTAGTACTTAAAGTATATAATATTATTACTATTTTTATACTTCTTAGGTGTGTCTAGTGTAGTAGCTATAAAGAAGATTTTTTTTTATAAAAGTGCTCTAGTAGGGCAAATTATATATAATAAGTACTTTACGCAAATTTTATTTAAGTATAAATCTAAGCATAATAAAGTCTTTTTTAGTTATAAAAATTTAATGGTAGTTAGTAATTATATACTATAGTTTAAGCTTTAGTTTTGCAAAAAAGTGCTAGACCTTTTATACTTTAGTATATATTAAAAGTTAATTTTTAAAGATATTAAGATAAGTTATAAATAACTAAATAGTTTAGTTTTTTTACTATATAGTATGTGAAGTATATATTACTTAAAGTAGTTTTAAGTTAGCACTTTTTTCTTTACTTTAAAAAAATACTTATAGTAAGTATACTAAAGCTTTTAAAAGTTTATTTTAAAATACTATATTACTTAAATTATTTTATTACTATTTTTTTTAAATTTTTATAGTAGTAGCAGCTAAAATACTACTTTATAAAAATAAGTTAACTTATAATATTTTTTTAGAGTTTTACTTCAGTATTTAGCAAAGTTTTTAAGTTTTAGCACGTATTATATATATAGTAAGTTTTAATTTAAGTGCGTTCTACGCGCAAGATAATATAGTTAGTAGTATTAGTATATTTAAAATTTCTTTTTATTTAACTCTTTCTAGTTATGCTACTTTTTCTTCTAACTCTTATAATTATTGTAAAAATTAAAGTTTATTATATTACTTCTCTACAGCGTTAATACGCTTCTTAAGTATTATAAGTGCGCCTTAAGTGCGCTTTTTAAGCTCTTTAGGTGTAGCAGGCCTTAATAGAGTTTAAAGAGAATTAGAGAGTTTAGATGTAGCAGGGCTCTAGCTTCTCTAATTACTTTAAGTATTAGATTGCGTTAAGGGAGCTATTTCTAGACTATTAGCTTGTAGGAGGAGGTATTATTCTGTAAAGGGTAGCTTTAGGTAATAGTACTTGCTTTACACTACAAAAGATAGTAAGAGATAGCTCTAAAATAATAACATGTGTATATTTTAAGCAATAATACCTGCTAGTATTCTTAAGAGTGAGGAGCCCCTTATAAACACAATTGCAAGTAGGCGAGCTAACAAATAAGCGAGCTTAGCAGACCCAGCTAACACGCAACTATCCGTGACAATTTTCTAATATTAAAATAGAAATAACTCTTTTATTTTTACCCTTTTCTTCAAATTCTTGAACATTTAGAATCTAGAAACTAAGATCTATTACTCTAGAATTTTACTTCAGTTTAATATTGCTTAAGCTTAGCAATATTAGCTTTCTATATAAATATAAGCTTTTTATTTATAAAGATTTTAAAAATTCTAAATAGGCTAAGAGTTTTGATTTCTTACTTTAAGTCTAGAATAGAACTAATAGTTTTTAAAAGTATTTAAAAGTATTATGCTTGAGAAGATATAATAGAAATTCTAAAAGTATACTAAAATCTTACATTTAATATAACTTTCTTATACGTTAGTTTCACATAGAACATCTTTAAGTCTTATTATGTAAAAACTTAGCTTTATAAACTTAAAATTCTACTTTAGTTTAATATAGCTTAGTTAAAAAGCTTATACTTGTATAGAAAGCTAATATCTCTAAAACTAAGCTATATTAAACTAAAGTAAAATTCTAAACTTATAGATCTAAGTTTCTAGATTCTAAATCTTTTAGAATTCCAAAAAAAGTTAGTTATTAAAGAATTTATTGCTATTTTAATATTAAAAAATAGTAGAGATTACTATGGCAAAAACCGCGCGTTACGCCGTCATGCGCGTTACGCCGTCCACCTCGGTACTAGGGGCCCGAGCTTACTTATCGCACATTAGCTTCCTACGCGAGATCCGATACATTTGCCCGTTAAGTGGGGCGATTGAAAACTTCCAGGGGGTACCACAGTAACTGCCGGTCAGATTCGACATACTACGCATGCTTGCACCAGAAACGTGGGTTTCGGCAAGACAGTGGCGCTAAGAAATGCATGGGCTTATCAGCATGGTATGGAACTGTCAACACATGTGCGACGTTCTGTCAAATGATAAGTTTTAGTACCATATGCCAAAGCGTGGTATTAAGAAGTGGGTAGAATGAGAGTCTATATAGAGCTAGTGCATACGGCTTCACCGACCTGGTGTCTTACAGGAAGTATCTTTATCCAGGACCGGTTTGTGCCGTGCTGCCAAGTGTTCGAGTCGTAGCTCTGTATCGGCGCCTGGAGGCGACTGTAGCTATCTACGATGGAATACTTATTATCCTTGCTGACGACTGAGAATGTACTGTAGTCGCTCTGACCCCCACATTGGCAACACTGTTGACAGTGGAGCTGGTTGCTTTTCTCCTGCTTGCCAAACATGTGGATCGAGGGTGCGAATTTTAGTCCCTTGTGGTCGTCGAAGTCCGTCTTGCTCTGGAATCCCCTCGTCTTCCAGTCTTTTGATAGCGCGAAGTTGCTCAGGATTCGCTGCTTCACGAAGCACAATCCAAAATTCTGCGTCGGACATTTGCCATAACATCTTATCATTCACAGCGCCTGCCTCCACCAGTTCGCCTATCACCCGGCCCGTTCGCTCAGACATGTCGACAATGGCTGGGCTTGACAAGACGTCTTTGTCGGTAGTGATGTATGCGCGTGAAAGAATCAGTGCTACATGTGGATCGTCCAACACGAGTAAACGGCGGGGTGCTTTAGGACTGGGAAACACCTTTAGTGAGCCGAAGATCCTCCTGGCGTCTTCTATTGCAAGATTACCGAAGCTGATTGCATCGCGTAAAGCATAGTCTAGGCGATCCGCACACAGTTGAGGCGATGGCATCTCTACCAAAGGAAATAGATTTTCGTCAAAAACCTTCTGTTCGATCTGATATCTGGCGAGAATGTCCGGTAACCCGGTCATCTCAAGGTACCGTGTCTTATGTATCTCGTGGTAGCTTTCTTCCCCAAGCTTGGAGAGGGCGTAATCGACGTCATGACTGAGGACGGTATGAGAGATATCATGGAGAAGAGCAGCGATTTGTTCTTCAATCGTGGCACCAACTCGTCGCACGAGTATAAACGCACCAACCGAATGTTCGAGCCGCGTGACTCGCGGCGTCAGGCCCAAGAATGCAGTGATTCCATACTGGCAGATACCTTGCAGTCGCTGCACCTCCGGGCTTCGAAGAAGCTCTACGAGAACTGGCTCATGGACTAGTTCCTCTCCGTATATCTCATCCCTGATTAAGATGGTATGATCTTCCGAGAGTAAGTGTGTCTGGTAGACTCCGACGCTAGTAGGAGATGACATTCCTGCTGGACTGATATGTATTGACAGAAGCAAGTAAGGTAGGATAATTGAAATCAGTACGTGCGCGATAAAGAATGGAGCGTAAGATAGGTTGAAGAATCACTGGTGCTATTTAGTTGGATAGCAAACAGGGGCATTGCTACGAGTGCATATCTATTGAAGGGCTCAAACAAGCGCTTTTTATATGTGCATGCATTGCTACGGCTTACTGTCTTGGTTCTGGCCTCGCGCCCGGACCAAGACTGATTTTCACAGAGCCGGCCTACGAACAAACAGCGTTAGCAGTAAAAGTCACTTCTTGCTATTTGGAACACCATACATAATCCAACTACCGGAGTTTCTACTCATATAGAGACACATGAGTGCATCCTCCGACATCTTTATGGGAAGAGTACTAAGTATTACAGCAAGTTGCAACGTGATGTTGTTAGTGGCAGACTTGCCAACAATCAATCCAGATCAAACTCATCAATCAAGCTGGACAAAATATGTAGATCAATCAAGCTAATCTAGTCCCTAAGAATTTTATGTTAATTAAGCTAAGAGGGGCTAAATTAATTAATAAGATTAATAAGATTGACAAGTGCGCGTAAGGCTATTGTTGTTATAGTAGGAACAATCTTATAATACTTTTCTATAGTTAAAGTTTGCACGAATATCTTTAAAAAAAATACTACAATGCTATAACGACTTTTAAGTATATATATATATATATATATAAACTATATAATCTTTTTGTATTAGGTGTAATTTGAATATTATAGCAAAAACTTCTTATCTTAGCAGCTACAATGTTTTTTAAGGTATTATAACTTTAAGAGATATTGTAACTGCTAGAATAAGGAGTACTAATATACATCTCTACTATGCTAGCTTAGCTTGGTAGAGTAGAATAAAGGCTTAATAAAATTATATATATAGTATAGTTATACAAAAAGTTGTAGTTGTAGGTGCTATAAGTAAAAATATATACAACGTATAAAAATTTATACCTTACCAGTGTAGTTATACTACTATGATAGAGTATTTCTAACCATTTTAATATGCGCAATGATTAAACAAAGTATGCTAAGACTAATACTACTCTTGAAAAAAATATTAAATATCACGCTGTTGTAGTTGCCTTTAAACATAGTAGGTAGAGGTGCTCTTGCCTACCTGTACAGCTTCACGAACGCTAAGACTACTAAGCTGATTAATTAAGCTAATTAAGCCTAGCGGTTTTTGCTTACTAGTCTTATTAATCAAGCTGAACTACTCCAAATTGTCAAGCCAAGCCAAGCTGGAGACCTCGGCTTAATTGGCTTGATTGTTGGCAAGTCTCGTTAGTGGCGGCCAACTAGTTTGAAGTTTGGCCGATTCATTTTTCTATCCCAAACGCTGATTTGCTATACATAATAGACTTCTTAACACGTATCAGCCGGACATGCCAGAGTACTGTGGGGCTTGAATAGGGCTTGCCACACAAGACTAAGCATTATAGGACCTACAGTCACTGAAGGACCGATCACCTGCTCCGGCCTACCTGCCCTTCCGCTGTTCCACTGCAGTTATATCCGTCAACCTCAAATGGCGAAATATTTTAGCAGCTTCAGTTTGCGTGGCCCTAAATCGAGACCGCCTTGGTAGCTTCGGCTTGCTTGTTTGACGATGAGTCTAAAGCGTAATATGGAATCCACGTGCAGGAGTGAGGCAAAGCACTAGATCAGCGAAAAAGGGCCTTCGTGAGTGAATTAAACGACACTTGTTTCAAGAGCAATATACTCTATGATCAGCAAAGAAACGTTCTGTTACGTGAGCCTATGTAGATCTAGTAATACAGACTCGTCAAGGACCTATAAAGGTGTGTACATCGTGAAACTCTACTTTATATAAATAAGCCACTGGAACTCGTACGATCAGCTACCTCTTAACAGCCGCATACGAACCTCAACGTTTTACATTGAAGTTCTCTCATTGCAGCGCGGTCAAGTGTCTCCAAACCATCTTCGCCCATCATGTCCGAGTCGGCCTATACTATCGTCCTCCACGGCAACGACGCAACCGGAAAATCTACTCTCGCCCCCGCCCTTAGGGCGGCCGGTCAAGTTGTCTATGCACGTGGAGACGAGGATCCCACACTCGAAGATACTCTCGTTGTTAGGACCTTCGACAAACTCACGTTACAGCTTGCCGACGACGACCGTGCTCCCCTCCCCACATCGTACACGGATAAAGATGGGGTTCATCGAAGAATCGTGCGAATAATCCTTGATGCTGATCTTCCCGTCCTTCAAGCACGGCTCGCGAAGCGGCCAAGCACAGACAAATGGGAATCTGAAAAATCCCTCTTCTACTTCCGCGCAAGATTCCTGGTATGTTCTATGTTCTTCGCATCTCGCTTTGCTATTGAACGACTCTGATAAGTCATCAGGAACTAGCCGCATTCTATGGCCTACCCGTCGTGGATACCGGAAAGAAGGGCGTCGACGAAACTGTCTCTGACATCATTGCCCTCGCCCGCAACCCTGAGGTCCTCGCGCTCTTCTCCAAGCTCGCCTTGCGCACACTGACCCCCGATGACGTCGCTGCCTTGGTCAATTGCCGTGCAGTGATCCCAGGCGTAGACTACGCGCAGCGGCTGGAAGAAATCATTGCTATTGAGTGCGGCGAGACCTCAATCTTCACACCCGAAGACGTTCGCAGCCAATGCTCTCGCGACCCGGGCCTCGTACATGCGCTTGTGAACCGTTACGACAATTTACACGACGGAAATGCCCCGCTGCGCCTTCGTCTGGTCGTCGAGGGCGAGTCGAAGCAGATCTACAAAGTCGAAACGTCCCTGACCCGCCAGTTCGACAATCAGGTCCTTGTTTTCCTCAAGCCGACCATCTATTCGCACAGCAAGCAGGCAACGGCGGAGATTGTAGGCCTCAGCGCAATCCGTGCTGCCGGCTCTCGTCTCTTCCTTGAGATGCTCCATCGCGCAGGAATTAGCCACACGTACAAAGGCCTGAACGCGCATGGACTCATCTGGGCGCACAGTACCGAAATTACGCAAATCGAGACTGTGTATAAGGAACTTTGTTTGGGTACAGACAAGCATTCCTTCTTCGAAATAGTCAACCACTCCGGTGTTACACTGCCGACAGGGCAGTATAGGCGTGGGCCTTACGTCCGCTTCGACTGGCGGAACCCGAACCACACGTACAAGGGCATCAATCCGGCGACGCACCCGTTCTACCACCTCATGGAAGCGTCGGTTGGTAAAGATGTCTTCTACGACAACTACCTCACTGCACGCGCAAAGCCGTTTGGGGACAAGTGTGTGCCCGAGGAGCTCGTGCATGGCGTGCAGGCCGTCGAAGCAACCATAGACTGCACGCTGCGGATCTTCTTCACGATCCAGCACTACCTTCATCAGATTGGGCTCGAGGTGCAGGACGGATGCATCATGCTCGACCCGACGGGGTGTAGGATGTGGTCCGAGATCAACCAGGACTGCATGCGCATCAAACGGCGCGAGGTCGTCAGTGCGAACGGCCAGGATGTCTTCGACAAGGACATCTGGCGCGCAGGCGGCAGCTCCGTGAAAGGGAACATCCTCGTCAAGTGGACACAGCTCAACAACCTACTCCGCGCGCACCTTGCGGGCCGCCCGTTCCACGAGCACGAGATGGTCGCCCCGTACGAGCCATACGGCCTGCACGCGCAGCAAGTGCTCGCGGACGACACTCTTACACTGACGCCGCGGTACCGGGCACTATATGAGCGTCTTGCCTCGCATGATCGCTCGCGCCTCCGGCCCGTGTCGGCAGACATAAGCGCGCATGAACGTCTGCTCGCGCTTATGGAGGCGCACATCTGGCAGCTTACCGCCGCCCCGGCGCACAATTCGTACAAGGAAGCCAGCGCCATGGTTCAGCTCGTGAACACATACGCACGCAAAGCTGGGCTGACCTCGGCGCAGGTCAGCGCACTCAGCGACGCGGATGCGGACGCCGTCCTCGCGCAAGCCGCCACACCGCCCGGCTCCAAGGCCATCGGCGTGACGGCGATAAAGTACGAAGACAGGACGGACGACTTTATGCTAACGCACCTTGGTGTAAAGCTTGTCCGCCCCGAGGGCCGCTGCCTGCGCGTCGCCTACGAAGTCGTCGACGCGGTCAAGTTCGCCAAGGCTTTCGGCGACGGCGTTAGCGTGCATTTCGTCTGTGCCAGGCCAAAGGACATGCCGGGCCTCCTCACGCAGGGCACGCTCGACGGCACCGTGACTTACAGCGTGGTCATGGACAGCTTCCCGACGGTTGCACGGCCCGTGGTTTCTGTGCCACAACCCGACATTTCGCTCGCGCTTATCAGCCGGCGTGGCCAGCAAATCGACCCGCGCGCGTGGTCCGCCGACAACCCCGTGCGCATCGCGGCCGAGCATCCGCGCATGGTGCGAACATACCTTGCCAGCATTGGCGTCCCACAGGGTACGTACAAAATCCAGCGTGTACTCGGCGCCTCCGAGTCATACCTGGTCAACGATCCGTGCGAAACGTATCTTCTTTGCGATGCTATCGTCATTACCGGTGGCACCCTCAAAGCGAACAATCTCGAGGTCTGGCAGGTCATGAAAAGCAAGGGTGATGTCGCCATCGGCCTCTATCAGCGACTGTAATTTGACAGGGAGAATGTCAATTTCTTCGACATTGCTTCGAGTGGAGATAGGACTGACAATTGCAAGATATACCTATTACGATATACACAAACATAATCAATTGAATCGCGTTGTTGAAGTAAATAGACATTGGCTCAATGCTACAGTACACCGCCCTCCGAGAATGAGAATATCGCTGGCTTGTCCAGCACCGTCTCACCCTCAGCTGTCGAGCTCAAGGAGCTGCATTTTACTCTCGCTGCCGAGGTAACTAGTATTGACCTGCTCATATATCTTGAGTATGCCACTTTCTGCTCCATGCGCGACATCCTGCATCGGTATGGCGTCCTCGCTGTTAACACCGCTAGCTTGCCCGATACTTAACCAACCTCACCTCAAATTCCCAGGGCCTTTTTGCAGATATCAGGTTTTCTAGTACCGCAGTCTTCACGTAACACCGACACGTCATCCACAGATCTTCAACATCTCGGATCTGGGCCAAAACGGCGGGGTGATGAAGCACAGTGACGAGAAGCATATCACAGTTATCCGTGGGAGTGCGCTGTGGCCTGATGACGGATCCTTCAGCCCCCCGCCGCATATATATCAGTCGCCTTCGCGCTGTTTATGTGCTTCCGCGGGGCAGCAGAGGTCATACCGAGTGCGCTGACGCCTGACAAAACTACAAAAACTTACATCAAGAGACTGACTGAAGATGTAATTAAGGATCCTGGTGGATCCCGTCCCTTTTCAGCATTGTATGGAAAAGTGGGACGGTAGGTAAGTTAGTAGACCTCGCTATCAACCATAGGTAAGCTGCACATGAAGAGTTTAGCATCACTATCATCATTGCCTAAACGTATCTATAGCCGCCAGCAGCATACAATATTAGGCTATTCTGTTTTCATCACATCACAGGATTTCTACAGCATTACGCCGGCCATTCCGAGGTTGACAAGTCCATTGGTCAAGTCGGCCTGGTAATGATTTCTCATGAATCACTCTAAGGCCTTTCTAGCAGAAGCCTTCTTAGTGAACGCTCGTAATGGCCGCATGTTAATTGTGTGCTTTTCCGTGACATTCAGAGTTTCATATAACCGCTTAGTTAATTCTTTGTCTGTGCATGTGCCGCAATATAACCACACAGAAGCTGAGTGAGTATAAAAGACAAGAAGATGCTACTACAGATCCGTATGGCAACACTCCAATTAACCATTTACAGATATTTAAACCCCCCTTTTCAAGTGATTCGCGGATGTCACATGGTTTAACGTTTTCGAATAATCTCACCCTCCAAAACATTCACATCGACCATGCCTGGCTATGGATACAAAGTCTACAAAATTCCATACACACTAAGAATGCAGGGCAGTATGATGGGAAATAGTTAAGCATACCGAAGATACTAAAGTTAAAATCAGTAAAAAAACAGCCAGTTGAAACATATCAAAGAGTTAGCCAATGTGACTGTCAAAGCTCAGAATATTACGTCTTGATGCACTAGTTTCATAACTGCCGCTTCGCTGAGCCAAGGATCCATTATTTCTTCGATGCGCTGGGACCAGTCGTCATCCCATTGTACGCCTTGCAGAGCAGTGAAGTATTCCCAATAAACCGGGAACCAGCCAGCCTCCTCCCAATCTATGAGACTGACTGTTAAGCCCTGCATTGTATCCTGATGCACTATCACGTTTTTCCTTTGCAGATCTGAATGCATGAAGATAGGCTTATGGCCAACTAATGTCCTTCCAAGATTTCTCTCATAGAAGTCTGCCTTAAAACTACGCCTTTTCATTTGTGCCCAAGCAGACCATAGCCGCTTTACTAATGCCGCATTAAACTGGTCTTCTGAGTCGAATGGACCACAAATTTCTTTGTCCATATTGGGACTGTAGAATAGATAATAGTGGAACCGGCCTTGGTCGATGCTTCCGTAGAGCGGAGGAGCTGGGATACTTCGGATTGATGTTATGATTCCTTTCAATTTGGCACATATGTTGGATTTTTCGACGTCTCCAAGGGTAGGCCACAATTGATCGAGTGACACGCCAGGCATCCGCTGCATAATCAGGCAGACATGGCCCGTGCTTGCTATACGATACATTGCATAGAGTTTCGGCAATCCATTGCAAGCTTCAAGGTGGTGCTCGAGGAATAAAAGTACCTGGCCTTCGATCTCCTTAACACCCGGACCGTATTTGACAATGAAGTGAGGCTCGACCGCAACCACCCTGTGATAGGAAGTATCGTCCCGAAATACAGCTGTTGATTCGAAGAAACGAGATTCGACGGGTAGAGGGGCTGGTAGTAGGTTAGGCGGTTTGAGGTAAGGTAGTTGAGCAGGCGCCCAAGCCATGATCGCTTCGAGCTGTTGGCTCCGTTTGTACATAGTCGTGGCAAGATGTAGGCGTTGACGAATGTACAGAGGGGTGACAAAAAGAAAAACGAATGAAAAGAGTTATAGTTTTCAATTGCTAATAACTAATTAACAAAATAAGCTAGTCTAAAAAGAGTTAGTAATTTGAAAAGCCAAGAACTTCCCCTTATAGTTAGAGTACTTAGTAAGCAGATTAGTCAGCATCTTACCA
The DNA here is from genome assembly GCA_009289805.1 of Alternaria gansuensis. NCBI lineage: Eukaryota > Fungi > Ascomycota > Dothideomycetes > Pleosporales > Pleosporaceae > Alternaria > Alternaria gansuensis. Next base: position 43,488 of record WBOK01000022.1, on the reverse strand, counting down.
GCGATCTATTGCAGTAAGACTGAGTAACCAAAAAACAACAATTATAATTAGAAATATCATATTATTGAGAGTATAAAAATAGCTATAAGTTTCAAGTGTTAAATAAATAGTTTAAATTGTTGATATGTATTAGTTTAGTATTTTTAGAATTATTACATAAAAAGTTATAAAGAAAAGGTAGCTTTTTTGTTTTTTTTAAAACTAATACTTAGTGTACCAGCCTTTAGCTTCTTTTACGTCTTGATAACGCCTAGGTAAAGATAAAATACAGTTATCTATTGCTTGTTAAGGTATTAGATCCCACTCTTTAAATATAGCCTCTATAAACTTTGCTATACTTTTTTTGTTATTACTAACGCCTAATAAAGAAGTAGGCCTTTTAGTTAAAGCATTTTTTAACAAGGCCTAAACGTTTTTAATAGGATTTAAATCCAGACTATAAGAAGGATGCTTAAAAAGAGCTACCTTATTTCTTAATAACCAAGATAAAACCTCTAGAGTTTTATAAATCTTAGCATTATCCTACTAAAACCTCCACCCTATATACTAGTCAGTAAAGCCTTTAAGAGTATCAAAAAAGACATTTAATATATTAATAAACAATAAAGTTATAGCACTTAAAATAAAGAAAAACAGTATAGTTAACTTACCTTTTTTAATAATAGGTTTTACTACTAGTATTAGAATCTCACTAATATAGTTTGTATTTCCAAAAAATGTAGTAGTTTTAGGCGTCCTAATAACTACTAATTTTAATCTTCCTCCTATCTAAATTGCACCCCAAACTTAAATAGAAATATCTCGGCCTATATATTAATTAGTAAGCTTTCTAAGAATAATTTAAAATACTAGAAATATACTTTATGTAGTAAAGTAGTTTTTAAGTAATTTAAAATATTTTTAAACTTACTTCTGTTAGTTGTAGAGACACATTCCTTGCCAAGACGCTTATTTCAACGTTTTCAGCAATATTCTGTCCTAGCACCATGCCCACGCTCAATAGCTAACTTATCCAAAAATATAACTTTATTAAAGTTTATATTTTTAATATTAGTAAGCCTCTCCTTAGCGTATATTAGACGATTTTAAGCTTTTTTCTTGTTTAAAAGCTGTTTTTTCTTAGAAGTATTAACAGAGTAATTCTTCTCTCTTAGTAAGCGCTATAGGCTTCTAGTAGAAAGACTTAAACTATTTTTGTCTAATAAACGCTTATTTGTTTTTTTAGAACTTCTAGTTAAGTCTCTATTAACAGCTCGTGTTACTCTTTTTGTAATCTTTGTAGGGCGGCCTATATTAGGCGTAAAAGTAGGTAAAAGATTGTTGTTTTTCTTTCTTATACGTTAAATAGTATTATAAATACTACTAGAAGGCTTTTCTAGTATAGTACTAATAGAGGAGAGTAATTGGTTTTGTGTAATTAAGATATAAACGTTTTCTTCTAACTTTAAAAGTTGAGGAGACATTGTTGTAATAATTTAAAAAAAGAAAATTAGGAATAGAAAGAGAAAACTACATAGAAAAGGATTAGTAATCTATTTTAGACTAATTACTTACCTAAGCAACCTCCTTTTTTTTAAATTGCTTATTAAACTTTAACAGAGTAAGAAACTATAGCTCAAAATTAGCTCACATAATACTTACATCATCCAATTAAACTTAATCTATTTTTAGAAATTTTAATACGCTCACTAATGAGAAACAAGAAGTTCTATTTTGATATTTTTCTTTCTCTGTTTTCAAGTTAATAAGCGTGCGTACTAGTGCTTACTAATATGCTTACTAAGTAGACTAACTTCAAGAGGAAGCTCTTGACTTTTCAAATTACTAACTCTTTTCAGACTAGCTTATCTTGTTAATGAGTTATTAGCAATTGAAAACTATAACCTTTTTCATTCGTTTTTCTTTTTGTCACCCCTCTGTAGTAGCTATTTTCGTTGTTATCGCCCCAGAGAACGCGTTGAAATAGATTGATTATGAACAAGGAGGGACTCAAAGGCACGATGGGCAGCTCGGTGTTCATTATCTGCATCAGATGACGTGGGGCGGATGGATAGTTAATGAGTTTGAGCTCTTGGCAGCGCTTGTGTCATCGGTGCAGTGCCGTTGATTGGCTGGAGTCTGACCTGAATCGTTAGCTCCGCATTCACGACTGAACGCAAATGACGAAAGCAACATCTAATTAGATACGATGACCATGATACTTTCGAACTATCGAGTTCGCATAGCATTGCCATCGTGAATGAGGTTGCGAAGTTTGCGTCTGGACCCCTAGATCGAATCGCCATGTTAGCTCACCGCTAAGTGCCCCCAAATCGTCATGGCCGTCGTTCCCCAGGGTGCTGACATCATAGCTCCACCATGTCATTGGCACGCATCGAGCAGTCGCCGTAGCCATCGGTGATGTGGTACCTGCAATCTCATGGTCATCATGTGCAGTGTCGTCGCCATTAATGCAGAGATTCGCTGTGCACGGGTCAAATCGAGAAGTTGCAAATAGCCATCCCAATCCATATTTCCCCATATTAACGTCACACCCAGCACGCCCTCATACGATACCAATGTCAGATTACATCAGTGCCCCATCACATCTATAACTCCAACACAAACTTCGCACTGCACCTTCCAGTCCAACACCATCAGACACATACATAATCAGCAACAATGGCTTCCAGAATCCTCCGCATCAACCGCAACTTTCTCCACGCTGCACGACCAACATCTCGCATCGCGTCTCAAAGAGCACTACTCAAGCGAAACGTCAACGATCTCAGCAACCACCGCACTTTCACAACAACAAGAATCATGTCTGTCAAAGTCGACTCCCACTTCATCTCCCAGATCACCGCCGCTGAAAAGCTCATCACCGGCAAGGATGAACCAGCAAAGGGAGGCCCCACGGCAAAAGCCCAACAGCACGCCGGCCAGAACCTGACATCGCAAGTCATCCACGGCATCACCGAGGGCGAGAAGCACCTCACCGGCTCCGACGAGGTCAAGCAAGGGGGCCCGACAGCCGTCGCCCAGTCCGCCCTCACATCAGGCTCAAGCTCATCCACATCCACATCCAACGCCAGCGGCAACACTTCCTCCGCCTCCGGAAAGCTCGACTCGGCGACGCTAAGCAAGATCACCGAGGCGGAGAAGAAGCTTACCGGCGAGCAAGGACCGGTACCTGGAGGTCCCACAGCGCAGGCGCAGAGCCACGCCAAGGAGCCCATCACCAGCGAGGCTCTGCACGACATCACCGAGGGCGAGAAGAAGATCACTGGCGGCGAGCGCATCAAGGGCGGTCCCACCTCGACTGCTCAGTCTGAGCTTGCGAAGAGCAGGTCTTGAGTTTAATCGCGTTACACGATTCGAAAGGAGCATCTTCTGTCGGCAAGATTACTTCGAGGTGACATGTATAACACTGTATGATAATGCGTGGAAAAAGGTTTCAAAAGGGAGGTTAAACGACTACTATATCACATGATTGTATTATATATGCAAGTATTTTAGGCTGTCATTTAGATGATGGACCAAATCAAACAACAGTAATTTTCACCATTGGTCATGATGCATAGAGAGTGTGACGCAACATTGTTATATGTGAGGGCTCCAGAATACCAAGTTAATACTACAGACACTCGCCGTGCGACTGCGCAAGCCCATGAGAAGGTAGCATATGCCAGGCCGTACATCATTTGTTCTTATGTAGTAATGTCATTATTCAACGACCTGTTGCATACCAAAGGCCAAACAGAAGAGAAAAAGAAAATTGTAAATCAACAAAACACATGCAGTTCCATGCTATCCAATGCACAGCGGGTTAATGAGGAGTGATGTGCGGTCATACCCAACCTTGCCTCTCCCTCTCATCCTTGACCCCATTCCCCTTCAACCACCCAACACCCACATTTGCCACACCCTTCCATCTTTCCACACTCTTCTTCTTGCTGAAACGATACTGGCGATCACTGGTCCTCTCCAATCTCTCCTTCAGCAGCCCATCACCCGACGCACCCAACCCACCGAGCTCGATATCCTCTCTAACCTCGGCTTCACGGAATCCAAACGCCGATCCAGCGCCGCGTCTCGACCTCGTCGAATTGACTCTGTGAAGGGTCGGAGGTCTAGATCCAATTGTCTCGTTAGATCTCACGCGTCTTAGACGGTCTTGGAGATCTGCTGCTTCGCCGTCACCTAGAATCCTGCCCTTCCGATTGGATGGCGGGGTGTGGTAGTCGAAGTTGGAGTTTGTGCAGCGCATGCCGTATTTGCGGGGACTTTGCTCGAGGGCGTGACCAAGCTCTTGAATGACTTCGTCACGCGCGCGCAAACGTTCTAGGGATTGCATGCGTGGTGCTGCGAAGGCGCGGCCTTGAACCGATTGGGATGGGCGACGCCCGAGCCGGGCTGTGCGCTTTTCTTCAATAGCCATGGCGACTTGGGCAACGGAGTTGGGGACTACATCAAGGGAGTTCTGGTGGTGTGGTGGTTAGTGGATGAGGAAGAGGGGGTGATCATGAGACGTACCATGTGGATGAGTACGATTGGTAGTTGAACGGTGACTAGCTTTCTGGTCGAGGTCAGCTTCATCGGTGAGAACAACGCAGATACTGACGTGTGTGCGCTGGCGACGATGACATTCAGGAAGTACCTGACTTCAAAGTATTTGCCTATCTCAGTCAGGGCGACGTGCGTTACTTGATGCTGAGGTACGTACCGCACTTTACCGTAGCATGGCCGCGAGGTACCTCAAGATCACAGGTTCTGATATGGGTTTGGTGTGCGGAAACGCCATTCCAGCCAGCGCAACCGTGCTTGACGATTGCCTTGCTGAGTATAGATCGCTCGTTGCTGTCAAAGATGCGAGCCTGTCCCGCAGACTTCTCCATCGTGGCCGCAGCAGCCTGCAAAGGATCCTCATTAGCATCATCATATAATAGTAAAACAAGCTCACGTGACAAACGTGTTTGTAGCAAAGTATGTCTCTTTCCAACTGAAGCTCAATCTTCTTTATCGTCTTGCGGCTGTTGTTGGCAACGTGAACATCAACGTAAAGGCTAGTACCGCTGACCCAGACCTGTCGATGCAGACCCGCAGTGACCCGGACGACTTCGACGGTGGTTTCCCGGGGCTTGATCCACTCGTCCGAAGCAGTCAAGGGACTGGGAAGCGACATGAGCGCCTTTTCAGCTACCAAAGCGTTAACATTTTAAGCGTAGGTATTGAACACAGGACAAACCATACGATCGTACACTGAGAGCACTGTGACATCTTCGGAAGTTCTGACAATGTACTGCCTTCCTTGATCACGAATGAGGAGTGACACACAAAGTATGTAGCGAATCTGTGCATTCTTTGAATGGAAAGGTGGAGGACCGACGTTGAGAGGTAAACTTAAGTTGAAAGCGAGGTTGGTCGTAGAAGGCATCAGATGCCAGAATAGATCTGCTGAACTTATTGGCTCTTGGGTATCTACCATATTCTGGGGCGGTGGGTTTTGCTCATCAATAAGTTCTGTAGCTAGATTCAGAAAGACGGCTCGTCTGTTACCGCTTATCTCCTCCGTCCCAAGAAGATCGATGGATATCCGAGCAATGTCCAGAGTCCTTCTATGACGTATTCGCTCTGCATCGTCGACGTTTATCTGGACGGTTCCTTCAATGGAGCCTCCGCCCACGAAAATGCCCGCGGATAAGTCCAAGCCTAGTTCAATTCGCGGATGTCGGTGTGATGGAAACTCTAGCAGCTCTTTCGATAGTGGATCACGAACAAATGTTCTGGAGGGTATGCGTCGGTTGGTGTCGTGAGATATAGGGTCAAGGCGAGCAACAATGTGGCGTAGGGGAGATTGTGATTGACCATGTCGAAGGATAGTACCGACACTGTTGTTAGGAGGATGGAGAGGTATAGTTGGTATTGTGCTAAGCGTATTGGTCGTTGTCGCCTGGGTTATGTGTATAGGTGGTATCTGCTGCAGCTGTCGGGTTCGAGAAGTGCTAGGCGCACGAGGTCGCGATGACGACCGTGGCGGAATGTTGGCTGCTGGAACGCTGTATATACTGGATATGCTGTTATCTGCAGGACTCGACGGGGATGGTGTTCTGGAAGTTCGATATCGGTGGGTGGATCTTATGCCGTTGCTTTCTATGCTAGTCTTTCTGTCAGGTTCTATGTTTTCCCCATGCCGGTTGTCGTTGCTTGGACGTCGTCTCGTAGCAACAGAGGGCTTTCGCGTCATTTCCGTGCGAGAGGTGCCGTGGGAAAAGTTGTTGGTCAGGGCGTTCTTAGGTAGGGTGTCGGCAAAGCTTGATTCGGTAACTTCGCGAATGTCTGATAGAGGTCGGGTTTTCGCCCACGACGATGCGGTGGAGTGTCCTCTTTGTTCACTCAGGTGGCTGCCGAGCATGCCTTCACCGGCTATAGTATTACCGTTGTGTGTCTCAGGCGAAGCGAGGAAGGACGAAATGCTTGCTCGATCTGATGAAGGATGAGGGTCGGGTGGTTGCTCTTTGGCAGGCGGCGGCAGCGAGTGTCCTGACCCTTTCAGCAGCCGTCCCGCAATCTCGGAAAATGGCATTGCTGCCTACCGTCGACGCGATGCTTTGGGAGGTCGATATAGTGCGGAGCACTCTGGTAAACGATAGACTGCGTGCGAAGCCGGCGACTAGCAACTAGAAGCTGGCCGAGTGATTGATGCGGGATCTGATACTGCTGAAAACAGGATGAAAGTCATATGAGAGACTATGTCGATGCTTGGATATCCTGGTAGGGGTGGGGACTTTCGCTCGAGATTTGCATGTTGAAGGTTGACGTTGGGGTGTTTCTCGCCTTCATCGCATCTAAGGGGTGAGAGAAAGAACCCGTGTGCTGCTCGCTCTTTCCACGAGTGTGCCACACGTGGGGATAGAGTTAGCAGGAGCGACCCGCGAAGTGCTTTGGAGGAGTGTATCTACAAATTGGTGGTGAGTGCGCGAATGCTTGTTTGAGCATCATAATCATGTCACTGGACGTCTACGCAGCAGTTGAACTGACAGTTTTCTACAATGATACTGGTAGGATCTGAACGCAGAGTACCTTTGTTGGCACAGCACCCACAAACATGGCGATATAGTTTCTAGACTCCTTGGGATTCACAGTGCGTGTTAGCAAACGCCAATTCAACAATCAAAGGTTGCATGTTCCAAGATTCGAAAGGGATATTCCGAGGAGTCCCCATCTAGTAGGCAATTCCGGCTGTGCGTTGCCGATTTAACACGTCTAGAGAAATCAAAGCGGTTGGATGTCAATGTCACGATGTGAAAGGATGCAGCCGATTTCCTCGTCCGAGTCTCGACCGCGTCCAAGATCACCTGCTCGCTCAGCCGGGAAAAGTGGTGACGCTATGGCTGCTTCGGGCCAGCAGAACTCATGTGGTGCATCAAGCACTTGGCAACGACCCCCGGTGATCCCTGGGCTAGACTTGGGTGGTAGCGGTTCGAGAGCTGGATGCAGCGCTGGCAGGGTGGAATGTCTAGAGCACATGCGGCAGGTTTCGGGCCCGGCTTGGCTCTTGCCTCGTAAAACTCCGTGTGGCTAGCGGGGAAGCCCAGCCACGTGATGGTCTCTGGAGCGTGATGGGCATTTCCGTGCGCCAACGCGGCTGGCGTTGTCCTGGTCACGGCTGACAAGACACTCCAGGTTCCATTAGTGAGGCACGTCGTATGGACTGGCTGGTCTTCGTATCGATCGTTATCGCAAGCTGGGCGGGTAGTGCGCCCCTCGTCATATCCCAGTGTGGCCTCGGTGCAGGGGCACGGCGCGCCGACGTCGGTGGCCTGGCGTCGATGCGACGACGGGTGGCTTTGCTTTTCACAAGAGCGCCTGATGGATGCGCAGACGGACCCAGACAGACGCACAAACGTCGGGGGCTGAGCGCTCCCCTTGGTGAAGGGGAGAGGCGCGGTAGATAACATTGCCAGGCCCGCTGTCTGCGCTGCGCGGCCATGGAGAAGCCGGAGAAAGGCTGGAAAAGCTGCCAGCGGGCCGGGAGCTAAGCACCAGGCGACGCCGGATGCGGCATGGCGGCCCAGGTCGGCTGGGGCAATGTTCGGCGTCGTCCACCAGGGCGTCTTGTCTTGCACGAAGCCCGCCTTTCAGAGCCGTGAATCGTGATGCAGGCGGCGTGAGCACCCCGCGAGAAAACTCGGCGCTGCCGGCCAACCGCACGTCCGCACGCTGGGCCGCCATTGCGCGTTGGAGGTGGCCAGCAGCGGGAGCGCGGCTGCCATTCGTTGCGCGCCAGAGAGTACATCTGCCTGGAGGCGAGTCGAGTGTCGAGCTTTAACCACACGGGAGGAGGTGAGCTGGGCAGCAGAGAGTGGTCCGCCCGCCTTTTCACGTCCAGCACTCCGCCCCTCCGTTCGAGCCCATCTCTGTTTCCATTACCCAAGAGCTTACCTCACAACTACTGCGCGACCACACACAGGCCCGAACGCCTTCTCTTATCATACATTATCAAACCCCCATACAAACCGTATCGATTTTCGACCCGGCGCTGCGGCTGCCCAGCACAAGCGCGCCTAAGCGACCAGAGCCTCCTGCTATCTCCTTCGACCTGCCTTTGTCGCATCTCTCGTATCTCTTGGCGCCTCTGTGCCCCTCCATCTGCACCGAGGGGTACGGTGGCCGCAGATGGGAGATAGTCTCGTAACGGATATGACGGCTCCCGTGGGCAAGGTAGAGGCTTCGCGCGATGGTTCGACCTCCTCTATCGGATCGTCGCCCGAACCTGGTCTGGCGGAGACATATACCCAGGAAGAGCCCCAGCAGCAGAAGCGCAAAGGTGGCCGTAAACCTGTGAGCCTTCCTGATACCAGTTGCCTGCCATGGCTGCAGCAATTGAAGCGCCCATTACCATGTCGAAGATAGGACTAACCAAGCGTCGTAAGATTTATGCCACTTCAGAAGAGCGCAAGCAGCGCAATAGACAGGCGCAAGCCGCCTTCCGTGAGCGCCGCACAGAGTACATCAAGCAGTTGGAGAGCACCATAAAGCACCATGAGGATACGCTGCAGAACCTGCAAAACAGTCACCGCAACGCCGCCGACGAATGCCTTATGCTCCGGTATAAGAATTCTCTACTGGAGAGGATTCTGCTAGAGAAAGGTAGCCCCCTGCTCTTATCAACATGTCTGTCTATTACGTTACACACGCTAACCCCCTGCTCCACCAGGTATCGACGTTCAGGCCGAGCTGCGCGCAAAGACTGGCAGTCCAAACCTGGGGCCGACCAGAGCCCCAGCGTCTGCACACACTTCGCCAAACCAAGCGCCTCTCCAACAACGTGCTATATTGAACAGACAACAGCAGAGGCGGTCGCTGCAAGGCCCGCCCAAGGTTGATAGCATCAATGGCTTGCCTATGATACAGCCCGATGGGCCGATTCAGCGTTCACCACTGTCGCAACCCACTCCTGGCTCACATCTGTCGTCGCCTGCTCAATCAGCAACGCGCTCGCCTAGCTTCATACCTCATGGTCAATCAGTGTCTCCCAACTTTGGGCCCATTCCTCCACCACCACCACCACCACCACCACCACCACCACCACCACCACCACCACAACAACAACAACAACAACAACAACAGCAGCAGCAGCAGCAGCCACTACGGCCACAGCCGCCTAGATCAAACTTCACTCCCATGATGAATGCTCAAAGACCTTCTCCGCTCGTAACGAACCAACCTGTCTCGAATGGCATGACAAGCGCATCTACCGTTGGCAGTAATGGAAACGGCATAACACAGAGCAGTGGTCCCTCGTCCTTCTACCAGACTCAGTTTACAGACCACATGAGTCAACTCGGCAAGCTGACCCGTTTCCTTTTCCCTCTTAGGTATAGGGCTTTGTAATCCTAGGCTGATTTTGTGTTATAGAGCAGGAGTACGAGGAACAAGCCGACTCCTACAATGACCACGACGATCCGAGCGACCACTCCGCTGGCCCTGGCCCGTTCCCGCAACAGAATTTCCCACCCTCGAACAATATGCCGCCGCCGATGCCGCCCTCGCAGAACCCTCCCTTTACGAGTCCCGCAGCTCTAGCGCCCAACAATGGGGGCCACAACTTTAATAGCATGAGCAATAACCACCTCTTCGACCCGTACGACCCGATGCTCGACGCCGACCCCTTCGGACTTTCGGCCAGTATGCACTTCCCCACAATGTATGAGAGTAGATGATAGGAGATGGATTTGATGGGAAGAGGAGGCTATATTGGAAGTGAAACAGCGATCTGGATGGTCGTCCGCCGGCTGAAACCTTCTTAATGACATTGATTAGCGGGCGCAACAACTGCTTTTTATCAAACCGACCATGTGTCACGACAGTACGACGGCGTTTACCATGAGACCATGAGTCTTGCTATGTGGAGAAGAATTCATAAAAAGTCATTATTCGACCTGAGGCAGGTCATACGACCGGTGTATTTGTCACGGAAATTGTTAGGTGTGGTTGTTGTGGACAGCGGTAAATGCTTCTAATCCATACGTTTCACTTTGGCATTGCAGCCTGTCTCCTGACGTTGGAAGATGGGATCATGCTTTGTACATATCGTAATTCAAGAAGACCGCAACTGTCAAATCGATGTCGCACCCCCATCCAAGCTGTCATGAAATTTAGTGACTGCGCTCATCGTTCCCCACCAAAGGAAGAAAATGTAATGTTTCAACCCCATAATGCTATCAGCTTGCAAGAGAATTTTGAGTCTGCGTCACAAGCGTTCGTACACCAGATCCCTGGCACCAAAGCATTGCATGGCCTGGTATGAATGAGCTTCGGGGATAGCGTGCACTTGAACGCACACTTTGAATCAAATCAGCCTCACACCAACGGCGCAAAAGCTCTACAAAGATGGTCTAGCTGCCAGTTGAAGCCCTGTTCCTTGATCCAGCATTTTCAGCTGTTATTGCACAAGGATCGACTGGAGCGCTGTATGCGGCAGTAACTGCAGCTTCTTTGTGTCTCCAATAGTCCTAGCCCCACTTCACTCGCTTACGGAAGCAACCCACGGCCATTTTCGAATCGCCAAAACCGCAACATCGCGCCTATCACCCCGTTCGCGAGTCACATTCTGAGAGCCACGTCCCTAAATTTCGTAGGACAAGCTCTCGCATCCTTTTTCTCTCCCAGCAGATTGTGCATCTAGAAGGGCAAAGCGCGAAAGGCGCTCCAATCCGTCAAGATGTCGCAAATTGCTTCCAAGGTAAGCTCCAACTCACCCCGCCATCGAGTCCAGCTTCGCGCTCTTCCATTGAAGGCCGCGCGAACGTCTGCAGTACGCTATACAGCTTCAAGGTGCTAATTACAAGCACAGAACATTTACGAGCTGCTGGGTACGTCGCAGACGCACTGCAAAGTACCGGAACATTCACTTACGACCTCGCAGGCAATGACCCCGAGCTCGACCCCGACAGGCCGGCTGATCCACCGACGAGGGCAATTGAGAAGCCCGTTATGAGGCATGGCAAGCGCGATGGAACTGACGCCCCCAAGCCTGTCCCCGAGAGGCTGAGCCACCAGAACCGTGCCAAGCAGACCGACAACGCCAACGAGAACGGTATGTTGGATACACAGGGCATCGAACATGCTCTAGTTTCATGACGGAACCTCATAAGACAGTTGCTAACCCAGGACAGCATTCCGGGACCGCGGCGTCGGCTCTGACAAGAACCGCGGAAGGGGATCTGGCGGTGAGTGGAATACTATTGGTTCACACGCAGTTGTACTGATTTTCTACAGAGCCTACTGGCACTGGATCTCGCGGTCGTGGCCGCGGTCGCGGTGGACGCGCAGGAGGCCGCGGTGGTGTTGCTCGTGCCGAGGGCGACCGTCATAGCAGGACCGGCATCGCGTAAGAAGTCCCCCACACCACATTCGCGACCCCATCTAACGGTTCCCAGTGATCACGAAAAGCAGGCCGCACACGGCTGGGGCGGAAACGACGGCGACGCTGAGCTGGCTGACGAGCAGGCTGGCGAGGCCATCGCCCACGCTGAAGAGAAGGAAGCCATTAAGGAGGATGCTGAGGGTGAGGCCGCCGACGCCGAGCCTGAGGACAAGAGCAAGTCCTACACCGCTTACCTCGCCGAGTTGGCTGAGAGGAAGCTCTCTCTTGCCGCCCAGAACGTCCGCAAGCCCAACGAGGGCAGCAGCAAGAAGTTCCCCGAGGGCACTGCTCTCTCCCGTGAGGAGCAAGAAGACTTCATGGCCGGAGCCCAGGCCAAGGCCAAGCGCGAGCGCGCCCGTAAGGAGAAGGTCCACGTTGAGCTCGACGGTGACCGTATGCTTGCACCCCCTCCCCGTGAGGGTGGCAGCCGAGGAGGACGCGGCCGTGGCCGTGGCGAGTTCCGCGGCAGCGAGGGTCGCGGCCGTGGCGGCGGTGAATTCCGCGGCGAGGGACGTGGTCGCGGCGAAGGTCGTGGCGAGTTCCGCGGACGTGGCCGTGGTGGTGAGGGTCGTGGATGTGGTGAGGGCCGTGGTCGTGGAGGCCGCGGTGGTGCCCAGTCCAGCATCAACATCACCGATTCCAGCGCCTTCCCCAGCTTGGGCGCATAGAATGCGCCAACACTAGTTCCGGCCTGAAAACAGGACGTACCTGCATTCAATTGTCAAGTGTGAATGAAATGAACGAATGAACAACAAGCTATCTCATGACGGGACGAGCGAACGGAGAGCTAAATCACGATATCAAGAATTTCTCATAGAGATGACGCCGGGTTGAAACACGTACATCCATCGGTACCATGAATGTAGTGAAGTTAAGCTCGGCCTTTGCAAGTGTTTTGATTCCCCGCTTGGTCTTCTTATGTAGTGCGGTAGCACGTTTCTACGAACAAGAATCAAAAAATTGTATCTGATGACTGCTTGGTCTATTGCAACTGTGCTGACATCTTACACGACCACTACCGGGACGCATAACCGAGGACCTTACTACGGGGTTGAAATGTCAAAAGCTTTTCCCGGCAGACTTGCTAGCTTGCGATGACATCGTTAGAATGTGAAGTGCGTTACCAGTAGCTGGATTGGAGGGTGGAGGGAATGAGCTCAGTCTCAATCGGTGGGTGTGTAAACTGCAGTGAGCTGTCTATGTTGTCAAGTTCATAGGGAGGTAAGTCAGAGCAGTTGCTGTTTGAGATGGCATTGGCATCGAAAGTACTGGCGTTTGCGCACATGGTTAGACATTTCTTGGAAAAAAAGTAAAAATAAATAAAAAATGATTGTGGAAATGAGTGCTAATGTTTGAAAATCTTCGTGTCTATATAGAAAAATTAATCCAGGGAGGTCCTACCACACCTTTCAGGCACAAAAGATGCTTGTGACATTGCGAGTCCTGCGGCAACCGCTGACAGCTGACAATTGACAATTGGTTAGACGGCGCTGAAATTCGTCATTGATGCCTGTATGTTTGAAGCTCTGCGCACCGGGTTCTGCCTAGGTAGTACTCGAGCCTTGTCCTTTGCAGGCGTCATCATCCTAGATCTCAGGCTACCACTCTCATCAAGATCGCGTTTCAACGGCACAGCCTCATCAACAAACTTCCAACAACCATTCGTCTAAGCAGTTGCGCAATTCGATATGGTGGAATGCATCAGCTATAGAACACAGCCAAGGCGGCCCCAGGCTAGGCAAGGCGTTGCGCGCGCCAGAGACCGATTGCGGGAACGCGTGGGAGGCACAGGGCAAATCTCTCGCCATCCACACCGAGTGCTCGCCCGCCCCGAACCACTTCGCAGCAGCTTCCAGCACTATATGTGCCAAGGACCTTCTGCCTGATGAATTTCTCAGGCGGTGTTTGTTGCCTGCTCAGCCACTGGCTGCAAGATGCGGTCTACGCTTTATTTCTAAGACTCGATTGGTTGATCTAGCCGCGAGGAAGTAATATCTGAGGCTGAGACGCGGTCAGCCATTTGCCAAATGCAGGTTACGACAGGATGCTTTTGATGCTTTTGCGGAACATCCATACGTCGAAAAGTTCAGGTCGTGGCTGTACGGCTACCGCCTTAAAATGAGGCCTCGCCATGTTGGCTGGCTTGTCACAACTTCATCCTGCTCATAATACATCATCCGAATAATCTAACAACGGTACTTCCACGGAAAACACGGCTAGAGATCTTCACATTCAGCATTTGCCGAAAGGGCGACTTGGCTGGCTGGCAAGATGGCATACACTGAGCGGCAACCGTTATTGGACGAAAAGGTTGTTCATGCCCATGAAGTGCAGAGCGGGGATTGGCATTTTCAAAACTCGACGAAACCGGCGGAGAAGAGTCTGAGCGATATCCTGCGTCATGCCGTTATACTACCTCTTGTCTGCAGCCTCGCTGTGTATGGATCGTATAACTTCTGCAGGCAACACCTCTTCCAGAACACCATGTGGCCAACACCAGCACATGGAGTTTCAGATTCATTCAACTACACATGTCTACCAGGACAGACGTGTTGGCCAAACATGAACGAGTGGGACGCTTTCAACCAGAGCATTAACGGCAACCTCCGATTGACGGTGCCTTGGGCCGCGCCATGCTACTCCGATCCTTGGAGCAAACAATGTCAAGAGGTTGCAAAGAGCTACAGCGATGGTGTCTCGCGAACCAAGCAGTACGGATCCATGGAGTTCCTCGACTGGGAAAGGTGTGATCAATCTCACTGCGCACTCAATTCTTTCAATACCTCGGAGCCCGTCACTGGTACCTGTGCGTTAGGAAGACTATCCGCATTTTATGTAAGAGCTGAGACTGGGCATCATATTAGCAAGACGTTGGACTTTGTTCGAAAGCATGGGATTCGTGTCTCGATTAAGAATACTGGACATGATTATTACGCGCGGTCAACTGCGCCAAACTCTTTGGCTATCTGGACCCACAACATGAAAGACACCAAGTATCACAAGAAGTTTCAGCCCAAAGGCTGCAAAACTCGTTACGAAAACATTGGGGAGATCGGTGCTGGCATCCAAGCCCGGGAGGCTTGGGAGGCCTTTGAACCTCACGGTATGCTTGTCACCGTTGGCGCCGTAGCATCCGTTGGCATCGCAGGGGGTTACGGTCAAGGAGGCGGCCATGGACCGCTGGGGCCCAAGTATGGACTCATGGTCGATCAGGCAGTCGAGTTCGACGTCGTCACCGCCGATGGCAAGCAGCGCACTGTCAATGAATGCAATGAGCCGGACCTTTTCTGGGCAATGCGCGGAGGCGGAGGCGGTAGTTACGCTGTGCTCACATCCTACAAGTTCCAGCTGCATCCGGCCGAACCTATCAATGTGTACAGCTTCCAAGCTCACTTTCCGGCGCCGAAAGACATCACAAAGTCGAAGGTACATCGCGATATCATCACGGGGCTTGCCTCGAACCAGGCCCTGTTTTCCAAACATGGGGTTGCCGGATACAACTTCTTATTTCCAGATCGTGTCGTGTTTCTGCAAGTCATGCCCTCCAGCGACATGTCGGCGATCAAGACTATTACTTCCCAATGGCATGGCTTTCTTACCAGCTACCCCGGTCTGAACATCACCAAGAATGAGTATTATTCCTTCAACAAGTTCTCGCAGTGGCATGAATTCACGGAAAGACCCGAGATCTCTCGTAATGGGCCCGTTGGTCTAGGCTTCAATGGCGCGGGGCGCTTCATCCCCAAGGATCTCTTCAGTTCATCTCAAAACATCAAACGACTCGTGACTGCAGTTGTCACCGCCATGCAGTTCTCTTACGCCAACCACGGCGGTGGAGGCGCTCAGTTATACGCTACCGGACCAGACAACACCCCCGACAACGGCGAGACTAGCGTGAATCCCCTATGGAGAGGCTCGCTGTGGGAAATAGTGATGGGCCAATTCTGGACCACAGCCACGCCGTCTGCCATGCGTTTGCGGATTCAGAAGACCGTCTCCGCCGCCATTGAGCATTTGAAGGCCTTGACACCAGGCGGTGGGTGCTACTTGAACGAGGGCGATTGGACCGAAGAGAACTGGCAGAAAACGTTCTTCGGAGAACACTACCACAGACTGCTAGCTATCAAAAGACGTTATGATCCTACCAGTTTGTTCAATTGCTGGAAATGTGTGGGGTGGACGGGATATGACGAGTAAGTGAAATGGCCTGGATTTCGCAAACAAAAGCTAACTGCGGCAGCCCAATGTATTCTTGTTATGCGCAAACTAAACAAGTGCCCCGGCCTTCAGTGCCACTCGGACCTGTTGTGTGAGCTGCTCGGATTCACGCGCACTTCACGTCACTAGTCAATGTTATAAAGGTCATGCTAAAAAGCATTACCGCATCTGCAGTTATAGAAGCTGTTTTCTTTCACATCTCACCTCGTGTATATCCAATCGTTTCTTTCTATTTGCCTTTAATTTCCTGCATTCACTGTTAGTCAGCCTCACCTCACAGTCACCCGTCTTACTTCGGGGGTCTGGATCCACGTGCAATGTACGGAAGTTGTTGGCCTTTGGGCAACCTGACACCGCAACGCGAGTGACACTCGGTGAGCCCCCAGCGGCTTGTAAGAGAAGAACATGCGGGGGGCTGTGTTGCGGCACCGTTTGCACCCATCTATGAACTTTTTATCAGCAGGCTTCTCATTGGCCGGCGCTTGTTATTCACCCGCTGTCCAACGGGCCAACGCTCTTCCAGCGTAACGTATAACACAGGCTCACTTGCGCTTCCAGAACCCTAAGTGACGTAGGGTCATAGCAATAAAAACAACAAATCCCTCAGCGACTTTCGCTCTCAAACTCCTTTACCTTTACCTGCTCCAACTCGCCTCACGCGACACTCAACCTCCCCGAAGATATTACTTGAACCGCTATCTGCTCACGCGATCGGCTTCAAGAACCTAACTCAGGACAACTCAGCAATGCGCGTTAACTTAGCCATTGTCTTTGGGCTACCGCTCCTCGCTGCGGGCACGCATTTGGGGCATCGCCATAGCCACGACCGTGCTGAAGTTCATCGCCGTGTCATGAAGACTGATTTGGTCGTCGTGACTGAGACCATTTATGCGACTGTCACAGTCGAGCCTACTTCAAGCTCCTTAGAGCCTTCAAGTTGCTCCGCCGTCATCACCACCTCCGCTGCACCCCCGCAGTCGATAACCGTCAAGCTCCCGGAGAAGGCTATCTCGGATACCGTGTCTGCATCCGCAGCATCCTCCGCAGCATCGTCTTCTACCGCACCGTCCAAGATCCCGTCCCCCAATGGCAACCTCTACGCATCTCTGATCTCTGAGCCGCATACTGCTATACTTGTTAATTCCTGCGACTACGGTGTCTACGTCTCCTCCGTTGGCGATGAGAGCTGCGGCCCTGGAAACATTTGCAAGCTCGTCCCCGCTAACAGTACCTACTCCGAGCCTATCCGCACTTGCTACAAGTCTGGCATCTCCCTCAAGGTCTCAAAGACAGAGGCCATGGCCAACCCGATGCAGTTCGAGTACACCGTCTGGGATGATAAGACAACCATGTCTTACGACATCTCCTACTTGGACTGCATGGTCAAGACTGACGCTACTACGTTCGACTTCAGCGCCTGCGTCGGCCACGAGAAGGGAATCCAGGCCGCCGCCAACGACGGTCCTGCATACGAATGCGCTGCCAAGGAACCCTGCGCGCAGAACGCGTACATCGAGCCCGAATTCGGTTACCTGCCTGGCGCGCCAGTCGGTAGATGCACCATCGACAAGGGCGTCGCCTTTGAGATCTGCGCAGAGAACAGGACATGAGTGGCGAGATGACGGGGAAGGTGCTGACAAGCACGGCTTGAACATCTCTTTTCCACGTCCGACCAAGAGACGGATCCGGATCTCGCCTTCGCAAATATGGTAGATATGAAGAGTGTGTGTTGTCTGACTACCGAATCTGTTCCAGCCTTTTCTAACAATCTACGCACAGGCCCTGGATACTCCGAGCGGACAAATAAACACAATCTCATGTTTGTCCCCCCTTTTCTTTCGTTCCTCCTTTCTTTTGTATACCCCTTTTCTCAGCGTCTTGTTTATCTCCTTCGAACAAGGACATATACAAGAGGTGGTTGGAGGTTTCTCGCAACACGAATGGTACGTGGTTGCGGATACTGGCGTTTCCTCTTCTGTATAGCTGTCGCCGCTACTGTCTAGTAGCCGGCCTGTCAGTCTCAATCAAGAGCCTTTCACAAAATCCTTTCTGAATCCGTTGCGATGCTGGTGTCGTGAGCTCCATATCGCTCCGATCCTTTCGTGTATTATGCACATGCGCGCTCGCTCCCGCCGCATGACTCCCGTGCTTCGCTTGTCAGGAGCCGATACTATGGGCTCCAAGTCTCGTACAACCGCTTGTGCGGTGTGAGAAACACGGATAGAGTCCTAGTTTGCTACGCCACTCACTCAAGGCGCCTAGTCTCAAGGTCATCGCCGCAGATGAGCATACGAAAGTCCGTCGAAAGTAAGCTGTGAGATGTAGAGCCATACCTACCCATCATTTACCCAGATGCGATTACTCACTTCTTGAGTCATGGATTTTACTATCATAAGCGCAATTCTACTACATATCCTCTATATCTCGCAACACTCTTCCTCCATACTTCTACTTTTTTCTTGCAAACATTACTATTGTAAAGGCTCCTGTTACGTTACATCGATACCTTGGTCCAAAACGACTTGCCATACCAACAGATAGCTCACCCAGCTTCACACGACTGGAGCACGGCTTGTTGTTGTTTCACGAGCCAACGCCAACACTGTTCCATAATATTAATAGTACGCCCATCTTCATGCAAAAAATCGGCCGCGCCGGCATGGCTCCTCTCGTCGAGAACAGCGGATGCAGCGCCACACCTCATTCATCGGCATTACCAGCCAGCCCACGCCCTCATAACGCCGGGGCCCGGGTTACCAGCCAGGCGAGACCAGACCATGCTCATTGAACGCATGAACGCCAGCCAAGTAACATCCGTGGCCCACCGCTGCGACAAAGGAACACCCCAAATCCCTCTTGCAACCGACGTACCCAACCCCAGACTCAGAGCTCCACCCGAACAACTCGACCTCTTCCCAGTACCAAACAGCAGTCCCCACAAACTAGCCGCCTTCAACTACTGCGACTATAATCGAGCCTACCTACACGAGATCCCAAAACCCGCGCCTTCAACGGGTAGCATACCAGCCGGTGGAGGAACTGTTTCTGTAGACCTCTCAGGTACAGTATTCAAGGCGGACCTCACAGCAGCCATGGCCAAGTCCGCCAACATCGGATACAGCGAAAAACAATAAACAACTCAGTCTGATACCCTGTGGGGGAACAGTAACTGGGGAATCTGATGGGATGCCCAACTCGGACTTGAGTGCATGTGTGGGCCACGAAAGCGGGTTACGGTTGAGCCGGCCGGGGGGGGGGGGAGAAAGGCGTTTCAATGTGCCCTGGACTCTCGGTGCATGACCAGGCGTATTGCTATGTGGTGAATTCTGGAGGAGTGCGGGTAGCAACTGCTTTTTTTTTTTGAAAAGGACTGATTCAATGGCGCACTTGGGAGAACCTTTACAAGAACGATAACCCTTTGGGGGATTTTGATAAGAGCAGAGGTCTTACGGTGGAGTTCTGTGCTAGTAATAAGCCCTAGAATACCACGTTTTGGATTAGAGTATGGGTTTCTAAGTCATCTCTATGGGTCCGTCAAGCATTTTGGGCGTGAAACTTGGTTGGCTTGCTTACTCTGGATCGAGGTAATCCATCGTTCAGACCTTTACAGCTGCACTGTTGGTCTCCGTTCTCTTTCTAATGTAAGGTTGAATAGAGTCTTTCCCTACTAATGTACATCTCTTAGTGCACGAGGCGGAGGTCTCGAGAGCTAGACGTGATAGCCTGCAGGGAATGTGTCAGGTCTCTCCCATAAAGGGCTAGCCAAGACCAACAAAACTCGCACTGTACATACTAGAGTAGAGAATCGATAGCAGAGGTGGCGATTCGTCTAAGTACTAATACATACTTCTTGTGCCTACTAATAGTTTTACCTGATGCGTTGGATTTAATAGCTGAGATAGTAAGAATTACACTTCTTTACGAGGAAGCAGCTTAACATTAGGTATTATGACATTATAACAGAAGGCGCCGGTCTTGGCAAAGGTGCGCAGCTTAGTTGCCGCTTGCGTTACCCACCTAACTTCTAAATTACTTAAGATAGGTCAAAAGATAGAATCATCTAAGAAAAAAGCGCCCAGCATGCTTTGTAAAGTCCTATTTAGCACCGAGCGGTCCGCGATATAGCCTCTTGTACAGAATTTTTCCAGTCTACGCGAAGTATATAAAGATACTCAATAAGGCATACACTGTAGTATAAATTAGCAGTTGTTGAGTTCTAATCGGAATAACACATACGCTGTTAGGCCTACGGCGCATCCTGCCCATAACCCATCCACTCTCCATTGTAGCCTGAAGGCAAGACCGAGAGAGATAGGAAGTGCGATTGCGTAGTAGGAGAGGATATTGGTTGGTCCACCGATCGCTTGTTTTCCAATCCCCCGGAGAAGACCATTCGCTGCGATGCCAAAACCATCCAGAAAAGTAACGATTCCAAGAAGTGGCAAGGATGATGTAACCAGTGATGCCACACCTGGGTCCGTAGTGAATAGCCATGGTATACTAAACCGAAATGCAACGTAGGCAAGGAAGTTTAATAGCGAGTATATGCTCGAAGTGGCAACACCCTGGTATTACGAATGTTAGCCTGATACAATAGATTCATAGACATTTAATTTGCGACTAACCACTTTTGCTGCCCTTTTGGCATCATCAACGCGACCAGCGCCGATCAAAACTGCCACTCGAGTAGATGCCGCAACGGCCAGAGATAATGGAACCTGACTAGAGAGGGTGGCAAGGGTGGCAAGAATGCTCTGGGCAGCAAGATAATCCACGCCGAATCGGGAAGAAACGATGGTCATGATCTCGAAGCATAGCATTTCGGCTTCCACCATTATCATGCCTGGGATAGCCAACCGCAGCATAGACCCAATGTTGAGAAACATCCGCTTGCTAAAGCCTCCCCAGCACTCACTGCCACCGAAGATTCGAACATAGGCCACAAGAAGCAAGGGAAGCAAATTTCTCGTGATAGCAACTGATATCGGAGCTCCTATAAACCCGAGCTCGAGCTTCCAGACAAAAAGCCATAGAAACGCAGCATGAAGAGGTGCACCAAGGAGAAGGATGTATGTTGTTGCTTTAAATAGTCCTTGAGCCTGTAGAAATCGCTTGCCGGCCTCAAAAGCACCGTATCCGGGAATAGCAAAGATCAAAATTTTGAGATAGCGGCTGCAAAGAACAGCCGTCTCAATATCGGGTAGGAGGCTTAAGAATATCGGCTCAGAGAAGGCCCACAATACAGCTATTGGAGCGGATAGAACGAGCAAAATGAGCATCATCCTTTGGCAGTAGAGCCCAACAAGCTCCTTCTGTCCCGATCCATAACTCTGCGAACACAATGTGTCCAAGGCGGTAGCCAGGCCTTGAAAAGGTGCAAGGCAGGTGATAACAGCCGACATGTTTGCGACTATTGGCTGTGTTAGTACAGCGAGCTGAAGATCACGAAAATGTTCCGAGGACTCACGTGAGACAGCACCCAACTCAACTTTGCCAAGTCTTCCTGCAACAACCACGCTCGAGACATCGATGGAGTACTGAAGCACGAAAGTCACAATCAAAGGTGCGGCATAGGCCACACCAATTTTGGTTTCTTGCCATGCAGCATCCTCGGAGTCATCGCGAAGTGTCACTGACTTCCGCAACTGTGCCTTGCGAGATTGCCTAGGCCCGAAGTCTCGCGAGGATGTGGGTCCGGGACAGCCTATAAGGGGAGAAACCTCCGTCGGCAAGATAGGAACCGTGAGCTCATCTCTGTTACGCGAGGCCATTTCATGCAGGATAATATCAGTAGATGAGCTTGCAGATATGACGTGCAGAATCAACTGGGGCAGAAAATGGGTGGGAATCGGTGTGACTGATTGAAGCATCATGCAGCTGTTAGATATAAGAAAAGATCGCTAGCATCAGGTGCATCGTATCCAGCATTTTTGCACGCCTCTGACGACAGTGGATCAATGGGCGGACCTTGTCATGTCTCAACGATTTCATTTTTGTGTTTATAGTGGTTTTCATGGCAATGCGCGGTCACTGGCCAAAAGACTCAAAATAAACAAATTTGAAAAGATCACTCTCACATTTTCCCAGCGATCTCGGGGATCTCGGCTCGGCTCGGCCCAGCCTGCAATGCGGGTCTGTGTGGAGACACCCGATCTTGGTACCCCCTGGAAGTTTTCAACAGCCCCACTCAATGGGTAAATGTATCGGATCTCGGGTAGGAAGCTAATGTGCGATTAGTAAGAAGTTCCTACAATGAATTACACTTAGAGTTCTAGATAGAGATTAGATTTAATATAAATTAATTAATAGCTTGTAATGTGGCAAGAGTAATGCGTGTAAATCACGCACTAGAACGCTCCGCGGAGTGGCGTGGTGGGTGGGAACGATTGAAAACTTCCAGGGGGTACCACAGGAGGACGGAGGCATTGTGCTTTTGGCCTTGGCCGCATCGACTGTAACCGTGCGCGCGCACGCACTGCCCTTTATCCACTTCCGACATAGCGTGCAGGCACATCAACGATATCCCACGCGGCGCACATTGGTTTTAGTGGTGAAAAAGCCAGAATTGACTCAGCTAGACGCAACTACATGCACATCTACCATCATCTACAACAGCTGGCGGTGGCTTATGCGCGTACTATGTCATAACGCTTCTTCTTCGAATGATGTGTAGCCCCCTGGCTACAACAGGCGAGATTCACTTGGCATTGGTGAGGCAGCCGTGGATCTTTGGCACTGGAACCTCCATGCCAACCATGAGCAAGGGCTTGGACCTGAGTCTATAGCTTCTACTGGCAACGTGCGATAGAAAGAAAAAGCTCGATCGTTAGCTTGATCGAGTTGGGCCAAAAGAATGCCTCTACCTGCCACGGCGTGCTGCATGCATTGGATTTTCTTCTTCTGTCGTGGCCAGAATGCTTTCCGTTGTACACCATGTCGCTAATCGTATTATAGCCGGCCAATCGATAGGTTGTGGGTGGACCTAGGTGGCAAGGGCAGTCTCAGCCAATGAACGCACGGCCTTGTATCAGCTGTAGAATTAAGGAGCGAGTTTACAACAATAGACTATTAGTTTTTAAAGCTTTATAAAGCTGTTTTTAGGCTATTTTCTAATTTAAAAATTCCAAATGGCTACAATTACTATTATTTTAACTATATTATGCATTATTTGCGTAGAACTCTACCCTACTACTATATTTAAAGTTATAACTGCAGCACAAATACCTTTGAGTACGTGAGGTAAGCCTTTAAGCTTTAGTATAATAAAATTTAGCTTACAACAAGGTTAGTAGTAGCTTTAAACGTTTAGAAATTTAAATTTCTAGCTATGTTGCTAATATCTAAGATGTTAGAACATTAGAAGAATTTAATTACTAATCACAATTTCTAGGCCTCTCATTGGCCGGGCGATCGAAACGCCACGAAATCCACCGCCTAAAGTCCTACTGGTGGGCTATAATACGATTAGCGACATGGTGTATGGCGGAGATTGCTTAGGTATATCAAAGAGAAGTTCTCATTTTCCGGTCTGCATGATATGTTACACAAAATAAATCTAGTATCATTTCCTAAAGACAACCGACGCGCACTATCCAGCTATCATGACGACCGAAAGGCTTTCTCAGGAAGAAGAATACAATCGCACTGACGGCATGACCCAGCTCAGCTCCCCAAATGACCCTGTCCGAACGCTCGACTGGGCCCGGATGAGCCAAGCTGATCGTGCTCTTGCTGCCAATTGCGGTTACAAACCAGTTTTCAGGCGCGAGTTTGGTTACCTATCAACCTTCTCCTTTGCCGTAAGCATTGGTGGCTTGTTTTCGACAGTCGCTACCACTTTAATTTATCCGCTAGAAGCGGGCGGTAGCGCTTCCGCGGTGTGGTGTAGGTAACTTCCCTCTCGAGACATATGTCAACTAGACATTACCATACTGATGATGGTCCATTAGGCTGGTTGATCTCTGGTGCTGGCTGCATGTGCATCGCGGTATGTAGAGTCTATTGATGGGGAAGGGCGATTCAAAGCTCGTCCTGTTAGCCTATGAAAATCGAGGCTGACAATATCGTCATAGCTCTCCGTCTCTGAGCTCGTCTCTGCTTATCCTACCTGTGGTGGCATCTACTTCACAGTGTCTAAGATTGCACCAAAGAAATATGTACCGTTCATCAGTTGGATTACAGGATGGCTGAACCTCCTCGGACAGCTCGCTGGCGTCGCTGCTTCCGAATGGGGAGCCGCATTGTTCCTGCTTGCTGTTGTCTCAATTAGTTCAGACTTCACCTACTTACCTAGTGTTGGCCACACCGGGGGTGTCATGGCTGGCTTGACTATCTTGACTGGCCTTGTAAACTCCCTATCGACCTACTGGATGGCAAAGATCACCAAGTATTACGTCATTTTTCATGTTCTCGTCTTGATTACTTGCGTCATTGCTCTTCTTGTTATGGCTCAGCCGGAAAATGGAAGTCCCAAAAACACAGCAGCGTACGTGTTCACGGATGTGAGTAGTCGGTCTGGATGGTCACCGCGTGGTTGGAGCTTCCTGTTTGGCTTTTTATCGGTTTCTTGGGCTATGAGTAAGTTACATATCCCGTCGAAGCTCGTGACTGAGCAAAACTAACGCTTTCAATATTAGCCGACTATGATGCGACTGCTCACATCGCAGAAGAAATCAAGAATCCAGAAATCAAAGCTCCATGGGCCATTTCCATGGCCATGCTCTTTACTTACGTAGCGGGGTGGTTGTTCACAATCGTTTTATGTTTCGTCATGGGAGACATCACCGGCCAGGAATCTATTCTAGACTCTCCGATCGAACAGCCTGTTTCGCAGATATTCTACAACGTCCTGGGCAAACCTGGAGGTATCGCGTTCACAGCGTGTGCCTTTATAATCCTCAAGTTCGGCACTTTCACAGCCATGCAATCGCTTACACGAACTATCTTTGCCTTCTCGCGCGACGAGCTCCTGCCCCTTAGCTGCATTTGGATTAAGATCATGCCCCAAACTGGCACGCCTATCCTTGCTGTTTGGGCCTCAGTCTTGTGCTGCATTGGGATCGACCTGATCGGTCTAAGCTCTTATACGGCCATTGCCGGAGTCTTCAACGTCTGTACCATTGCTTTGGACTGGTCTTATTGTATCCCAATATTTTGCAAAGTTGTTTTTGGGCAGTTTACGCCTGGCCCATGGCACCTAGGGAAATACTCTCTATTTGTCAATGCCTACGCCTGTCTCTGGACGCTGTTTCTCTCCGTCATTTTCATCATGCCGACCCATCGGCCAGTAACCAGCGAAAATGTAACTCATACTTTGCCTCCATACCCTAGAATCTGTTTTGACTAACATATATTACAGATGAATTATGCGATCGCATACCTGGCTGCAATTCTTTTCTTCTCCATGCTCTACTGGGTATTTCGTGGCAAGAAGCACTACACCGGTCCCCTGATCGGAATCAATGGTCCTGATCCAGATGTTGAGCTCTTCACGGGGGCAGGACTGGCATGAATTGTTACCAGTGATTGCCCATGAATTCGTGTGTGGTAACCACATGTTACGTCTTGAGGACTACTTATATCTGCGATGCTCCTCATTCAAGAGCCTCTTTTTGCATATGAGTTATGGAAGGTGTGAGCGGCTCGTCAGTTATGGGTCATTGCAGTACCGCTGGTTGCAGTGGATATCAACTAATGTTTAGCATCACGAATTTGCGCACACAGAATGTGAGTCAAAGGGAGAGAATATATGACGCACGCAGCTTGTTAGTTCTTCGTCCGCCGTGAGGAAGAATATCCTTGCCTCGAAATTGTATAGTAAAAAGGATGGAATTTGCAAATGTTATAATGCTGGGATCGATACAGGAAGCTATTTCCCGTATTTCATCGCCTGGTTGGCCCTCAGAGTAATATTTATGGCATTTGTAATCGCCATCTGGAATCCCGCATCCTCTAGGCTCTTCATACCTTGTTCAGTGCTGCCACCAGGTACGCACACATTCTGGATCATCTGCTCCAGTGATACCGTGGGCTGACGTTTTGCTAGCAGGCTAGAGCCGACACCAGTCTGCATTACGAGAGAACGTGAAAGACTCTCAGAAAGTCCTTGCTGAACCCCAGCTGCAACAAGAGATTTGTAAAACTGGAAGGTGTATGCCGGTCCTGAACTTGAAGTGCATTAGCAACTTGCGCTTGTCGTCCAATATTGTAGACAGGGTAATAGTTACCCTGAAACTGCAGCAGCTACATCCAAAAGCTCCTCTTTAGTCAATCTCTCAACACATGGAGAGAAGATTCGGAACAGTTTGGTGACACTATCATATTCGATGTCCGTTGCATGTCGACTTGTGACCAACGCAGTAGCACCCTGACATATCGAAACTGGGGTGTTCGGCATCGTTCTGACCACAGAAAATGGCTTTGTATGGCTTTCCAGGCTCAGCCAGGATTCAAGCATTGAAATTGTGATACCGGGACACATTGTCACCACAATTGGCGAGCTTTCGCGTGCAACACCAAATTTTTCATGTGCAAGGCGAATGCTCTTGCATACGTCGAAAGTTGATTGAGGCTGAGTACAAATCAGAACAATATGTACCGCCGGCGTATCGGCTCTGGCGAACGTCCACAACTTCTCGTCCTCGTTGTTGTCGGTGACGTAAGCTCCAGGATATCGCTCGCATAATTCTACAACACTTTCCTTTCGACGTGTAGTGATGCTAACAGAGTACGGCGTTGTACAGTCAGTCTTGGAGGCATCATATTCGGAAAGACCGTCCAGAATGGCACGTGCGAGCGTACCACCACCAATAAAGGTGAGGTGATGTGCTTTGGGGTCAGGTTGGATGAAATGCATCGTTAATCGAGGTGACACTAAGGCTCTGAGAAATAGGTGCAGAAAGCAAAGGTGTAGCAGAATAGCTTTTGAATATATATAAAGCGTCTCCTTACTATGGCCGTGATGTAGGTACATAAAAAGCTTTGTCGAATATCGCGTGGCGGGTGAGCTCAACTACGTCACATTATAATTGATGGAATATGAACCCTGCATGCGTGCTTACCTTGTAAATGCATGCGTTGGTTTGCAGAAGGTGTGGTACGCCACAGGACAGGCCTATGCATCTGAGTCGGCCCAAGCTGCAGATTTCTCTCCACAATTAGTCAATGAAAATCTTATGACGTGATTTATGTGGTGTGATAGTGAATAGGAAATCCGGTTCAGGAATACAGTGCGCTTGTGTTCTCCTCGGAGGCTAGCAGACATATCATTTCGCACTCTCGACCCAAGGGACTAAAAGTACTCAATGCTTGAAGCTGTTATTGAGGTGTTTTCGAGTAGTTTGCATGTTCTATCGTGTAAGGTTATTCACTGGAAAGCCTCTCAGTCGAGCACTACGCCATAAATCGATTCACTAGACGTCACAGAGCTTTAGTGAGTAATTGCAACATCTTAATCATACATCTGCGACACCTCTTATCACTGAATTACTTCTTTCTGTCACACAAGTGTGCTCTGGCAGCATCATAAGCACTAATGCCGAGGATGTTCAGTCTTGAAACTGTTGAGAGGAAACTAGCACAGATTCAGAAGATCTTGCCGAGCTGCTGAGTGCAATGTCTGGACATCCCATATTTGAAGTGTCTGTTAGAGTGGCTTACAGACACTAGTCTCTTCTAATCATAGTGTTGGGGAATGGGAGACCAGTATATTCTTCAGATTATTGAATTGGGATATTGATCGTACTGAGAAAAACCATCACGCAACGTTCGGAAATTGATGCTTTGAAAGTATTTCCGCCGATGTGCCTCAGTCAACTCTGGGGGGTTTGCGCATGCCTGACTGATAGATAATAGATAATAGTCAGCCAAAACTAGAGTGTTGTTGTCCTTGGTTTTCTTGATCATCTCTGCGATGGAGTGGAGCGATCGATGTTCTATCGGAATATCCATGTGGTTTATTTTCTTGCTGAGCTCGACCATCGTGTTCCAGCAGCTGCGATCTCCGGACATGAAGGTATAGGGCTCCCACGAGCCTGAGGGTGCTTTTAATAAAGCTGATAGTCCTCTAGCTACGTCTCGCGCCCAGGTGAAATCCACAGGCTCGTCGCCTGTCCCAGGAATAACGATCCTGTTACCCTCCCAATTAATGGGATGAAACTCGCCAATATCCTTGATGTATCGATTCTTGGCGGGCACAAAATAGTCGGCCAACCACCCAATACAGACCAGGGTCCACTCCAGTTCCGTTTGAGTTCGTAGCATCTCTCGAATGGGTTCATGTGTGGCAAAGTAGAAGCCTGGCTGGTCCGGATATGTCTTGATGTTTGCCGCAAACTCAGCTGGGATGAAGCGTTTGCAATTTTGGCTATCATGGCATGCGCGTATAAGGTTTCTATGCACATCGGTATAGGCAGGCGATGTGTCAGAAATTGTCGATATCAGTGCCTGGCATTCACCGAGAGGAGCTTTGAGCGAGGCAAGTGTATAGTCGGTGACGACCTGAACAATACCCTCCTCTTTTATTCGAGCTTTCGGATTTCTTGTGAGAATAATAAGTTCATAGCCAACTTTGATGAATTCCTCGCAAATGTAATGCGTCAAGTCGCTATAGCCAGCGATTGCGACACGCATCGTGGCAGTTGATGACTGGGTTAATGGGAATTGCGTAGGCAGGCGCACGGTATGTATATTCTTGGAGGCAAAACCATATGACTACCGGATGCTCTTCAATAGGAAACCAGTAATTTCTGTTGATCTAAAGCCCCACCCCCTGTGGTACCCGCCCGAATACCCCCTGGGAGGTTTTATATAGGGCGTTAAACCAAACCAATCAATCAATCAATTGAAGCCCCACCGCCAGCATTCATGCATTCCTAGGCACGGCGGCCAAGCTAAATCCACACGCACTATCCACTAGCTGCATGGATGCAGGCAGGTAGATTGCTCCGCGGGAGACCGTCAACAATCACGCAAGCTCCCTGTGATCAAGATCACTCTGATCATTGGCTCGCTTGATTGCCCAACCTTCCTTGAGGAACTGCTCAATCTTTGTTTTTTGAACGTCTGGAAAAATTTCGGTGAGATCCTCTCCGGGTAGGTCATGCGCATGACTCAACATTGAGAGCATAACTTGAAGTTCCACCTGGTGGAGCAACTCCCCCTTTGTAGGGTCGCTAAATACGGCCTGATTCGACGGCAAAGGTGTAATGAGGCCTCTGTGGATGGCTTCAACTGAATCGTATACGATTTGGAACTCTTTGCCTGTTTCTGACATTAGAAATTTAGATCCAATGCGTGGAAACATGGGGTGATGTACCTGTGACTTTCTCGATGATAGATGCGAGATCCTTTACTCGTAACTTGTTGGATGCAACGAGGGATTCACGCGGCCATTCTTGCGCAGGGAGCCCAATCAAGCGCTCGATGCACGCCGCAAGATCGGTTGAGTGCGTAAGTACCAGCGGCTGAGAACCATCACCAGGGAAGACACATTTTTCATGGTCTATATCAACGAACACCCAGAACGGGCTGATGTATGTTTGCTTTGGATTGTGAGGCATAGTGAGATGATCAAGAAAGATCCCAACTCTGATAAGCGTCCATGTCAAGTGCGGATGGCGTAAGAGCTCCGTTTCTGCCTCAAGTTGAAAATTGGTGAATAGGTCAGAGCCACTACAAAAAATATAGTTAACATTGCGACCTAGAGAAGGTGAAATGGAAGCTCTTACGGGATCGGAGTATGGAAATCGATGTAAAACTCGCTGGGAATGAACTTAGTTACCGTTCCTGATCGAGCAGCGGCTCGAATCAGATTGATCTGTGAGTCTGCAACGTCTTGGTCTGTCAAAAGCAAAGCTGAAACAACCATTTCAACGCTGTTATCGCAAAGAATTTGTATCATGCAATCAATGTTGCCATAATCTACTGCAAAACGTTTCGTCTTGTTGGTTGCGGTAGTAGCTGCAGCCTAGATGGTCCAATGTTCAGTGCTGTTGGGATGGATCATCGAAGGCGAAAAACTTACTGTCCTAGATAGTATGATGGCCCTGTGCCTGCCTGATTCCGCAATGGCATCCAGCACACTGCGCCCGACGCCGCCAGTACCACCGGCGACAGCAACGACAACCATTACGTGGTGTGGAGAAGATAGAGTACCTATGCAAATATAGAGACAGTCGAATTGATATGAAGCTGAAGCCGGAATTGCATCTAATCAACTCCGCGGTATTGGTCAAGCCGATTCCTTGACATGGGCTTTTCTCGCAGCCCTCAGCGTCACGGTGATTGCATGCAATACTGTGGTGCCCCCTAGAAGTTTTCAATCACCCCACTCCTCAGAGCGCCATCCGCGGAGCGCTTTAGAGCGTCACAGTACACGAAAGTCTAGGCAGCCTGACATCTAGACATGATCTAACCGGCGATGCTCCATACTCGAAAAGGCAGGCGGGCATGGTTTGATGCACAATGCCGTCCTCGCAACATGCATTATATCTCCAGTACGGCTAATGCAGACGATAGTGTTGCGGTTCCACTTATTGTCTCGTAATAAGGACTCCGTAGTTGTGAGAATCTGCTGCATATGCAGCTAGCCAACGTCACAAGATTATTTGCTTTTACTGGTACCGTGTCCGTGCGCGTAATGCCCATGTTCGAGCAATGCGCATCTTCGAAAAACTGTAACTAGCAATAACTTTCTTGAATCTTCAGATTTTTTAAAATTTCTTTTTGTCTTTTAATCTCTATATTTCGTTGAACTAAGGAAGCTTTAAAAATTATGTATAGACTACAACTTACACTTTAAATCAAGTTAGTAAAGATTCCAAAATTAAAGTATAGTATTACAAATGAAGAGATATATAACTTCAATAGCATACGCTTGATGATAATAATAATAAATTGCTTAATAGTATTTATAAACTATAAAAAGTCAAGAAATTAAGATAGAAATACAGATATTAAGCTACATTAGATTTCTTTTTAGGTAACTAATATTTGTATTAAGTTATTTAGCATATTTATACAATAAAGGATATTACTTTGTATTTTATTATTTATAGAAAATATGTCTTAACCTTAGCGTAGTATAGAGAATAGAATATTCTTTATATATCTTTACTATAGCAGAGCTGCAGGAGCTAGCAATATTTTATAAAGCTACTACTTTTATTTCTTAAAAGAACATTTCATATAGTTAAACAATTTATTTATAATATACTGCACTATAATAGCGTATAACCTCTACAGCAAGTATTCTTTAATTGTAGCTTTTTTCAAAAAAATATTACTCTTTGCTATTATCTATCTAGCACCGTGGCTAGTTTAACCTAAACTGCTTACATAGACATCTAAATTTATTAAGCATCTAAGAGCCTAGCCTCTCTAGGACCTTGCCGTTATATATATCATGGACAAATCTGAGATCCGCTATATCTCTATATACGAAAAGATATTCAAGTCTAGCTAGTAGTGTTTTATTTGATAAAGTTTTCACTTAATAAAAAGCATACAAGATGTTATTAGAGACTATACTATACTTAATCCTAATAAAATGCTTTAATTAGTCTTAAATTTAGATTAGGCTTAATTACAGTTTAAATAGATTAATATAAAAATTGAATAATTGAAAATTGATGAATAAAACATCAATGCGCGTTTATTATACATATTACTTTTTTAAATTACAAGAAAAATGAAATCTTAAATAACTAAGATTACTAAAACCAAGCTAATATATTTTTAAACACTATTAATACATAACTCTAAACTCAATTACTGCATAGTATATTGTCATGTTGACGACATTGCTTATATTCTAAATGAATTTATTGCTTTTAATACATCTTAGCTGTGCAGCGGGCTCTGGCTACCGGTCTAGTTTCTCCCTTGAATAGGGTAGTTAGGATATTTTCATCCCCAGCAAGATTGTAGAAATAAATATTGCGATTGAAAAATCCTCTTCTGCACTTTCCCACAAAACCTAGTGACCTTATTGGAATTGAAATTCCCACTTCTCAACATGTCTCTATTTCCTCCGCCCATCGACCCAGCATATGTACCATCCACCTCAATTGTTAGAATTGCTGCAACGGTGCCAATAGAAGAGATGGTCGCCATCATAGAGCGAGATGGCGGGCTCATCTTAAAGAGCCTCGTTGCTGGCAAAGATGTTGCTTCCATTAACAACGAACTCGATCCTTACGTCGAAAAGGCTAGAGCCGAATCTCACGCTGCGTACGATCTGGTTCCCAAACAAACGATCATGGTTCCTGGAACTGTGGGAAAGTCACCAACCATGGCCAAGATTGCCGAACTCGAGGTGATTGATAGGCTGAGGACCTTGGTGTTGCAGAAGAAATGCACTGCAACTTGGGAAGACAAAACAGAAGAATTCACCATCGACCCTCTATTGAACAGCAGTTTGACATATCACATCAGTCACGGGGCTCCCCGTCAGAGGTTGCATAGGGACGATATGATACATGGGATCTACCACAGCGGAGAATACAGCCTCTCTAATGAAACCATGCTTGGTTTCATGATTGCTGGGTCTCGAGCTACTCGTGAGAATGGAGCAACAATGGCAATTCCTGGCTCTCATAAATGGAATCATTCTCGGATTCCCAGGGCCAACGAAGTTTGCTTTGCGGGTAAGCTATATCTGCCCACTAAAAGATGTTTGTGGGAAAGATTCACTGATAAGCAACGTCATTTAGAGATGGAACCAGGTGATGCATTTGTTTTCCTTGGTACTGTTTATCACGGAGCTGGTCATAATGCCGCAGTTGATCAAGTGCGCAAACTATACGGCCTCTTCTTCATCTCAGGCACACTCCGTCCAGAGGAAAACCAATTCCTAGCAGTCCCTCGAAGCAAGGTACTTGGAATGAGTGAAAAGATGCTCTCTCTGCTTGGATACAAAACACCAGGAACTTGGCTCGGTATTGTCAATAATGGAGACCCGGCAGATAATCTGGTGGAAGTCTTCAGGTATGCTAACGAATAAATTCCCGTTGGAAATACTGAGTGGTTGTAAATTCTATGCATCTTATTATGCAAGCATCTTTTCGTACACAGCGGCGAGATCCTTCGTCGGATCTTCATTTTCAACCATTCCTAACCAGTTCTTTGCTGGTTTCTTGAAACCAAGCAAGGTCTGAAGTTTCGGGCTCATCTTCAATACCTTACTTCGAGGATTACAAAGAAACTGGTTCTCCTCTTGACGCAGAGTTCCTCGACAAAACACCAAATTCATAATCTTTCGAACCTCTCCTGGGATAGTGTTGTAGCCAGCACCATGGGCCAAGTTGCTTAAGAAGATGAAAGCGGATCCTCGCTCCATTTCTGAATATGAAATTACTTAGTGCTGACACACAAACGAGCTTCAGGATAGATTTACTTACCGAGGAAAGAGACTTCTTCCGGCCTACCGCGTCTCTCATGTTCCCACTTGTGGGAGCCGAGGATGATCATGGTCCCACCATTTTCGCGGTTAACCCTTGTACCGGCAAGGAAGCAGCTAAAGCCATCTACTTCGTTAATCTTCATGTCAGCATGGTGACTGCTGGAGAAGATCATGTCGTCCCTATGAAGTGCTTGTCGGGGAGAGCCTTCGCTGACATTGAACGCCATTGCAATACTCAACAATGGCTCTACCACAAGCTCCTCGGTATGGTTCTCGAAGACCGCAGGGTACTTCTCCTCCAAAATCACCTTGAGGAGCTTTTCTAGAGTCTCATTGGTATCGAGAATGTTGGCGATGGTGTCTGATTTTCCAACCAAACCCGGGATGACGAGTGTCTTTTTCCCAATGAAGTCGTCGTAGGAGTCACTGTTGACAGGTGGTTTCGTATATGGCTCGAGCTCCATATCGATCTTGTCCAAGGTCTCGAACGAAACGAAATCAGTCAGGACTACGCCTCCATCTCTTTCAAGGATCTCGAGGATGTCGTCTAGAGAAGAGTTGGCTGGGATCTTGGTGACAGATCTCGACGGCTGATAGGATGCATCGATAGCAGGTAGTAAGCGAGGAGCAGATTCGTTTGTTACTGCTTCTATATGCTCCATATTTTGTTATAGAACGTTCGTTCTAGAGAAGATAAGTTTAACGATTGGAACAAGCTTGATTGAAGCAGTGATAGGAGGGGTGTTGTGATAAACACAATACAATGACGAACACAATGACAGAAATACTTCAATCGAACTTGACCTTACTGCACAGGGTTAGCTTAGGTACTAGTACGATATCAATTAGATTGTCAGATCATGTTGCCCCTTATTTCATTTCTACGTCTTGCATGTTATCCGCCTGTCTTAGTATCCTTCGCTATGCATGTCTTCTGCGCCAAGTCCCTCAGCTCAGCGGTGTTTATCATCTAGACCCGCACACTAGCAAGGATTAATCTCAAATACTGTTGTGTAACATGAGACGTTGCAGTGACAACACCATCTTTGAAAATCTGCACTTCCCCACCGCCTTAACTCCACCAAATCTAGCCACGCCTCTTGAACTATCCTAGAATCGACTGCGGTGTTAAAATATTCGATAAATTTGTGCAGTAGTGGAAGAGGTGTACCGGCAGAGTAAAACAACCATCAAGCACCAATGACAACAATCTTTGTAATGCGGGCGTTATCAATGTCGCCTCATCCTTTTAAGAATTTCTTCGGGGAACGTGGGCAAGTGGGTTTCCTACTATGAAGAACCCATTCGCTGTAAAGTCTCCCGACATTTCTTGGACCCTCGTCTCTTGCTCGTTTGGCACATGCCTGTCCTATGAGCACGATCGGGGTTTCTTTCGATCGAAATAGTGACATATGCTCTTGCTTGAGAGGCTACATATGTACTGGTTGTTGAGATCGTCGGGGGTTCTAATTTTGCCGTCCATGTCGAAAAGAAAAAAAAGATGCTACGTACACACGCATGTATCACGCATTAGTGACGAAAGTTGCAGGTGAATTCAACCGATCGAAGAACGAAGCACTTATCCACGACCACTAGATCCTACTTTGTACTAGGCTGAGTTGAACACGGCCTAGTTCAATCCATTGACTAACAGATATCATCAAATGCGCTATGGTCGTGATACACTTGATGTAGTTTGTTAGTTCTAACAACAGTAACCTTCAAAACTTCAGTTAACACATCTGGATGCTGACAGCAACCGTGTCACCCAAGAAATCTTACCAAGCCAAAGATGAAAGCCATCTCAGACCACGACTATCAGACTTTGGTCAATGACTTCAACGCCAAAAACGACATCGCTTTGCTCGGTTGTCGTTTGGATCAGCTGTTTGAGAGAGTGGTCGAGGTCTTTCCTCACAACACCGCTTTGATTCACAACAATATCGAAACATCCTTCAAAGAGCTCAATGCTTCCGCCAATTCTCTCGCTCGAGATCTCGCAAATCGAGGCCTGAAACATGGCGATGTGTTCGGCCTAGCTGTTTCGCGGTCCATCGACCTGATCGTCGTCATGCTAGCTGTGATGAAGCTAGGCGCTGCTTATGTTCCCATCGACCCATCATTTCCAGCCAAGCGCATCGATCAGATGGTTGAAGACGCGGATTGTAAACTCATATTCGTGAGTGAAACTTGTTCGATTGATGCCGGCCTTGCGCGCTGGAAAGACTTGTGTCTCAGTGTTGGCGCAGCAAGAAAGAGCTCAAGCAGCGACACGACCAATCTTGAGACAGAGATTTCACCCCAGGATCTGGCATATATCATCTATACATCTGGCTCGACTGGACGACCTAAAGGTGTGGAGATTAGCCATGGTGCCGCGGCAAACTTCCTGAGCTCTCTCCAGAAGTATGAACCAGGATGCGACGAACATGACCGATTACTCGCAATCACGACCATATCGTTTGATATGTCGTCTCTAGAGCTTCTTTTGCCACTTATTTCAGGCTCGACAATGATTTTGGCAAACGAAAGTGCAGTGAAAGATCCGCGCGAACTCATCGATTTAATGCATGAACATCAAGCGACGATTTTGCAAGCGACACCTGCAACTTGGACGATGCTCTTGGAGTCCGGGTGGAAGGGAAATCCACGGCTCTCTAAGATTATCTGTGGTGGCGAGCCACTCTCGCGGCAACTCGCTCACCGCTTG
Organism: Alternaria gansuensis; assembly: GCA_009289805.1. Classification (NCBI taxonomy): domain Eukaryota; kingdom Fungi; phylum Ascomycota; class Dothideomycetes; order Pleosporales; family Pleosporaceae; genus Alternaria; species Alternaria gansuensis. Next base: position 7,248 of record WBOK01000022.1, on the reverse strand, counting down.
CTCGCCTGTGCTGATTCAGTATGGAACGTGTATGGGCCCTCTGAGACGACGTATGGAAGCGTTGGACGAGTTGACAATAATGACATAGTTGTGGGAAACCCTGTCGTCAACGGTCGAATTTACGTCCTAGACGACAACATGTTTCCAGTTCCTATGGGTCACGAAGGAGAGGTCTACATTGGAGGTGGCAGCGTATCGAATGGATACCGAAACAAGCCGGAGCTCACGAACTCCGTGTTCCTCAACAATCCATTCCATGGTGGCAAATTCTTTCGAACCGGGGACTTAGCCCGCTTCATCTCTCCGGGCAAACTTCAAGTCATTGGCCGGGCGGATGGAGTAGTCAAGATTCGAGGCCACCGAATCGAAGTAGGAGAAGTTGAAGCTGTCTTGCTTGACCATCCAAGTGTCTCCGAGGCAGTTGCCATCAGCCGCGACGGCCGCTTAGTTGCGTACTGCGTAGTGCACATGCCGTCCCAAAGCGCAGCCTCGTTGGCAGTAATTCTGCGCCCATGGGTTACTGAGCGGCTTCCACCCTACATGGTGCCGTCTTTCTTTGTTCCCATGGCTGCATTGCCGCTTTCGCCCAACCAGAAGGTCAACCGCAAGGCCCTCCCAGGTCCAATGGAGGTGCTTTATAACCAATCCGCGGTGCAGCCCACGTCTGAGCTAGAACAGAATCTACAGGCTATCTGGCATGAGATACTTGGGCATAACCACATCGGCATACGGGACAATTTTTTCTCCATCGGTGGCGATTCGGTGCGCATTATCCGCATGCAAAGCCTGTTAGAAAATCTATTGCACCGACCAGTACCCACACCAAAGCTGTTTGAGCATTACACAATCGAGAAATTGGCTGCATATCTGGCTGATGTAGGCAATGATTCTTATCAGCAGGGATCTGGCTTGACGACCTGCCACGACTTCACAAGTAGCAATGAGGAAATTGCTATAGTTTCCATGGCATGTCGGCTACCGGGTAATGTGTCAACACCCGAAGAGCTTTGGAACCTATTGCAAAGTGGTAAAGACACAACTACCGACGTTCCTAAAGATCGCTGGGATGCTGGGAAATTATACCATCCGGATCCTAGCGTGGAAGGGAAGTCATACTGCAGCAGAGGGAGCTTCCTTGACTCTATCTACTCCTACGATGCGTCCTTCTTCGGCATTTCTCCGCGTGAGGCACAAGCAATGGATCCCGCGCAGCACCTGATGCTGGAGTTGGTCTGGGAAGGATTTGAAAGAGCCGGCTACACCAAGGACAAACTAAGCGGAAGTACTACGGGCGTTTTCGTTGGCGTTAGCAATAATGGAACTTCGACTGCTGTGCCACCAGATCTCAAGGGTCACTCTATCACAGGGAGTGCCAGTGCGACAATATCTGGTCGCCTATCGTATACCTTCAATCTACAAGGGCCATCCATGACAATTGATACAGCATGCTCGTCTTCCCTGGTGGCTACCCATTTGGCGTGTAATGCCCTGCGCCAGGGCGAATGCAATATGGCGTTGGCCGGCGGCATCAGTCTTCTTCTCACTCCGGGAATACATATAGAGTTTAGCAGACTTCGCGGTATTTCGCCTGATGGTCGGTGCAGAGCTTTCTCAGAGGACACAGAGGGAACAGGGTTTAGTGAGGGTGCCGCTATTGTACTTCTTAAACGCCTTTCGGATGCCGAACGGGATGGTGATGAGATCCACGCCGTATTGCGCGGTACTACAGTGATGCACGGAGGATATAGCGCTGGGCTGACGGTTCCCAATGGCCCCGGTCAAGAATCTCTGATTCGCACCGCCTTAGCACGATCTGTCTTGGAACCAAATAGCATAGACTACATCGAGGCTCACGGCACTGCAACCAGACTAGGCGACCCAATCGAGGCTACTGGACTGGCTAGAGTTTTTGGTGCTGCGCGTCATGGTTCAGAACCTCTACGGCTGGGCTCTGTCAAATCCAACATAGGGCATACCCAAGCTGCTGCTGGCCTTGTCGGCGTGCTGAAGGTTGTGTTGTCTATGAAGAACAGTGTTATACCCCAAACGCTGCACGTGAGCGAGCCTACGAAGAAAATCGATTGGAAAGGTAACAATATGGAGTTGGTACTGGCAGACTGGCCATGGCTCCCAAATGACAAACGCTTGCGCCGCGCTGGCGTAAGCGCGTTTGGAATTAGTGGTACCAACGCGCATGTTATCATTCAAGAATTTCCTGGAACTGGCACAGAACAGATCAATGGTGATATAAGGCCCGCGTTACCAACCGAAGTTCTTTTCGTATTGTCAGCCAAAAGTGATTCCGCCCTTAGGGGCCAGGCTAAAAAGCTTCAGTCGTACATCGAGAGAGACATCAACAAGGAGGATACTCTCATGAACACGGCATATTCGCTAGCCACATCCAGAACACAATTTCAGCGACGAGTGACAGTGACGGCGAAGGACAAGCTTCAGATGCTGGAGAATCTAAATTCTGTGAGCTCGGGTACCGAGGTGGACGGCGTACCTACTAGCCAATCATCCAACGTCAACGATGCTAGCATCCCATGTTTGGTTATGCTATTTACTGGACAGGGTGTTCAGCACCCAGGGATCGGCCAGCATTTGTATGCTGTCTATCCAGTCTTCCGGAATGCACTAGATAATGTTGCGGCTAGGTTTGGAGAGCTCCAGTTTCCACTACTCGACATGATGTGGTCAAAATCGGGAAGCCTAATTTCGAACCGCACCGAATTTGCCCAACCAGTCCTCTTCGCCCTTCAAGTTTCTCTCTTCAGGTTATGGCAGAGTTGGGGTGTGAAGCCTGCATTTCTTCTTGGGCACAGCGTTGGGGAGCTCGCGGTAGCTCACGTCTCAGGGGTCTTGGAATTGCCCGACGCATGCCGACTGGTCATGATGCGCGGTCGCTTGATGCAAGCTGTCGCTTCTATTGGCATCATGGCATCAATAGAAGCCAGCAGCCACGAAGTAAATGACATAATACAGGCGTTGAGCGCGAGTAAGAAGGTCGAAATTGCCGGCTATAATACGCCGTCCCAGACGGTTATATCTGGAGATGTCGATGCCGTTGAGGCCGTAGTAACTCAGTTTGCAAGTCTGGACCGCCGAATCAAGACACTTGACACCAGTCACGCTTTCCACTCATCTCACATGGATGGGATGCTGGAAGACTTCAGGGCTGTAGCTCAAACTGTTCAGTTCAACCCACCAAGTATCCCTATTGTCAGCAGTATGACAGGTAGACTGGCCGGGGAAGGTGAGACTGAGCGGGCTGATTATTGGGTTCAGCAGGTTCGGAATCCGGTCAGATTCAGCGACGCTTTTCAAACCCTTGTCAAAGCGGGCGCAAACGTCTTTCTTGAGCTCGGACCTGATTCAACGCTTTGTGGTATGGGCGCCGCATGTCTCGTGGGGGTTCCTCAGGTGGGAGAAATTCTTTTCCTACCGTCTTTGAAGCCAGGCATGGATGAAACTTCCGTTATCCAGAACAATCTCGGAAAGTTGCATATACACAATGTGCCAGTCGACTGGACTGCATACTACAACCCTTTTGGTTGCCAGAGAGTTCCGCTTCCGACATATGCCTTCGAGCGAGAAGACTTCCGTCCTCCAGCAAAGCATGGTGAAGATCAGAACACGGTGAAGCAGATGACCTTTCATGTAAATTGGCGACAAGTTGACACGGACGAAGTGCGACCTCCATTTGGTATCTGGGGCTTTCTGTCACCTGCAACAGAAACAGCATGGACGAAACAAGTGGAAAACGCCTTATCGAGTACGGATATTCGACTGGTACCTGTACAGAGCCTGCAGGAAGCCGAGAAGCTAGATGGCTTGCTTTCTTTCTGGGATACTGACGAAACGGAAGATATCGCTCAAGTGGCCCATAGCCTCACTGTGAAGGCTCTGGCTCAATTGCAAGAAGCAGTCCGGTCCGACTTTGCTCTTCCAGTGGTTTGGATCACCCGATTTGCTGTAGGTACAGATCACGACGACCAGCTCCTCCAGATGGGAGCCGGGCCTCTTTGGGGCTTGATGCGCACCGCTCGTAGTGAGCATCCGGGATTGCGTCTGCGTCTGATCGATCTGGACCATGAATTGAAAGGCCTAGCGAAATCACTTGGATCGGCTCTCATGCTGGATGCCGGTCACACAGAGGTCGCTGTTCGCAAAAACAAGCTGATGATACCTCATCTCGAGCGTGCTCGTAGAGATTCAATGCTACCAGATGCCGATGCAAAGCCATTGCTTCGAACCGATGGCGCCGTATTAGTAACCGGGGGTCTCGGAAACCTTGGAGTTCTTATCATCCGCAAACTTGTGAACTCACACGGAGTCCGTGACTTTGTGCTGACGTCGCGTCGCGGCATGGAGTCCCCTGGAGCCGACGCATTGGTGGCAGAGCTGGCGAAGCTGGGGGCGAAAACTACAATATTGCGCGGTGACATCGCAGACATGGGGAGTCTTCAAGCCATCATAAAATCGTTCACAGCCGATCGCCCGCTACGCGGCGTCGTCCATGCCGCAGGCGTAGTGGACTCGGGTGTATTGTCAAGCTTGACGCCTCAGAAATGTGAGACGACGTTCGCGCCTAAGGTTGATGGGTTGTGGAATCTGCATCAACTAACCAAAGACAATAAAGATGTGGATATGTTCGTGATGCTTTCTTCCATCTCAGGTATCATGGGTTTGCCGGGGTTAGGAAACTACGCGGCGGCCAATTCCTTCATGGATGCGCTTGCGCACCTGCGACGTGCCCACGGCCTCCCAGCTACGTCGATAGCGTATGGGGTCTGGAGCGGAGATGGCATGGCAACTACCATTGCCTCAACGACACGGGCACATCTATCGCAGCTCGGACTAGGCTTTCTCGCCCCAGAAGCCGGGTTGGAGATGCTAGAGCATGCCGTTTCCGGAGGCCGCGCGCTCACCGTGGCCGCAGCACTCGATTTGGAGCGACTCAAATCATATTATGAAGACCAGGGCGGTCCTTCATTGTTTTTGCGCTCAATACTGGGTCGTGTTGATGTCACGAAGCCGATCGATGCGGCTGTCAACCTTCGCGACATGTTGATTCGTGTTGCCCCTGAACAACACGGCGAGATCATGTTGCGCACGGTGCAGGTAACTGTCGCAAAAGCCTTAGGCTATACAGCAAAGCATGATTTGGACGCGAATTTACCATTGGAGGAACTCGGGATTGACTCTTTGACGTCCATCCTCATTCGTAATCATCTTGCGACGATGATAGGCACGGCACTGCCTCCTAATATCGCCCTTCTCCATAAGAATCTGACATCACTCAGCAAGTTCTTACTGACCAAGCTGCGGGAGGATAGTGTGAGCGGCTCATCCAGTGCCTCAGATGACGATACAACGGCGACGAGCCCCGCGTCGTTCGTTGCTTCTCACGTCGACATTCCGGCCATTCAACGAGGTATCCTCGACTCCAGTATTCAATTCGGCAATGTTCCCAAACACAATGATACAGATTTCGAGTATCCCAGGACCGTTTTGGTCACAGGCCCCACAGGCTTTCTGGGTGCCTTCATGGTCTATGAGTTCTTCAGAAGAGGCATTGATGTCTATTGTCTGGTACGTGCTAGTAGTTCCACTCACGCGCAAGAACGCATGATCAGAACGCTCAGAAAATATGATCTTTGGAAGGCCGCCTACGAGCCATTGCTCAGATCGATCGTCGGCGATCTCTCCAAGCCAATGCTCGGGCTCAGTGAGATCGACTTTGGCGATTTGGCCAACCGAGTCGAGACTATTGTCCATTCAGGGGCTCTCGTTGATTGGATGCGCCCATTGGAGGACTATGTGGGTCCCAACATACTTGGCACTCACGAAGTCCTGCGTCTCGCGTCCTGTGGCCGTGCCAAGGCAGTTCATTTCCTTTCCACGATCTCGACACTGCCCATTCATCTAGGCTATGGTCTTACTGAGTATGATGGGGAGTACGGATACGGTACTTCCAAGTATCTCGCCGAAAAGTTGGTCCTGGCAGCCCGTTTCCGTGGCGCCAAGGCATCGTCGTATCGTCTGCCCTTCGTTGCTGCTTCTACTGCCAACGGCCGATTTCGATTGGATCGTGGTGATTTCTTGAACAACCTTGTTTCAGGGAGTCTGGATCTGGGCGCTTTTCCATCGATCAACACTGACCTATCGGCCGTATTGCCTGTCGATTATCTGTGTAATACCATCGCGACTATTATGACTGAGGACCAGCAGCACATCGGGGAGGACTACGACTTTGTAAACCCGCAGGCACCCACCTTTGACCACTTCTTCAACATGATGGGTGCCCTCACTGGATGCAAAGAGCTACTTTCCTTTGGTGAGTGGCACCGTCGGGCACTTGAATATGCAGCCGCCCATCCGGAGTCTTCGCTGGCTCGTATAACCACCATCCTCGACGGTTACACCGACAAAAATGCTGGCGAGATGATGAAGTCGCTACCCGTCAGTCACCACGTCTTTGGGTTAGATCTCTATCCCGCTCCTTTGTTCGATGAGAACTACGTACGTCAGTATCTAGATTGCCTCCTCGCTGCTAAAGCACAGGCGTAAGTGTAGCTGGCAATAGCGCTTTTAGGTGGATCTCAATGTCAAATATACCTTTGCAAGTTGATTTCGTTGTTAAAGATGTGACTGTCCAACCACCACGCGACAAAGAGAAATGTTGCTACCTCAGGCCTACACCGTGATGGATCGAGCATATAGGCAGTGTGTGCATAAGCTAAGGATCTAAAGAGCTAGACTATGGGATGGAAGGCATGCCTATATAGGATATGCCAAGCATCAGGTGTCATATACTTCCATCTTTAACTGTGTATGCTCTTTTCCGAACTTAGATGCTAATTAGGGCATAGTTCTAAACAAACTAAGAAATCACGTAACCAGACCGCGAAAGATACTGTTTTATGCGTGTAATGTGTATGTTCGCGTAAAGTACCGTGCCGTGCCGGACGGTGAAACGATCGCTCCGCCCCATTAAAAGTCTAAAACTACTACAACGGTAAGGCTATAGAGCTGTACTAAACAGCTAATATTGTAAGATATCCTAGTAGAGTAGTCTAGACGTATATAATTTATTACTTCTTACTTGTGTTTTTCTAGCAATTTAAATGTTGCAGCTGCGTTATAGATTGCTGCCAAGGGCTTACCGTGTCCGTGCGCGTTTTGAGCCAGTTCATGTTTTGAGCCACCCCACCAAACTGAGATTTTAGAAAAATGAGGCTGTAG